>CM037854.1:93127504-93171345 GCA_021234595.1 Delia radicum | reverse complement strand
TACATTTAACAAAATTTTTATTTTATTCCTTTAATATCTCATATGAAATTTCGTCTGATTTAAAATTTAAAACAATTCTACCCTTCGAATCTTTTCAACACCAGTGGTTGATTTTGTAAATATTCAGCTCAGTAAAACAGTAAAACAGGGTGATTATGTAAACCAATGCCTAAAAGATTAACTACAGAAACGTTTAAGACAAGAAACTGTTTATTACATTTCATTTAAATCTCTTAAAACTTATTACTTCATTTTCAAAGTTTAGTATTTATAAAAAGTTTTCCTTATTCAATAGTTGCTGAGTGTTATTTTAATATTTTGATTAATTTTTGTTTAGTTTAATTTTTTTTCTTTGTTTTGTGATTAATTATTTTAATGCTCATACAATTTTTCTTCATACTTTATTGTTTTCTTTTTTGATATAATGTTGTTTGTTAGTTGTTTTATACATTTATAACAATTATATTTTTTAATTTGTTTTTTTTTACATTTTAATTTCTTACATTTTTCACTTAACATTTATGCTTTTATATTAACCTTTTCTCTCATATTCATCTTTCTACTTTTTCCCCATTCTTTCTGACACATTTACCATTCTATTAGCAATACTGATCATTATCGTGATTATGAAACCGTTTTCATAGTTCCAGGTCCATCATGTCATAATCAAAATCGTAAGATTATTTTAATAAAATTATAAAAAATTATTGTTTTGGAAATTTAAGAGAAACAAAAATTATTATATATTTTGATTTTTATTTAGTTTCAATCATAGATGTGTATTAAGTTCACGAAATTCAAGTACATTGTACTAATACTTGAGCATTTTAATTTCCAGTACCAAGAGGTACCAAGGAAGTACACTAAAAAAATAAGTTTGTAGAAAAATTAGTATAGTGTCTTGTAAATCAAGTGTACTATTTGTCAGCAAATTTTTTGCTGAAAATGTGTTTTTTTTAGTAAAATTTTAGTTACATTTATTCAGTACCAACCTGCTTTGAACTAATGTTTTACTAATATTTTACTAATGTTTTACTAATTTATTTTGCTACCAAAACTGTGCTGATAAACACGTTAATAGTGTAGACAACAACCAATACGCAGAATGAAGTAGATGTCGTGACATGTAAAGTTGTAGTTAAGCCGAGAAAAAGTACAACTCTTGTAAGACGTATAAAAAACCAACCATGGAAGATTTTTGAATCTGTTTTCTGATACATAAAACAAAAGGACGCTAACAATATACTTAAGGGGATAAAAAACTCAAATGTTGTGTTAACACCGGCTTGTCAAAGTAATTGTCTATTAAGTTAATTAAAGACAAAATAAAATATTTAAATTCAGTAAAGATAAAATGTTTACATATTTGTTAACTAAATGGAATGTGGCAAAATTGGAAACAAATATTTCTTCAGGTAAAGGACAAAGGACACACATCATAGGTAATTTTTTATGTTTCCTCTCTATTATTGGCAAAATAAAAGGGTTGAACATTTTATATTATATAATTTACATTATAACATTTGAATTCATTCAACCATTTATTTAAAAGATATTTTTGTTTGTGTTATATATAATTATTTTTGTATATTTTCAGGTATTAAATTAATTTATAACGTCAATTTGGGAGTATGGACATTTTCTTATTTTGTAACATACCGTAAATAATTTTCAAATTAATCAAAAAAATGTTTAGGATTTTCAGCCAACAAATTTACTAAAATACAATTTTTCTACAAATTTTTTGATTTTTTTTCAACCAACTAATATTCAGCAAAAATGTTTGTAATTTTTAGCAAGGGTTTTTTTAATTTTTAATCAAAGCTTTTGCTGAATCTACTATCAGCGAGCTGATTTTTACCAAATCACTTTTGCTGGCATTGCAAACTTTTTTGCAAACATCCTCCTGACTAAATTTTTGCTGACTTTACAAACTTTTTTTGCTGACTTTACATTTTTTTTTTATGAGTGTACTTGATATTTAATTACCAATACCTGAAATTTTTTAAATGCATGATTTTTCAAGTACTATTGTATTTTCCAAATACTTTGAGGAACTGCTAAGTACTTAGCAATACTGAGCAATACTTACACTCAAATAAAAAATTCAGCAAAAAATTTTGCTGAGTCAGCAAAATTTTAGTCAGGAGGATGCTTGCAAAAAAATTGCTAATGTCAGCAAAATCTTTTGCTGAAAATCAGCGAGCTGATTTGTAACAACAAAATTAGTAGATTCAGCAAAAGTTTTGCTAAAACTTAGTGGAGTAGAAATAAAAAACCCTTGCTAAACTTTAATAAAATTTTTGCTGAATATTAGTAGACTAAAAAAAACTCAAAAAATTTGTAGAAAATTATTACTTTAGTTAATTTATTTTGCTGAAAATCATAAAACATATTTTTGTGATTCTTTTAAAAATAATTTACAATACGTTACAAAATATAAAAATTTTTATACGCCCACATTGACGACATGAATTAATGTAATATCTGCAAATATATAGAAATAGTTATATATAACATAAACAAAATTATTTTTCAACTACTTACATCAATGGTTGTCTCAGTGATGATATATTTTAAAGGAACGCTAATGCCGCAGAGAATTGTAGAAATGAAACGATAAAATAACAAAATGTAACATATACAACCCTTTATCGCAATAAGAAAAAGGAAACATAAAAATTTACCTAAGATGTATGCCTTTGTCTTTCGCTTTAGTCTGACCACCTGCTGCATATTTGTTATCAACTTGACCACTTAATTTGACTGCAAATACACATTTATTCTTTTTTAAATTAAAATTTAAATATTTTATTTTGTCTTTTATTTAATTAATAGACCATTACTTTCACAACCCGGTGAAAACGCTAAATTTAAGTTGTTTCAATCCACAATTTTGTTTTATGTATGAAATGGAGATACAAAATCTTCCATGGTTGATTTTTTTTATGTGTCTTACTAGAGTTGTACTTTTTAGTAGAAATATCCTCGTCACTACTACATCTTGACATCCAATTAATTCTGCGTATAACTTTTAATCTGGTTGTCGTTCACACTATTGATGTGTTAATCAGCACATTTTTTTTAGCAAAATAAATTAGTAAAGCATTAGTAAAATATTTGTGAAACATTAGTTCAAAACAGTTAAGTGTTGACTAAGTATAACTAATATTTTAGTTTAAAACATAATTTTAGCAAAAAATTTGCTGAAAAATAGTATGCCTGATTTACAAGATGTTTTACTAACTTTTCTATTTCCTTTGTTTTTTGAGTATAGTAATACTGAGTACAATGCGTACTTGTTAGGTACTATGGTACCATATTTATTATTTTGTAATGTTAAAAAAGAAAAAATAATTAACATAAGCGTTCTTAGAAAATACCAAAGTAAGTACTCACTTTACTTAGCAAATGCTAAGGCACTTGTTAATTATCTTGTTACCTTACAAGTACCTAATAATTGTGCTCACTATCAAATTCATTAGAAGTACTCGTCTTTATTTTGCTTAAGTACCAGGACAAAGTTCATGTATTTTCCTAATAATCAGTAAATACAGTGTCGCTTAAAATAAAAGCGACAGAGCTAACGTAAATATTTGATTTGCAATATTTCTTCTTCCAAGTCGGTTAGAAAAATATTTTTATTGCATCTGTTTTATTATTAAATGAAAATCAAAGTTGTCCAGTTAACTTTAATTTTCTAAATGTTTAATGTTAGGATGTAGAAAACATTCGTTGAAATGTTAACAATGCATGTGCCGAAAGACAGATTTAAATTATCAAGTTATCATCGCGAAAAAGAAAAATTTTAGTTTTACTTATTATTAAATATAAACATTTATCAGAAGTTAATTCAAACTACTCCAAAAATTTTATTGAATTTTTCTAACACTTTTAAAAAACAAAACTATTAAAATTAAATTGTTTAATATTTTTTCATAAGATAAAACGAACAACTCCACCAAAATGTTATATGGATGTTACTTTAATTAGCTATATTTCAGAAACGGTTAATTGAATTTTGATGATTTAACCGGCATAGGATAGCCACATGCGTATTTTTTGATCTTCATAACTAAAACGTAAAAAATTTAATGGCGGTATGAACTTTTGCTAGCGATGAACATTTCAACTGCTCTTTTAACTTTGAAGGTGAATAATGCAACGTTAAATTTTAATTTTTTTGTACATAGCGTTTCGTCAACTATAGAATTTTCTAAATTTTTGTGAAAATTCCGAAAAATAGCTGGATGCAATTTTTTACTAGCCGCATTTTAATTGCTGCCGCTCATATTTTAACAGTCTATAAATCATATTCTACCTACATGCGTCTTGTGTTCTAACCCTAACCAAAAACTGCAAATTTGTAGTTCCATGTGCATTTTAATATTATGTTATTTTTAAGATGACCAACACGCAGAAAAAAAACTGGTGCAATATTATTGAAGTACTTAGTAGTTATACAACTGTATAAGTTGAACAAATTTCTTGTAAAATATATGAATTTTTTTTTGAACTTTTTTACTAGGCTTGTATATATTCTACAAAAATTTGAACATATTTTACATAAACTTTGTAAAACTAACTTGAAACTTACGTAAATGTATAATTACTAAGCATTTCGATAATATTATCCCGTGTATGAAAACATTCTTTATAATTATTTTATAGGAACGTTATCAAGACTATACAAAATTCATTAACTTTTTGCGAAAATTACTGGCCAATATATTTTAAATACTTTTCCAAAAAAAAAATGCCCATACGAATTTATACAATGAATAAAACTAACAAGGAATCTACACAGTGATGAATCTTCAGATTTTAATAAAACACATGTTTTTCAGTTGCGCAATCGAGCCTTTAAGGGTTAAAAAGGACGTTCAAAAATTAAAACTTTCTTGTAAGAAAACATGCCTAAAATTAATGAAGTTCATAGTTGTTTGAACACACTGTTAAAGTACTCAAGAAAAAAACCAATTGATACCCTTATTGAATATGATGTGGGCCCAGGGCTGCCACTTATTTGAAATATTTAAAATATGGTTATAGGCTCTTCCATAAAAGCCTTAAAGCCGAACGGTTACGAAAATTGAAAAAAGCCCAGAGACCCCTCAATGCAATTAAAAAAGCATTATTATATGTTAATTTGCAATCACACCAACTTCTATTGCCCTTACAAATATGGTATTCGAAAACATCTTTTTTTCTTTAACTAGAAAAATATTAGGACATTCACTTTAAAATACCTTTCATTTAATACCCTATAGTTTAATAACTTATATAAAAAATATATTTAAAAAACGTCAAACTGGGTTATTTTTGGCACCCTTGTTAACCCCTAAACTTGAGATTGCGCACTTAAAAAAAAAAAAGTGAATAGAATATTTTTGTCCTTACAACATATCCAAGTTTTGTTCAAATCTGCGGATTCACCACTGATTAGTTTCCTTGTTAGAAAACTTTTCGAATAGTAATTTTTAAATTTTTTCAGAAGCTATAATGAACAACTCCATACAAAAAAATTGTTTGGTTGAAATAAACTTTGAAAAAAAAAATTTAAATATAAAGTTTTAAGTTATCGGAAGATTAAAACAACTGCTCCAATAAAATTTCATATAGATGCAGCTTTTATAAGAAATATTTCAGCAACGCTTTGTCTGATTTTGACAAGACGTCAGATTTTGACAAGCTCATATGGAGCAATTATAATGGGAATGGAGTTTTAAGTTTGAAGCATGGAATTTTTTCTTTTTTGAAGGTTTATTGAATAAAAAGATTAACATGTAGCTTTTTAAATAAAAATAAACCCAAATAAGGGGTTTTTTTTATAGAGGTATGGAACTTTGAAATGGAATAAAACAAAGATGAACTTTTTAAATTGACATGAAATTTACTTTATTTGAAGGATAATCTTCTGGTATTATAATTTAAATATGACTTCTGGCAGATGACCGCCACGGCTGGCTCGGACGTAGTCAAATGTTGACTTTTTTCAACATTTGTGGAAATATATTGGCAATAAGACGCGAATATTCTTCTACAAGTGGTCATTTCGGGTTTATCGGCGTAGACTAGCGACTCCACATATCCCCACAGAAATTAGTCCAGCGGCGTTAGATCGCACGATCTTTTAGAGACATTCACGGGTCCGTTTTTCAGGATGCAAGGTGTCTCAATATACATTCGAGGATTTTCATCACTCCAAATATGGCAGTATTGTTTAGTGACGTACCCATTTAACCAAAAGTGAGCTTCATCGCTAAACAAAATTCGCTTATGAGAATCGGAATCAACGGTAATCTTGTTTTGGGCCCATTTACCATCACCTTGCTAGGTGATCGTGTGGCTTCAATTGTTGCACGAGTTGGATTTTGTAAGCACGCAAACCAAAATCTATCCGCCAAATCATTCATAAAGTGGATGGACACATATGCAATTAAAGTGCACTATGGCGGATAGACTAGATATAGATAGATAGAATTTATATACCTGTATAAAAAACACCCTTTATTTAGAATTATTTTAATTTAAAAAGCTGTGAAGTAATTTTGCAAAAGCACTAAACTTAAGACCAGTTTTTTTTTTAAGTGTTTATTGTGTTAACCGAACTATCTTCGGAAAGGTTTCAATAGAGACTGTAGGGTGTATATAACAAATTGATCAAAATGAACATGTATCAAAAGTAAAAAACTTATGAAAGCTTCCAACAATAAGCTGTGTAGAACAAAAGCAACAAAATTAAAAATGTTTTACAATTTTATGAATTTTCTAACCGACTTGTTTAATGAAATATTTTACATCAAAGATTTACGAATGTTTTGTTGGTTTTGTTTTGCGCGACACTGTAATTACTGATTACTTACCGACTATGATTTTAATATTCATATTGTATAAATATATTGTTTGTTTATATGTGTAGATAACAACAAAATTTATGTTTTGTATTATTTTATGATTTTTATAAAGATATTATCATATTTTTGATGTTATGAGACGTATGAGTGATATTTAATCGTATATAGTACTCATACGCTGTGTGGTTCGTAGGAAAACAGATTCAATAGTATTGATATAAAAATGTTTGTGTTTTGTCTTTAATAAAATATATGGAATTTGTACTACAAGTTTTGTTTTACAATAGTGGGTCCAACAAAATATTTAATTTTTTTACTAGACTAGGAAATTGTTTATAATAATTGGCAGAACTTTAAATATTCAACTTTATTCTTATGCTTTGCCGTTCGTATTTTTCTGGCTGGGTGTTTTTTATGAAATTTATTTTGCAATTAACTCTAAGTATCACTTGCCTATCAAAATTAATTGATTGGTGTCTGAACTTTTTCGACATTTGTAATTGTTCGGCTTTTATGTGACTTTTTACGAAAAGCTTTTCAAGTCATATTTTAAAAATTTTGAATAAATGGCAACCCTAACATACTACATAGGACATGTTGGTATACAAAATTTTTGTTTTCTCGAGTACAACAAAACCTTCAAAAAAATATTAATTTTATTAGTTTTAAACATGTTTTCATACACTGATAATAATCCATGCGTAAATATACAAAAAGAAAATGTCAAAATAACCAAACATTTTGTAAAATAAACGAAAATTTTTCATTTTAGAAAATATTTTGTTGTTTTGACATTTTTTCCGTATTTTTAGCATAGATTATTATGAGTGTACAAAAATGCATTAACGTTGGGCCCACCTTTTAACAGTTAAACGTGCGATTGGGCCGCTAAAAATAAGTACATGTCCCTTATTTTTTTGTACCATATATCTAAATTTCATTAGCTAGGTAGCCATATTTCCGTCGCCCAAAATTTGTAAATATTCTAGAAGTTGTTGCATTGCTTATTCGCATCATGTACACTCAACAAAAAATGTAGTAACGTCAGCAAAAATGTTGCTGAGTCAGCAACATTTTAGTCAGGAGGGTGCATGCAAAGAAATTGCTAATGTCAGCAAAATTAGTAGATTGAATAAAAGTTTTGCTAACACTTAGTGGAATAGAAATTAAAAAATCCTTGCTAGAAATTAATAAAATTGTTGCTGAATATTAGTAGAGAGAAAAAAATCAAAAATTTTTTAGAAAATTATACTTTAGGTAATTCATTTGCTGTAAATCATAAAACATATTTTTGTGATTATTTTGAAAATAATTTACAAATAAGAGAGAAAAATGATTGAACATGATTGGGATAACAAAGTTTTTATATTATCGTCCTAATGGTTAGCGCGTTGGACTTTTGCACAGAAGGTCCCGGGTTCGATCCCCGGTGCCTGCAACATCAAATTAATATGTATGAGTTTTTTCTATCCCTCATACGCATCGCAATGTCCACCTTCGGTGTTCCCATAGCAATTAACCCCACCGAAGTAAAATAATGAATCAGGGATATGAACCAAAAAGCTTCAATAAGTTCGCCAACTCTCCATCAGGTGGCGAGCAA
Organism: Delia radicum; assembly: GCA_021234595.1. Classification (NCBI taxonomy): domain Eukaryota; kingdom Metazoa; phylum Arthropoda; class Insecta; order Diptera; family Anthomyiidae; genus Delia; species Delia radicum. The sequence goes on along the minus strand of CM037854.1, from coordinate 93,162,885 downwards.
CAACTGTTCTAAGACTTATCATCTCGCGCAATTACAGTGTTGACATGTCTGAAGCCCTTCATCTTTCCCCACCTTTCATCTCTATACTATCCCTTTCCAAAGCAACACACTAAATATAGGAAGTATTTCCTGAGTGTTGCCTCTCTTTTAAAAAAAAAAAAAAAAAAAAAAAAAAAATCCATAAAATTATCATTAAGGTTGTATTGTGATCACTACGAGGCTCAATCAACACGAGACTCAACCAAATCATGATATATCACTATTTGAGTATATACTAAGTAGAACACTTTTTATAAAATTTGATCGAAATAACAAAATATAAAAAAAATGTATCCGAATATTTTCAAGACCACACTAACTTTTATGTGGACTAGATACAAAGAATAAGTGTTTGTATCAACAACATTAGATAGGTTATAAGGTTGTCTCAAAGTGATTTAAAAACATAATAGTCGAAATTTTTTAAAAACCAGAAAAAAAAATAGAAACAATGGAAGAAATTACTAAAAATTTCTTTTAGTTATATTATTTTTAATATTTACGTAGATTTAAATGAAGAGAACACATAAAAAATTAAATTTGAAAAAAATCTACATATTTAGTTAAAAATATCTTCGAAAAAGGGCGCCAATTTTTACTGAAAAATTCTCACGTTTTTTTCAATTCATGAGAACATGGGTTAAAATAAAACGCTTTTTTAATAATCCTCGTAATTGTTATCACTCATCAATGAAAAATTTAAAAGTGTCTAAATTTTTTTTTAGTTAATGAAATTTGACGATTTTTTTAACTTGTGTAGAAATTTACTGAAATAGATTACCCTCATTATATGCATTCTATATCTTTTGTTATATTTACTGTGTTGTCTTTAGAACATGTACTAACTTGTAAATATATGTAATCTTTTTTATTTTTATTATCAAACCGTAAACTGGATGATGTTGTAGATCAAAAGGTTGGCATAATTACTAACAAATTATATACACAATTATTTATAAAGCCTTTTTTAAAAAAATTAAAAACAAAAGCATGAGAAACTGATATTAAATGTTTTTAAAGATGACGTGTCATAACAGCCCAGGACATTATTCTAATAAAATTTATATATCATAATCACATAAACAGAATGGGAAATATTACAAACATTATATGGTCATTATCCCTAGTTGAAACTGGACGTGCTATACAAGTAAACTAAGATCATTATTAAAAGTTAACAAATCTGATGATATTCATAATATCACACTGAGAGAATAATCTTCACTACTGTTATTAATTTTTGTATAGATTGGTTGGAAATTGTCACTGGAATTCGTGATTTAAAACTTTTCATAGAATTATCATAGGTTTCATTAAGATGTATGTTTATGAAATGCTTTGTATAACTAATGAAAATGTTTATAAAAACAAAGAATAATTCCGACAATGAAGCTATCATATAATTGATTACAAATTTTATTAAATTCAACACAAGTACAAAGTTTCATTGAATAAATGAAACTCTTACTTAATAACTTGAAAAAATACATTAGAATTAAGGCAATAAAATGCTTCACATATTTTATGGAAAAATTTCATTGAAGTTCAAAACTAATAAAATATACTTTGAATTAATAGCCACTTTATAAAATATCTTAAGCACCTGAGACTTAAATCTTAAAAACATAGATTGAAATTATTGAAAATTATAAAATTTTATGCGAAAATAAAAAAGTTAAGTCTTTCGAACTATTTCATAGCTGTAATGAAAAATTTCATTAAGTATATAAAGAGATAATTTATAAAATCGATTGATTTTTTTAAACCATAAAATTTTAAAAAAAAATCATAGTATTAATTGAATTTCTAACAAAATATATAACAAAATTCTAAATTCAATATAAAAAATCCATGAAATTGTTACATTAACCCAAGAAAGTTAAACTAGGTATTTTAGACCTATAAACTTTTTATTAAATTTTGTTTTTCTCTCATCTCCTGCAAACAACTTTAAGTTGCTTTAGGGGGCATTCAGCCTTCTTTCGGAGGTTTCTCCTCCATTAAATGTATAGAAAATGGACATAATATTCTCTCTTTATCCCCACAGAAAATAAATCTTTACTGTGATGTGGAATATCACCAATTTGAGGCGGTGATATACTCTTCTTTAAGTTTTTTTTTTCTGATTATCTCCAAAATATTTATCTAATGTCCACAAAATAAAAATTGGGATAATGTCTGTGGGGGTTATGACTTGTCTTTATTATTAGAATATAGCCATTGATAATTTTTTAACTTATTAATTTATAAAAATTAAATTATTTTCCAAACAGATATAAACAAACCCGAATATCAAGTTTAACAACAATACTCATTGCTATACTACATTGGATATGGCCACCTGATCGTTGTACTAATTGTCATTCAATCTATAGTTCACCACACTTGGATGAAAGTGATAGCCACAAGACTGTTACAGAGATACAACGTTCCCGAGATGGTCGATTTGTGGTGACGGGAAAAGAAACTACAAATGCCTTAACAAATGGTGAAGTGGTGGAGATAGAAGAAGGTATCGATGAAGTTGATGCTTTACCCGATAGACGTAATAGTAATGCATCACAGAAATCATCCTCCGATGATGGCGGATTTTTATCAAGACGTAATTTTATAACTGCCCGGGCATCATGGAGAAGACCTTTGGTTCAGTCACCAAGTCAATTGAGTTTACAGTCAGTGGCAGCTGGTTCAGCCAGGGGATTCCTACAAGGTTTAGGAGGTTTACTAAAAATAGGTGGTAATCATGGCGATATTGCTGGAGATGATATGCATAGTGGAGCACGTTATCAAAATGTTTATGGTAATGCATTATATCGTAATTTACATCATCACCATCATCAAAGACCGAATCAGCAGCAGGCACAACCTGCTAGTAGACCTTTACATATTAACACCATTAGTGGTACTACGAGTGGCCTGCATATGCATCAGGTTTTCTCACCCTCTAAGGTATCGAGAATTTTCTCTAGTTCTCCAGCCAGTACACCAAATGAACAAAATTTGCAAGAGGCTGGTCTATTGACATCACCCTGGGCGTTGACAACACCAAATCATTCAACAAACTTCTCCTATAATCAATTTAGTGATTTGAGTACAGTCTACCCTGGTTCGGTAGAAAGATCTGTACCAACATTAACACCCAATGCAAGTGGTAATTTAAGTAGATACCGTTATTATTCACATGAGTTGCCATCCCTAAGAACTATACAAGAAGAAACTAGACGTTTAAACTATGAACAACAAATAGAACAACAGCATCAGCAACATCAACAGCAACAACAACAAGACTTTATGGCTTTACAATTAGATTCACCACCCTCTTGGAGAAGCTACTATCAACATAGCCAGGCTCCTTATTATCATAGTTATAGGCCACGCACTAGATGGTATCCCCGCCACTATTCCAGATTATTTGGTAGATCTCAATCAAATATGATGTCACCGCTGCCACATCTTAATTTATCTATGAGAACCTCCAATCAAATATTAGCTTTAGATGCTTCACCAGAATCAAGATCTAGTTCTTCGGGTTTTGGTTCCAAAAATAATTCAAATCATCCACATGGATCTCATCATTCGGGTAGCACTAGTGAATGGCGTTTATTGCCACCCTATAGACCACCACCGCCGCCTCCTACAGCACAAACAGGATATTTTGGTTCAACAGTCAAGCATGGACTACATCATCAGCATCCTCATCATCAACCCCAACAAGCACAGGCTCAAGCTCCCGTGCAACAACAACAGCAGCCTCAACAACAACTACACTTTGGTACTTTACCTGCCTCATACCAGCGACATTATTCACCTTCGAACTACATAAGTTCCAGTACACAACGTACCTTAACTCCACCACATACCATGGAACATTGGTTAGATATGATAACAAGGCTAAATGCCGCAACCGATAATGTCAATCTACCCAAGTCAGTTGATGTGGGCAGTGTAGATGGTCATTATGAATTTGACCCGTCTACACCGACCCCAAGTGCTTCTACTCCTACCGGAGGACTATTACGTGAAGATCTCAAATTACATATAGATACAACAGGACATCATTTACATCATCCTTTGGCTCAACAACAACATCCATCTCTACATCATCAACATAATTCACATAATGGTCAACATTATCATCATCACCATCAAAATCAACATCATCATCACCATGGGCACCATCATACTTTGGGTCCTTTATCATCTTCTTCAAGTCTATTTCATTCCAACAATTCGACTACATTTCCTGCCATATCAGGTTCAGCTACTTTTGGTGGTAGTGGTGGCGCCATGCGTAAGTCCCGTGTTCCAGGTCGATATGATAATATAGAGGCTCGCTTACAGGCAATGAAAGAAGAGTTCTATGAATATCGTAAAAGACAAGCTATGCTTAGAGCCGGAGTGTCTGAATTAGAAAGCGTTTGCTGACAAAGGTTTTAAAGGGTTTAAGCAAAGCCCAAGAGGCATTATTTAGTAATAAGAGATTGTTATCGAAGAAATTGTGTTATAGATATCTAAAGGGTTTAGTGACAAAATTAGAAAGTAAATTTTGCTGATAAAGTGGGATTTTTAAATCAGTTTTAAAATAGGTTTTAAAGAAAACTTTTTATCCATAATCAGAACTAAGGCCACAGTGAGAACTTATATATTTTCGGTTGTTTTAATAGTTGAAAGCAATAAAAAATTAAAATCATGAATTTTAAATGATTCTTAATGCTTCTACCAGAGGACATACTTAAAATTATAATGTACATATTTGGAGATCAACAGGGGGCAAAAAACATCAAAACCTTTTTCAAAAAATACAATTTATGTAGATTTTTAAAGCATTGTTATTTGACCGAAGTCTTTATAATGAAAAATGATACTAACTGTAAATAAAAAAATAAAAGCAACACACGTTCTACTTTTTGGCGCCTAACGTGGGCGTATTAGAATTTCTTTTAAATGATTTGTAGATAGAAAAATAAAATATTTTCTTTTGATGGGCAAAACATATCAAAATATAGGAGAATCTTACCAGGGGATACTGTTAGAAGGGTTCAATTAGATTTTGAAAAAATCTTTAAAAAGAATATACTTCAGAATATTAAGAAAATATACATTCTAGTTAAAATTTAGAGCGTACATCTGGGTTTCACAATTATTGGAATTTTTGGCGTATTTATTTTTAGTGTCAATAGCATAAATCCTCAAAGATTCATCCATTTTCTGTGTACTGTATTCCGGAAAATATTAACTGAATTTGGACCCCACCTTTCAATGCCTGAATATGAGAAAACATTATAGGGTTCTGTTTTGGTTGTTCAAATATTGCACAGTGGAATGATTTATAAATATTTTTGAAATATATCAGCCATTTATGAAACTGTATGTTAATGTTAACCACAAAACAAAGTTGCAAAAATTGCTTAATGAAGCATAATTCTATATATCTGGTTGAAAAATATCCAGCGGATATATGACGTGCCTTTAACGATTTAATAATACCAGTACTTTTTAGAACAATTGAAAGTAATTTTGCTTTTCTATTTTAAAAAAACCGGACCTTATTATTGAAAAAATTCAAAATTTTAAATTTCCATTGCGCATAACTTATACACTTTAAGAGATAACCCATATGAAAAAGCAGGCATTTACTACCAGATTATATTTTAAAAAACCGGACCTTATTATTGAAAAAATTCAAAATTTTAAATTTCCATTGCGCATAACTTATACACTTTAAGAGATAACCCATATGAAAAAGCAGGCATTTACTACCAGATTACAGATTACGACTTTACAAATTGGTTGATCTATAACAAAAATGGAAAGCTCTCAAGGAGTATTAATGCCACACACAGAGAATTAAAGTTGCAACCGAATTGGAATGTTTATATTAATGGTAATTCAGTTAGTACAATAATATTTGCATTATATTTCTGAATATTTTGAGTTTTGTGAAAACTAATGTGCCAATCGTAGTAACCGAATTAGATTCATAGTAACCTAATTTCAGTTGGTAAATAACTGATTTTTTATCTGTGTGCAGATATGACCTTTATTGGGTCTAATTACCCAGCAACTGGTTTGTCTAGTGTGACTTTGTTTAAAATAACGTTGACTATGGCTCTGTAAATTTTTATTTTGGCTAAATTATTTTCAAAATATTTATTCATTCAACACCCCACTGTGCATTATAAGACATATAACAAAACTATTTACTCCAAAAACGTGCTTAATTTGTTAATCCATCTCTGCCTCGCTCTAATCTCTATCTCTATTTGGTCAATCATAAATAACATAGATTCTCCATAAAGTATATACTATTTTAACCTGCTCTGCAGAAGCAAAAAAAAAACACTTCTTACGCGATGTGTATATCTACATGATATTAATATGTGATATGTCCTTCCGCATAGTTCAGAACTTTTTGTTTTATAAAACGCGTCTTTGTTAAAATTTTAATATTATTTCCAGTAAAATAGCAGAAGAGCTTATACCCAGAAAAAAATATAGTATGCTTCCAAAATAGCGCTTCACCGCCTTGCATACAATAAAGCAATTAGTGAAGGCATTATGTTGTGCTTCCCTAAATGCCTTCTTTAAGCACTGAATATTGCTTACAATGAAGCAGTAAAGAATGCATACCATGAAGCGTTAATGTTTTCAACATACAAAAAAGAGCGTATTTATTACTGCCTTTGAAAGCATGCATTTCTTGCTTCTTAGAGCACATGAAAGAAGCACTTTTAACCTGCTTAAAAGAGACATACAAAATAGGACATCTCGAACAAAAATCATGCATTATGCAATTGTTTTAAAAGCGCTCGGTAATTATATAATGCCTTCCAGAACTTCTTCTGGGTAAGCACTATTTTTTGATAGGCACTGCATTATTATGGGTTCTAATTGATGTTCTACAATCGGTTCTCTTTTAATGGATTTTCGGCATTAGCTATAGGTTCGTTTCCTTCAAACTAAAACATATTGCTTAAGAGCATGTTCTGGAACATTGTACATTGAAATGCCCAGCAATCAGTCCTCGAACCAGTTCCATGCCACCGTAATTAACAAACCTGTTCTGGAATACATTATGAGGTTACTTGATTTACAAAATATATTGGGTTATATCAAAAATTTTTAATGGTGCCCAAAAAACCAGATATCTTTGCCCATAGATATTTTCATACTAAATGAAAATCTCTTCATTTCATTGCAGAAATGTTAAATATATTTTTTAAATAATTTTAAAATATCATGGTCGCTTGGAGTTCTGATTATATTTCATCTCAAAATAGTTCAAAAAAATTTTCAAAAACAATCATTTTCAAAATCGCTCATTAAAATTCGCCATAAAAAAACAATCAAAAATTAACATCATTCAAAAAAAACCTCAATAAATAAAAAAAAAAACAAAAGAAAAGAAAACAACTTTAAAGAGCACTGATTTTTCAATTATTAAAATAAAAAAACATCAACTTAAACTAAAGCATGCAATACACTCAAGAAAATAATGTTAGTTGTAATGTAATAAAAATGGAAATTAAAAAAATATAAAAAAAAACTCTTCCACGAATTATTTCTTTAGTAAAGAAACCCACAAATATTTAAAATTAAAATAAAAATAACACATTAAAAAAACTTAGCGATTTCAAATTAAAACAACAAAAAAAAAACCGCGTAAAAATTTAGGTGAACAAAAAATAAACTAAAAACAAAAAAAAAAAACACAATTAGTAGTTTTAACACAATTTAGAAAAAAATTTAACCAAAAAAAAAAACCCAAACCCTTAAATATAACAAAAAATTGTAAAATATTTACTAAACCAACAAAATTTAATAACATAACACAAAATTAAAACCTTTAAATTCCAAAATACAGACGTACAGTTTTTTAGTTAACACAAAAAAGTTTAAATTAAAAAACAAATATTTAGTTAAACAATTAAATAAAATATTTAAAAAAAAATGGACATAAATTTAGTTTTAGGTTATATAAAAAATAAATTTAAAAACAAATATTGTAAATATAATTTATAGCAAAAAAAAAAAACTGCAAACAATAGCAATTATTAAACATATTGAGGAATAAAAACATTTAAATATATAAATAAAAGTTAAAAATTACTAATAAAAAAAAAAAAAAAACTTAAACATAATCCCTTAGCATTTTCAATAAAAAAACAAAACAATATAAATTATTAACGTAACGAAAAATATTTAATAATTTATAGAGTAAAACAAAAAGTTTAAAATTTTTTATAATTTAAATTATGAGATTATATTGAGGTCGATTTAATTTTCAAATAACTAATTTAGGGAAACTTTAGAACTAAACTTCATTTAGTTTTGCAGCCCAACGTAAAGGCAAAGTGGGAAGCTATATGAAAACTGTAATAGAAACTCACATTAGTGTAAGGCAAAGAAAACATTATTTATCGGGCGTTACTAAAAAAATGTTGGTGGTCTCCTCTAAAATTAAGGCTGCCGGGTCCAAGGAGTCCTTCAGGGTACAAAAAGTGTGGGAACATATAATAGTGAGTTCTCAGAATTTTAAAAGAGCCTTGTACCCCCATTTAAAACTATCTGGGTGTGTATAATAACTAGTTCATCAACTAGCTACTAGGCATGTGAACGGAAATTCGGCCACAACAACAATTTGGAAATACAGGGAAAGGTATTGAAAAATTGGTAATTTTCAAAAAAACTATAAAAAAATTTTCCTACGGCGCTATTTTTATACCAATTTGTTTTCCTGAGATAAGATTTGTTTTTAAGAAATCACTCAAAGCCACGTAAAAAAATTTGGAAAAAATTGGCCACTTATTTTGTAAATGATTGTCTACGCCACAAATTTCAAAAGTACTAAAAGTTTTAAAATTGTTTTTAAAAATACGCAAATCTTCCAATTTATTAAAATGTTGTTTTTTTTTTTTGAAAAAGTGATAGACGAGACATGAAAGGTGGGAAAAGGCGAAGGGCGGTAAACATGGCAACACTGTAATAGGGCGTGATAATCAGTCTCAGAACAGTTGTTGCTCGCCCAACAAACTCACATCCAAAAAGCCATCCGATAGGGTTTAGTTATGTACTGTCCTGTCTACGCAGTTATGAATTATACATTAATTTTATATTATGAATTTTATAGTGAGTTTTGAAAAAAATTAACGAAATCCTCAAGTACAAAAATCGCTCAATATGCTACAATTTTTAGAGTTCTTTGCATTTTTCGTACCTAAAATCCAAGCATCATGGATCCTAAAAGAATCATAAAAAATCATTAGTAAATCTTACTAAGCGTACCGGTTTATGGCCCCGGACCTCTTAACCCAAGATAGAATTATTTGTTTTTCTTAATTCGAGTGTAGGTCATATAGTTTTATTTTATTTTTATTTTTGGCTGTTTGCCAATTCTCTTTACTAATTTAAAATTTTCAAAATAAGAAACACTCCCAAATCCAATTTAAATTATTTCTCAATTTAAGCAGAATTATTTTCCAATTAAAGCAGAACCGAAATTTTTAGAAAGACATTTTTTCAAAGCCTTGGATCTATGAACTATTTATTGCTAATACCTGATGTAATGTACACTGTGCATTTTCAAAATGTTTTGGGACTATGACTACTAATTTAGGCATACTTGGAATTAATTACTTGAGACTTAATAATTGAGAATTTAAGTTGATATTTTTCAAAAATATGATAATGACTTTGACTGTCTGATTTTTTTGATCAATAATAATGATTTAAAACTCCATTACAAATAATAACACAAAAAGTACGTGAAAATTATACATCCAAACTTTTCGACACGTAAACTTACGAGTAGTTTTGGGGCTACAGTGGTGTACTCCGTTTTATTAGGTTAGGTCAAAATAAAAATATATTTAAATTTTAAGTTTGCGTTGACTCCAGTTATTTTTTTGAGTGCATTTTAAGTGAAAGACATCAAAATCTTTTTTGAAATTATTTTATTTATTAAACTTAAGTCTAACAGTGATGGTCGTCCATTTTTAGGAGGATATGTAAATACAATCCGAAACGTCTACTACCTTTGTCTTACACCGACATCTCTTAGTTCAGTGTCAAATGGTTCGAATCTTCAAATTGCATTAGTAACAATCCATCCAAAGTGGAAGTTGCTCTTTGTTACCTTAGAGTTTCGACAAATATGCAATAAATAAAGTAATTTCAAAAGAGATTTCGATTAAAATACACTCAAAAAATCGCTAGAGTCAATGGAAACTTAAAATCGACGTCCCAGGTTTTTTCTATGCATTTTGACATTTAATTTCGTGCACCTATTTCCGAGTGAGATCAAACTTATTTTATTTTCTTGCAAAAATTTCTTAATCTCTTGTTTTTATACTCAAATTGTTTTACTATTGATACCACATTTTCACAAAATTATACACTATTTGTGAATGGTGTAAAAAAATATAAAATAATAAAAATATAGAAATAACACTACTCAACTGCCAAAAATATCTGGCTATTAAAACACATCTTTGTTAATACGCCTATGTACGATGAATTTAAATCTGACAACATTTTTATGTAATTTTTATTGAATAGCACCGTTTTATAATTTACATCATTCACCAAATCTTCGGTAAGTTTTGTTTAATTTTTCGAAATTTTATACCAAACTTATGATTATTTTTTGAAGAATATAAATCATTATTATATAAATCACACTAAATTTTCTTTAATTTAAATACAATCGTGTAGGTGTTTGCATAAAGATATCTGACTGGTACTGCTGGAAAGTCGAAAACTGTACTTTTTTATTTTTAACTAATAAATTTTATGTATGCTTAAAAAAATTATAACTGTGTATAAACTTGATATTGCAGTGAACAAATGTTTGTATTAAAATTGCGAATCCATTGAAAATGTCATGAAAATATTTCAAAAATAACTTTAAATTTTAACTAAATTTTTCACATAAATATTGAGAAACAAACAGCGACATAATTGTACTCAAATGAAAGAGAATTTTGGGTGGATTTATATTCTTGAAAAATATTTCATGAATTTACAGTTTAATTTCGAAAAATTAAGCAACCTATACGAAAACAGGGAGGTCGTTTCAAAAGTTGAAATTTTACTTACAGGATATTTTGTCAATTCCAAAAATTATTACAATAGACTAATCATTTTTACAAAAAAACTTTAAAATAAAGAAAAATCGCTAAAATAGAAAGAAATCGTTCATATCGAAAAAAGTGGTCAAATCGATTACGACGAAATAATTGCTGACACCATTTATTCCATTTTATCAATTTGTTTAGTATTCCATTTCCACCACTTTCCCGTTCTATTCAATTTCGATCTCTTTGCTTATTGTTTCAATTTCATTTCGTTACCACTGTCCTTATGACATGGAACAATGTTCCAACCATGATATCCATTAAACAAGTTTTTTCTGACACTGGCTAATGTATATAGAATATTGAGTATATTGACCCAAAGGTCACATTTCCATTTTCAAAACTTGTTTAGTACAACCATATTCAAATAAGATTTCTAAATATGTTATGTTTGCATCTGAAATTCCATTGTATTAAGCGAAGTTTGTATTGAAAATCCAACATTCAGTTGAACTAACCGATTTTAATTGTAGTAGTTCAATTTCAGTTATAAACTGAAAGTTTTACCCTACATGAAAACGTATATGGCTGCTTAATTTAACATGGCGTTATCATTTGACACAAATTAGACACATTATGATGTGTTCTAGGATATACCCAAAAGGATGTGTCACCTAACTTACCTAAAGGAATATGTCAATGGAAACAGTCTTCGTTTTCGATTATATATATTTTTTTTAATTACTAACAAGAATTAAATATTCCGAGAATTTTCTTCGGAAATCCCGGAATTTTGAAAAATACTCAACATTTTTTATGCTACAATTAACATTTTAAACAACTTTTTAAAGGAAAAATTATGTAAACTTCACCGCAACAATTAACTTTACTGTCATTCTAGATCGCTGCTAAAAATTTTCCTATATTAAAAATTAGTCCAAAATACTTTCATTTAACAAATATTAAACAAATGTATATTTTGGCCGAACTCTCTATTGATTTTAAATTTTTCTAGTTGAACTTTTGAGAACTTTTATTATTATTTTAAGCTTACAATTTTGTTTACTGATGTTCTTTTTATTCAATCTATTATATTATGAGAAATCAATATTAAAAAGTCAATTTCCCTCAGACTTAAAAAAGCTAAAAATTATCCAATAACCACACAAACATAATGTAGACTTACTTTTATAAAAAAATCTTAGATCGAATAAGATATTTTTGCATACAAAAAATATGATTTATTATGAATAATATATTAATTTGTTATTCGAGCGGGATCCCGGGAGATTTAAAAACTTTACCGCTTTTCCGGTAAATGAAAAACTGCGGGATTTTGAATTCCCTAATTACACCACCAGCGACCACAGCAAAACTTAAAAAAAAAAATTTAACTCTATCAAAAAAAATATTTCCAAAAAACAAAATTGTTGTCGCCGTAGAGTGGATTTTAAAATTTTTGCTATTATGAAGAACAATAAAAAAAACAATTTTTTTTGTACTGTTTTTAAATCGTTTTTGTATCCTGTTCCATAAAGAAGATATTGGATATTGAAAGCTACTGTAAAAGATATTTTTTTTCTCCTAATATTTATGTGAAATGTGAAATGTGTGAAATTATAATATTTTCAAATATTACTTTTTTTTAAATTAAGCTTGATTCACACGTTATCCACACCCTGTCCACCCATATGTACTATTTCCCATTGTTAATGATACGAAATATCATTTTCAAAACTGAATTAACAATAAATTAACAATTCGTATCACCAATAGGGGGAAATATAAAATATGGGTGGACAGCGGTGGATAGCATGTGAATTGTCCCTTAAGCAATAACTCATAAACAACTGCAATATATTTGGTTAATAACTTATCGAATAGTTTTCCTGGTTTAACAATTTTTTTTTTTTTAAATTTTAAATTACTAATTTTTCACTGAATAAATTACCGAAGGTGGAAACCCTGTTTTAAGTTTTTTTTACCAAGTATTATTTTACGTATAATGTGATCTAAACACTACTTTTTACTTCTAATTTTTTTTTTAAACGTTTACAAATTTCCCTAAAAAAGTGTTGCACTTAACCGACCTTAATATAATCTAACAAAAAAAAAAAAAACTGAAAATGTGAGATATATAAAAAGTATAATTAATTAATAATTAACAATTTTTATGATTATATGTTAAGATTGTTAAATATTATTAACACGATTAAAAGTAAAAACAACCTAATAATTTTTAAGTATTTTTCCCAAAATAACAAAGTTAAGAAAGAGACTATGAACAAAAAATGTTTTTTTTTTAACAAAACAAAAAAAAAACACCACAACCCAAGAAAAAATGTTTCATTAACTAATAAGTACATTTAAATAAATTAATTAAAAAAAAATAAATTATGAAAAAAATCATAATTTAACAAATAATTTCGAAAGCAGATTATTTTCAAAAAAAAAAAACAACTTAAAATAATAGAAAATAAAACAAATGTTGAAGAACCAGAAATTTTTTTCAAATTATTTGTTTAATTTAAAGTTGCAATTAGTTACATCTTTAAAAATACAAAATAAATTCAAATTGCACATTTTATATTGACAGCCAACGTGGGCCCTTAAGTAAACTAACTTCGTAATATCGAATTGTAACAAAATTGGAAGTTACAAATTGTTTCCAAATGTTTGTTTCTAAACAGAAAATAAAATTTATTTCAAAATTAAACTGAAATGTTGACATAGTATTGGCGCCCAACGTGGGACTCTTATTAGAAAATTAAAAGTTTTAATTTCAGAACTATATACCAATCTCATATAAACGAATTAAGTCAAAATAACTTAAATAGTTCTTTAATTTTTTTAAAAAGATTAAAAAAGTTTCCTTTAAATAGTTTTCAAATAACTTCAAATAGTTTTCAATAAATTCGCTTTCCAGAAATGTTTAATTTTTTCATTATTGTAAAAAATCATTAGTTTAAATTCGAATTTAAAGATTTTTAATAACATACAAATTACTTTCAAAAAATTCATAAAATTCATTTTATACAAATTATATATTCATTATATCTTAAGCTCGATTAAGGCGGAACAACATGGGCAAGATCGAAAAATTTCCGATACACATTATTTTTTATGTTTATAAGTGAATTTTTTTTTTATAAAATTATATAATTAAAAAGCCGTCTCATTATGTGTATCACATAATTGTGAAAATCACTTTGAACAAAAAGTGAGGGCAAAAAAAAGTAATACATTAAAAACAAATCTTCAATTTTTCACAACAAAGTTTGCCTAATTGTCCATAATTCAGAACAATAAAATGATATTAAGATTCTTTTTAAATTATTGCTGAAGGTTACCAAATAAAATTTTAATACTGTCACCCCTTTTTTAAATATGGTCTACTATTAGAAATAAGGATGAAAATCTATAACTCACTTTTTAATGGTCTCACAAACTTCTTAAAGATAACTCGATAAGAAAGGAAGTTCAGTGTACCACACAAAAGTGCAAACTTGTGTCGTATTATTTTTCAAACTGACTTCTTATTCAGTTTTCCATTTTTGATACGAACTTCTAAAAATTTTGAAATTTTTCTCTATAATATATTTTGTTAACACATTAGCTCCCACTGTCCCCATATGAGGACATCTCGATTTTTGCTATTGTTTTTTTTTACAATAATTTAAGTAAAATTATTTTCTGAAATTCAACTAAATTTTGATATAAAAAATTAAAAGTTTTTTATAATCACATAACTTTTTCATCCATTAAACCCACATCATTTCACAGCAAATGAAAAAAAAGAATTTGGTAACACTTTTGTCAATGGAAAAATTTGAATTTTTAAGAATTTTTGATAATATTAATATGATATGTATTATTAATATTTATTATTTATTCAGGCACTAATTAAACATAATTAATAAAGTCTTACAATAGCGAATTTCGAAACGGTTCAATTAGGGGAGCTGTTTTTCACTTTTTGCTCCTTGGCAATTTACAAGAATGTCTTTATAATATTTAACGTATTTGCCTATTATATAAATACATTTTCAATGAATTCTATTAAGCAGATTTCATTTGGGTGTTACTGGGTTTAACTGAGCACACAAAAACTGTTGTAATGCAAACACTTCATTTTAGATATACAATGAAAATACAACACTATTTTATAAATAATTTTTAAAAATTATAATATTTTGCTGATAATTTAAAAATGGCAATAAAATTTTTCCGCGGTTAACACAAACTTCGATCATAACGACCAGAACTGTATGGTCCCACGGAGTTTGGTTTAAAAGGTTTTTACTGTATTGAGTAGAAAGCAATATCAATCTTTTTCAGAAAAAAAGGAGGAGTTCATTTGTTAATCATTAGGAAAACGTGTTGCGAACGAGCAAAATGCTGATTTATTATTGTCGATTTGTCTGGAACCTAACAAAGAAAAGTTTTATTCAAGAGCAAAAATATATAATTAATTTATTAGGTTTTGTAAAAAGACACCAAAATTTATTAATAATAGCAAAACGACGTTTGAAAATATTTTTGATCATATGATTTTCTATTTGGCTACATACAATTGTAATTTTCTTTACCATATAAAAAAATATATGGCAGGTATAAATTATAAATATCCGATTAAAAAAAAGTTAATATGATTCTACAAAGAAATGTATCAAATTTGATATAGACTTATATCTAATTGAAATACAATTATGCCCGAAAAATGGTATTTCGTATTGTATATAAAGGGATTATAATACGTTAAATTGAAAATAAATATTTTAAATTGAATTCAGGGGTCTAAATATTATGGTCGATTATTAAGAGCCCCATTTAAATTTAACATGCAGTTAAATTTTAATTTTATACATTTAACAATCAAACATTTTTATGTCAAACTAAATTTTTGGAGTTTGATATCTTAACTAGTGAGTTCATTAAAGATAGTTTGAATAGATATTTTCAATGAAAATTTTCGAGTTGATATACAAATTTAAAGTCTGTTATGGATTTCCAATGCATTGTTCTATTTAAACGCAAGTATTAACTTAATTCTGCCAATCAAGTTATATATATTGCGTCTAATAATGTATGGTATAACATCTTGCCGTTTTACGAAAAATTACTGTTTCAAATAAAATTGTATCTTACTATACATGATGTCATACTAAACTATATTAAATTGCACAAAACTGGATCACATTATACTAGAATATATTAGACTCGGGCAATCCAGTTCGTTTGAGTGATTGCTCTTTCTAGTTCGATTGATCTGAATGAACAAGCTTGCTCTTCTAGTTCAATCGATTTTTGACAATTTCGTTCAATCGTTCGTTAGATCGTTTGTGTAATAATTTTTAAGCGAATAATTCATATTAGACACTTCTTTTTAACATTAAACAAAATGAGCTGGCAACTTTGAAAAAAAAATAAACTCAAAAGCAACATAAAGAAGCGAAATATTACTCAACAAAAGGCGCGAAAAACCTAAAAGAGCTGAATATTGCGAACGAGCTCACTAGTTCAAAGTAAAGACTAGTTCAATTGAACTAGGTCGTTCACGAACTACACAACTCTAGATTACATATTATTATTTTTACTCGGGTATGGTGATTTGTTTTATATATGGAAAAATAACAAAAATACAAGAAACTAAAATATCAGATATAATTTAATATGGTGACATATATAAACACTTTCTCATGTAATAATATCAAACAAAATATCTTTATTAGGGTTATAACATATTGTTTGCAAAAATTTAACTAACGCCGCGTAATAGGCAATACTATATTAATAAAAAAAATTGATTTTTGGGGTCATTTTGGAGCAAACACTCCGAAGAAGTGAATTTTATAAAAATGTATTTTTTCACGTATTTCACTACTAAATTTTATTAGTAGAACAACATTACTACACACTTTTTTTTTAATAATTTTTACTTAATATGATCGTTTTTCTGCGTATTACGCGAAAACCGTTCATCTGAAAAGCTATTTTGTCCTTTAAGATCGGTACGATCGTCTAATTTATTTACAATTTTGGCGAAATATTGATTATTAGTTCAGTTTTACAAATTTTCGATACTTAAAAAAGGTTTATGCCTGAACTTTTTTGAAATCCTTGCAGAAGTAGTATTATGTTTCTTAATATTCTTTTATTGACTTTACGCTAGAAAAGGTTAAATTTGTTATTTGGAAAAAAAAGTTAAAAATGTATTCCCCTTAACCTTATATAAAATCTTGTTTAGTAGGGAAATCACATAAATTATATAAAATTTTTTGTATTTTTTTATACAAATATTTTTTAATGCAACATTAATGCGATTTTCAATTTTGTTTTATTTTTTTTCAAACAAAAAATTAATAATAAAGAATTAATTTTTTTTTAATTTTTTCTAAACACTTCAAGTATTTTCTCTACTAAAAATATCTCGATTATTTAAAATTTGAGGAGATATTTTTTTAATGCAAATCTAAGCCGTTTTTTTTTTGTATATGTTATATTTCGAAGACGTCAACGCAATGTTACTCTATAAGTACAGTTTAATAAACATGAAATACTTATATGACTTATAAACGGCCTGCTAATTGCTACTTAATTTTTGAACAGTTTAGTTCTTCAACATTTTAAAAAATCTTTAGTATTTCCTCAAACACAACTACAGCGCATGTATATACATTTTTATTTATAATTTAATTTATTTTTATGATTTTTTTTAAACTTTTCTTTACAATAGTAGCATTTATAAAAAAAACGACAACTCAAAAAAATAATAAAAAAAATAATATATGGTGGGTTGGGGGTTGACGAATTAAAATCAACCAATTAATAAAATTGCTTGCAAAGAACAAACAAAAATAGGATTTAATTTTTAAATTTACTTAAAAATTAAGCACTTCTAAGAGTTACATAAAAAAATTGTAAATTGAACGGTTAAAGGTTTGACACAACTTGACGCCAAAACACTGCCACAGCGAAGAACATTTAAATAAAAAAATGGAGATAAGGTTAAAAAAATAACTAAGCTAAGAATATGAATATATAATAAAAACAAAAAAAAATCATAAAAAATTAAATGAAACTATAAACAAATTAAAAAATAATTTTGGTTTTTATATAATTTCTAATTTTTAGTTTTAAAAAATACACAAACAAGATCTCAACTTTAATAAAAAATTTATTTTTATATAAAACTAAGAAGAAATAATAAACAAAGACAATTTTGTGAGCCCAATTACAAGATTTGTTTTTTAAAACCTAGCAAAAAGAACTTTCTTAAAATTTTGTTTTAAATTAATAAAATTTTGAAAAAGAGCTTTTTTGAAATGTATATTAAGTTTTATTATTAATTTTTTCAATTAATTTTAATTATAATTTGTTACTCAAAACCCTATAAATGCACTTAAACCATGTAGTTTTATAATGTTACCTTTGAACAAACAAAAAAAATTAAAATAATTTTGAAATATCAACAGTAAAGCTGCGCCATTTTGAAATAAAATTCAATTCAATATAAACTGTTAAATTCAAATAATTAAAAAAAAAATTAAAAATCATCATAGCATTTTATTGTTTTGTAATCTAGCTATAATTTCAATACACAATAAAAAGAAAATACTATAAAAAAATATATTAGAAAAAAATTAATTAATATTAACACTGTTATACTAAACAATTGATATGGAAAGTAAATACTAAATATATTTTATAATGTTGGATAATATTGATTTTAGGTAATTAAAAAAAAAATGATTAAAATGTTGCTATATTTGCAAAATTTTATTTCGGGATAGTAAATATTTCTAATGTAATAGATCTGTCCCATGTATGATATTATTATTAACTTATTTTTCAAATATTCTGTATTTAAAATTAAACAATTTATAATTTTTTATACTTTTTCTAATGGCGCCTCGTACAGGACCCTAAATGGTAAATCTAGAAAGTATTAAACTAATGAAGTACCTAAAGTCTCTATGATACATGCGTGGTCAGTCATAAACTTCCAAAATAAAACCTTGATGTCGAACATAAATGGGTAAAAGTTGTCCCTTTTGTCTGAAATAGTATAAATGTGAAAGATATAATAGGCACACAATTTATTTATTCAAGATTTATGTTCAACATTTCAGACCTTATCTCCTCAATTTAACGATAAAATTTAAAAAAAATATCGTTGCAAAACCACACTTTACCAAATAATGGGTAAAGTAATGTCTCGCCATAGGGCTCCATGCATTACAATATACCTTACTTCACTGATGAATTGTACAGGCTAATACCCTAAAAGTTATGCGTGGACTCATTGCCTAGTAGGGAGTAAAGTAACTGGTTACTTTTTTTGTTACCATGTTCGGCAAAGTAATGTGTCTATAAATTTAAAATATTACAAATATTTTTTTTTAATTAAATAAATAACGTGTTCGCGCTGAGATTCGAACCTGGGGTATCTGGTTCTTAGGTGATAACTCTACCGTCTGAGCTATGGTCACATATAATAATGGCTTGCTTAAAATGTAAATGAATTGTTGTGCTTCGAGGTTTCGTTTGTGATGTTAAAAATATATTCCTTACCTTCATGCTTACAAAAAATCACAAAGTAATGTGTCTAAATATAGATTTTCAAAATAATATTTAAACATTACTTTACGCTTATATTTCATGCATTATGTAATTGATGATCGGTAAGTCATTATTTCATGTTTTGAAATAATGTAAAAGGTAATGACGTATCATTACAAGGTAACCCATGAGTGTCCAATTATTGGTAACTCATTACTTTATGTTTTAAAATAGGCTTGAATGCAAGGAGTATGCATTACAAAGTAATGCATTACGTAGCCAACTAGTGGTAGTAATAAGTTACTAGATTTCGTAAAAATGCTGAAGTTAAGGAGTATTCATTACAAAGTAATGCATTATGTACTCATTATCGGTAATTCATTACTTTTTGATGGAAAATACTGATACAGGTAGGGAGTATACATTACAACGTAATGCAGTACTTTTCGCACCCGTTACCAAAGTTTTGTTGGATGTGTTTAAGTTAAAAAACGTACAACCTATTAAACGTTTTTTTAAATAAGTAAAAAAATAAACAATTTTTGATTGAGAATTATTAATTTGTTTTTAAATTTTTAAAAATTTGTATATATCAATTAGAAATAAATATTTCGAAAATATAGCTAACAACATAACTGACAAATTTTAAGAATACTTATCAGACCACTGTTATTCAAATAGTGTGGCATACTTTTAGGAGCTAAATATTTATACCTTACTCAACTAAGAAAAATATTTAGTATTTACTTTATTTACTCTGTTGACTAGTGTAATTAAAAATAAATCTTAGCATGTAAGTAAGTTGTGAATTTTTTTGTTTAAAATTTTTTATATTAAAAAAAAAAAAAAACAAAACTAAATATGCGCAAAAGTAATATAAAAAAAACATACACGTTTACTTAATAAATTAGCAAATATTATAAATAAATTATAATAATAATTATATAAATTAAGATTAAACATAAAAAGAAACGAAAAAGGAAAATTATAAGAAATTTTAACTAAACCATAAAAAAAACACAAAAAAGAAAACTTAAACAGACTTTAAAAAAAAAAAATCATAAAAAACACAACTTAAAGATTCTAAAATAAAAGTAATAAAACTGAAATATAAAAAAAATTCTGACGCTTTAGAAGCCCTTTTATTAACCACACAAAAAAAGTAAATAATAAAAAAACAAAAGGGTTTTAACTGTTATTAACATATTTATTAAATTAAAACAAAAATTTAAATTAAACTAAATTTCAAATTATGTTTTTTGTTGACTAAATCTAAAAATATTAAAAAAAAAATCAACATATTTTCTAAATTCCATAAAAAAAAAACATCAAAACTTTAAATAATTTTTGTTTATTGTTTATTGATTTTTCTATTTATAAAATTAGCAAACTATTAACTATTTAAATAGTTAATAAATAAATACTTTTATATAAAAGAAATAAAGTCTAATTCTATTTAACACATCTTTAATTTTTTTTTATAAGTTAATATTATTTTTTTTTTAATTCGCGTTTTATTTTTAACTAAAATAAAATATTTAAGTACAAACTAATATCTTTATCTGTATCATAATAATAATTTTTAATTTATCTTGTTTTTAAGTTACAAAAAAAAACTATGTACATTTTCTTTACAAATATAAATTATAATTTAATTATAAATCAAAAAAATTAAATAAATAAAAAAAATTATGAATTACAAACAAACTCTTATGTGGTTAAGTTGAGTGAACAATTTTTAAAAACATATAAAAACTTATAAGAAATGATAAAAAAAAATAAAAAAACAAATAAAAAATTATAAAAAAAATAAAAAATAAAAAAATTGTTTTATTTTATAGTTAACAATAACTGATAACGCCCTGCAGCACATAACAATGGTAAAATCAATATATAACGGGTTTTTCAATAAGGACTTGACAATTTTTTTTTAAATAAAACGCAAACCATTTGAGATATTTCCAAAACATTATTATCGACTTGAAATACAATCAAAACATTTATGAATGGAACTCGACTTCGTTCGTTGGACCCAATTTTCGATGACTCGGTCACACATTTCGACCGTAACGGCTGCTATTTCGCGTTTAATTATGGCTCTGAGTTCTTCCAACGTCGTCGGCTTGTTGGCGTAGACCAATGATTTGACGTAGTCCCAAAGAAAAAAGTATACAGGTGTTAAATCGCACGAACGAGGCGGCCAATTGACTGGTCCATTTCTTGAGATAACAAGCTCACCAAACTTACTGTTCAATAAATCGATTGTGGCACCGTCCTGTTGAAACCACATATCGTCCAAGTCCATGTTTTCCAAGTCTTGCCAAAAATAATCGGTAATCATGGCGCTATAACGATCGCCATTCACAGTAAGGTGACGATCGTTATTGTCGACGAAAAAATATGGCCCAATGACGCCGCCGGCATGCAAACCGCATCAAACAGCTATTTTTTGTGGATGAAGTGAGTTTCGTCACTGGAGACGATTTTGCGATGAAATTCGCTCTTAAAGTTGTTATACCATATCGAAATATAAATTTGTCCTTTTCTGTCAAATCGGGTGCATGAAATAACCCCCACTGAAATAACCCCCACCGTCGAAATGAAATAAGCCCCACTGAATTTGTGCCCACCGAAAATGAAATAAGCCCCACCGAATTTGTGCCCACCAAAATGAATTATTCCCCACCAATGAAAATGAATAAGCGCCCACCAAATTTGGTGGACATTAAAATGAAATAATACCCACGTATTAAAATGAAACTTTGCCCACCGAAAATGAGATAAGCCCCACTTTACATTATTTATATTTTTATTTTATAAAATAAAACTTTTACAAAAACTTCATGTAATTGATAATAATAAAGTAGTTCAAACACTTTTAATTAGTATTTTCAACATAACTGGATATAATACATATGCATGTACATATTTTGAAACATATACAAAACAAAGAAAATTAAATGAAAATTTGTAGATGTTCATCAACTTCTTGGCGACACATTGGGCATTTGAACTTATGACACATTTTGTCAATACGAAGCAAATAATGAAATATGGCTTCGCAAGCTTAAGTTTTTCTGTGTGGCGTCCTGCGGCCGTTATTAGGGGTTTTTTCCTCCAGTAGGACGCGGCAGGTGGCTTCGTTCAATAAAGTTTTCCTGCCCGCGACACAAAACAATAAACATTTTTTTTTAAATTTTTTTTCACGTTGAGATTAAATAAATGGAATATTGATTTAAATTGGATAACACGATATTCTTTAAAAGGAAATATAGCCAACTTGGTTTTATTTCCATTTTTGTTGGAAATAAAGTCAACCTGTGAATTTGACTTCATTTCCATGTTTGTTTTATTTCAGTTGGTGTTATTGGACCCCACCGTGTCCTTCTAAAATATGGATACACCTTTATGTCAACATTCTGTAAAAGGGCAAATTATTAGTTTTTTACCAACTAAGGAACCTGGTGATATGGGCACGAATGGATTTTTAATAAGAAGAAATGTGTTTTTTTAATTGAAATAACGTATTCTTTTTTCGTACTTTCTAATATAACCTTTACAAAATAAAACTAGTACTGTAAAAGTAGGAATTAATTCAAAAACCAAGAATTGGTATTAGAATTAAAATGAATTAAACCCCACCAAAATGAATTAATCCCCACCAATGAAAATGAATTAACCCCCAAAAAATGTGGTGGGTAATAAAATGAAATAATACCCACGTATTAAAATGAAACTTTGCCCACCAAAAATGAGATAAGCCCCAATTTAAATTTTTTATAAATTTGGTGGGGCTTATTTCATTTCGGCGGTGGGGGTTATTTCAGTGGGGGTTATTTCATTCACCCTGTCAAATCATTCAAGAAAATGGTGATGGATCTTATTTAAAAATCTAAAAAAAGCAACCGTTGTTGACCACCAAATTAATTAAATTTTTGCTTATTTTTTTCTTATTGTTCCCCATACTCGTATATTAATATTATTATGTTATTTATTTTATAATATATATTGTGTTAAGATTAAACTCAGTAATCAGTCTTTGGCCACTAGGCTTTTTGGATACAAAAGGAAAATTAAATTAAATTAAAAAATTAAAAGTTGCGGTCACCGACTCCGCATTTCCGTAGTATATTTTTATAATTTGCATACGTTATTCGTTCGTGTACTTTACCGTGATGAAAATGTTGAGTTTACTGAAAAAAATGAAATTAACAGTTCGTTGATCAGTGAAATAGTGCCTTCACAAATTAAATTCAAAGTTGTCAAGTACGTATTGAAAAACCCTTTACGTGAAACTAAACAGAGAGAACTTGAGTGAACGAAAAATTGATTAAAATTAATGAAAAATTCACCTTCATTGAGTTAATGAAACTCTTAATACATAAAATTATTCATTTAATGAAATGTTTCAATGGACGAGTTCAAGAGCAATTTCATGGCTTCTATACAAAAATTTATTTATATCACTCAGATAGTTTACTCTCTATGCTCCGATAGGCGTTAATTGGAAAGAAGAATACGATTCTCTTAGTTTAGAGACAATATATAACATAACGACTGAATACCTTAAAAAGGACTTCGTTTAAATATTTGTGCTCATTATGGGATACCAATATGGATATCAAATCAAGGATGAGTCTTTGGTTTTCAATTATTGGTCAGCTTATTTCACTTTGAACAATTTGTCATATGTTATTTTAATTATTTAATCCTTTAATATCCTTGATGATTATAATTGAGCATTTTGCCGAGCAATTTGATAATACAATTTGACAAAATCGGTTAAACGGTTACAAAAGTTATGAGTAAAAGTGAGAAGGTACCTTTTAATTTTCCCTAAAAATTGGTGGATTTAAGTACAAATTCACTGATAAAACAGTTTTTATATATTTTTTCAACAGCTGTTTAGAGGTGAATAATATTTTATATTAGCCTCAAAATTGATATTCTTCATAAAAACTTTATCCCCACAGGAATTTTGTTTCACCTCAGAAATGCTTTTTCACCCAAAAAATTATTTTTACTCTCTCACGTGGTTCATGCAAATCATAAAAATTTATGAAATAAAGTCTTAGCGAAAAAAGTTCTACAAATTTTGGTAAATTGTTAATGTTGAACTAAAAATTTCTATAAATAAGGGATTGTTCTCTAATGTGGCCTACTCCTTAATGTGGACCTTTCATTTTGAATATGTCAAAACTATCAACTGTCATCATGTATAATTTCCGATATCTCTATCTTAAAAAAATCTTCGAGGTGAATGCACAGAATTCCCTGGTTTCATTGGCTTGTTTGCAAAAAAACGCAACATAAAGTATTATTCACCAAAACTAATTGATTCCATAAAAAAATATAACACCCAAAAAGCATGAGAAAAATTAAATTTTAATAATACTTTGTAATTATTTTCGTTTATTTAACCTTATTTCTTATTTTTCAATTTTCTAATTATTTGCGTTAAGGTTTGTTAATTTTATTTTATAAAAGTTTTTTTTTATTTCAATATTTCGCTACTCCTTTGTGTAGCATCTTCAGGAAAATAAATAAATTAATAAATTTTCAAAAAATTTTTTCAAAAATTTTTTCAAACCTTAACTCAAATAATTAGAAAATTGAAAAATAATACTTTGTTTTTTTCTTTAATTTTCATAATGTTTGCTAAAGTGGACCTTTGATATGATATGTTATTTTTATTTTTTTTGTTGCATGTTTTGTCTTTATTAAATGGATTACACATTACATTAAATGCTTTTGTCTATTGGGGAACATTTTCACTACAATTACATATGGTAACCCCCTTTCAACAATGTATAATATGTAGAGCTCGGAAGTTATGGCAGAAATTTAATAATTGCATTTTAGGTTATTTTTATTTTCGTGATGTATAAATTCATAGCAATATATGCAAAAGAAATGCGAACTTATGTGTGTATAGCAAAATATGCTAAAATATGCATTTAGTATAGTAAAATATGCAAAAATATACATTAAAAAATCGATGCCATTTTGTTGCAAATGTTTTTATTCGCAAAGATATTTAGTTAGAGACGACAGCACTAACCACGAGACACATAACACTTGATGTCTTAAATAAATGATAACTTAAGTAAATTATAACTGCTGGGTAACAGTTGGCTGCTCAAATATATTAGCACTGGCATAAAGTTTGATGTAAACAACTTGCCAACGCAGGACAACAAAAAAAAAGTTAGTCTTAACGTAACCTAACCTAAACTTTTCCAGAAACCGAAATATCAATTTTATTTGAAAAGTATATTAAAAAGTATACAAATTGTATACGTATTGTTGATCTTTTAAAAATGTATTTCATTTTGAATTGTCAGGTTTGAGATCATATCTAAAATGTCACTATTACTGGATTAGAATGAAGCTGAAGAAGACCTAGTCGCTTAGGTCGAAAGTGCGGCACTGCCTCTAGCACTGATCCCCACAAGTTTTTTTCTTATTCTCTTACATTTATTAATAATTTGTGTCTTCTATTTGCAGTAATATTATCATTCTAATTATGATCTCAAACCTGACAATTCAAAATGAAATGCAAGTATAAAAAAATGTTTGTCTGCAACCGGACTCGAACTCAGAACCTTCCAAATACGCAGCTTTTTAAAAAAATCATCATAATTTTAATAAAATAAATGCTTTACCAGTTAGACTTTTAAGCTTTTGATTATTTCTGACTGGATAGCATTGTGAAAACACTCTTTCCCAACGCTGGCATAGTGGTCTTAACCAATTCTTTGCCAATGATTTTATCTGCATACCACTGGGAAACGCTGGTAAAGCGTCTTAAACAAGTGTTCTGCT
The DNA here is from genome assembly GCA_021234595.1 of Delia radicum. Taxonomy (NCBI): domain Eukaryota; kingdom Metazoa; phylum Arthropoda; class Insecta; order Diptera; family Anthomyiidae; genus Delia; species Delia radicum. Next base: position 93,136,384 of record CM037854.1, on the reverse strand, counting down.
AGTAGTTTTTTAACAATTCCTCAGTTAGCCAGTGGTATACCAGTGCCGGATTTTTTGAATCACTGGCAGTTCCTGACTGCGTATTTTCAAGCAACAGTTTCCAATTAAAACTGGAATGGAATTACGTGGTTTTTATAATAGTTTCCCCTTAGATACATTTTCCAATTAAAAATGGAATGTAATTGATTTCGAATAAAAATATAATTTAATATTGTATATGGAACTGGATCAAATTTGATCTTCCAAATTAAATTTCTTGTGGCAGATACATTTACAAAATTTACAAAACCAAAAACTATATATTGTTATATATTGTGCCATACAAAGCAACATATAGCGAGATATAGTTGAATTAAATAACACAAGGCAACAATTTTGAAAAAATTTTAGGGGCTTTGAAAACCACTATACAATTTTGATGTATTGTGGTCCCAGTAGTACAAATATGGTTCAATTTTGAAATTCTATGGAGAGGTTTTTTTTTAAAAAATTTTTAATTAAAATTATAAATTTTTTTAGACGTGTCTCCACATAATTAATGATAACTAAAAAAAAATTAGTCCGATATTATTCAAATAAATTTAGAAAAACTGAAATTTACATAGCCTTTAATCCGTTAATATATTGTGTTTCAATCGGCTCAGTAGTTTTGGAGTTATAATAAAAAATTGAGGGAAAAAATATTTTTTTTACGTGAAAATAGCAAATTTTTTTGGTTAAAAAAAATCATAAAAAAATCGAAAACGGCAAAAATCGTTCAGATTTATTGCTTTATCGCAAAGCCACATGTAATAGGAACAAAATGAGATATCGATCATAAAAATCGATTGATTTTTTTCGAATTTATTCACAATTAAGTGAATTCGCTCATTTTCACCAAATTTTAGTTTTTTGTCTGATATACATAAAATTGAGTAGTTAATGTTCTTCTTTCGATTGATTGAATTTTGAAAACATTTTCCCCATGCTATGTACAAATTTTCACATCAAAAATGCATTACATAGTAACATTCGTGTATTTTTTGGCAAAACCCTACCTAGAATATACTGATTCTATTCTTCGGAAAGACATTTGTGTTGGATGAGCTTAAATGTAAATAAATAAATAAATTAAATAGTAGAAAATTTATATTTTATTATTCACATTTATTATAATAAATAAAACAAGAAAATAAATAAATAAATATGTATTATAAACTACAAACTCTGAAATTTTCTTTTAGTCGATTTTCTACTATTGTTGAATAACGAAGTGTTACACTGAATACTCCAGCAAAAATCAGCCATCATGTGTGCATCCCAGCGACCCTGGTATCGTTCCTCCATTGTCCGGATATCTTGGTGGAATCGTTCGCCCTGTTCTTCACTCAAGTCTCCTAGATTTTCAGGAAAACGATCTAAGTGACTGTGCAGGTAGTGTACTTTGATGCTCATGTTGCATCCAAGATTCTGGAAGTGAGTTAACATCTCTTCAACGTGCGCAACGTAATCATCACCCTTGTTATTGCCTAAGAAATTTTGAATAACCCATACAAACGAATTCCATGCATTCTTCTCAATTTCTGACATTGAACTGCCAAATTCAGTATCGTTCACCAATTTGCGAATTTGTGGGCCATCAAATATGCTTTTTGTACTTAAACAAAAATAACACTCGGATGCGTGGTTCGCTGTTTCTCTCCATAGCATAGGCTTCAAAATTTCCAAGTGTCGTCTGTAAAATGAAAAAAAAATTGAAATCAGGAATATGAAGAATTCAAATTTTAATTAAGAAATATTGTAATTATAAAATATTCCAAATCTATTAATTTATACTTACTTTACGTTAGAAGACTTCATAGATAAATTCAATCGACATGGAATGCATATAGTACTCGGTGTCCAATGCTGGTTCAAATTGTGCGGATACATATTATAGCAATCTTGATATGACTTTTGCAATGAAGTTAAGAACCACTTCCGTTTTTTCCCGGTGATATATTGGCCGCACACATAACAAAATAAATCTGGATCGTTTTTACATGAAAATGTTCTGGCTTTCTGGCTCATTTTTATTAATATTTGAAAATTGTTTTTAACTTCTAAGCTGTATGACTCTAATTTTTGTGTAGGTATTAAATGATGTTTGCGTTATCGCAAACACTTCTTGAATGAAATAAAAAGGGTCAAGGAGATCTTATAAATACTGATACTATAATTTGGGATAACCCTTTGTGTGGATACAGTTTGTGTGTGCTGCAAATTTTTTATTATTCCCAAGAATCCTAAAAAACATTAAGGACTTTTATGAAAAAAAAAAAATTATCCGTTACAGGTAGCTAACGGAAAATAAGAGCACTTCAGCGTACACGCACATTTATGAGCGTTTTATTACTATCCTACCGCAATCGTAAAAATTAAACAATCTTTTGTTTATTACTTATTTTTTTTAATTATTAGAATCAAAAAAATGTCATAGAGGTTTTTCCCAAAGGGGTTTTGCCAAAATGCGTGTCGTAAAATGCACCTGAGTTTTATGTTCTGCATTTTCATTATGTAGGTACAATTTTCTACAGTGCTTGTAAATATGCGATACCTTCAATTAATTGTAAATAAAAATGTAAAGCATGCATCGATTTTTATGATCCATATCTAGTTTAATTCGCATGATATGTAGCTTTACTACAAAAAAATAAAAAGTAATATTTTTTGCAGTTTTCGATTTTTTCCAGATTTTTGTTTTTCAAATTTTTTTTTTTTTTTAGCATTTTTTTTTTTTTTTTGCTAACAATTTGTTTCATAACTTTGAAACTATTGATCGCATTAAAAAAAAATTGTACAGTTCTTTAAAGATATTGTAAACCTTAATTTTTGTGAATTTAATTTGACAAAATCGGACTAGTTGTTTTTGAGTTATGACAACATAAGTGGAGAAATGGCTCAAAATATTGTCAATTTTAAAAAAAAAATTTTTAAAAAAAAAATTATCCATAGAATTGAAAAATTTTACCATTTTTGTACTTAGGCAGCCATGATGCATCAAATCTATATAGTGGTTAGTCAAGCCTTTTTTTGCTGTTGACCTGTGTAATATAAAATAATATATAATGCATTTAAATATTGCCTAAATTTTCGTTAACGGACACATAGGAACATGTATGGAAATGTATAGACATGCGTGATTATATATGTAAATATTACCGCAATTTTCGTTAAAGCTTACATATGAACATATATGGTACCTCTTATGACCATATATGACCACTTATGAACACATATGCATATGGGCATGTATGAATCATATGTACTCATGTATAGATACATATATGTCGATTTCTTGCACGGTAGTTAAATATTTTTTTTTTTTAAAGCAGAGGTTTTCATATTTCATTTGATACCCATATTAAAGTCATATAATAGCCACAAGTATTAAAATATTTTTTTGAAAAACTGAAAGTTGAAATTGCTTTCAAAGGAATTATGACGTAATGGTGAAAAACTGAAAACACAGGTCTTCAATTTCACAAACATATTAATTTGTCCATGCATAAAAACTATAGTCACAAGATGTAATCTAAATGCATAATAGGAAAGCTAAATGTATCAAAAGTGTTGTAAGTATATATATATATATATATATATATATATATATTAAACCGTTTTTGTAATTGAACAAAAAGTTTACCCAGAAAACAGACCCGTGCATACCGTATTTGTTGCCAATATAGAGACCATTTGCTTGGTCGAGTTTTAATGCAATTTTTCGCTAAACTAATAAAATAAATTCAAAATGTCCATAACTTAATGAAAAAGCTTAACAGTGTTTATGAAACATTTTTTAGTGAAACTTTTTTATTATGTGAATTAAATTTTTAATAAATGGAATAAAAATGTTCTAAGATTTTATGAAAAACTGATTTAATTTAAAGTAACACTTCATAGATCTAATGCAATCGAATAAAGTGATAGTACATGTAACTACCAAAATTCGGTTGTTGAATCTATTTTCACAATGAATCTATTTTCGATATGTACCGATACAAATGAAATACCGATTGTTATTTGTTGTGGTTGCCAATCTTGTTTTTAAGTGATTTCGACAGAACAATAACAATTTATAAACTCTTATTACTCTAAGCGTGTCAAATATGACACAATTTTAGTAACACTTGAACACCATAAACAAACGCCTGCGCAATAATCTATATGTAGTGCTAGAAATGTCTAATACAGTCTGCGAAAGAACCAAAGCCTACAACCTGAGTATCAATTTTTTCCTTGTTAATATTATTTATAAATTTGGAAATATTTCATATGTACACTGTATCGACATATTGTCAAAAGACATTTTGCATGATGAGTGGAATAATTTGTTATTCGTTTATTTCTTTTTTCGCCGAACAAAATTTCGAAAGCATACAAATCAAACATTTTTTGAAATGATGACAATTGAAGTATTGTTTAAAAACGGGTAATTTACGTTTTGTTAGACCTCCTTTCTCCATAACTGCAGATTCTACTTACCGGCATCGTGGTAAAAATTCGCGGTCAAAGCTGTTTCCTTCCTAATCCAACACATTTTACTTTTTGAGAATTTCGCGTGTTCAAACTGATGCCTGATATACTCGGTGTTATCCAGTGAAAATATTCTTATAAATTTACAGTTTACAGTGGGGAGCACTCGCGAGTACATGTAAGTACTTTTTACTCCTAAAGATTCCGGCCAAAAAATATTTGCCACTAGAAAGATATGAGGTAAGCTGAATCCAAATCTTTGCTCGGAATCACTCTCCGACATCAGACGTGCGAGCTATATTAGGGGAAAAAGTGTGGTTTTTAATCAAACTGCTCCGATTTTTTTTTTTTCATTTAACCCTGACGACCCCATATGCAGTATTAGTATCAAAAGTTTTGTTTTTTCAAGTACAAAAAACTACTTTAAAAAATTGTAATTTCATTAGTTTCAGACATGTTTTCTTACAAACATGTATGAAATTTGGCTATACCTTTTAACCCTTAATCGTGAGATTGGGCCGCTAAAAAAAATATGTGTGCCTTATTTTTTTGTTTTTTAATCACACATCCAAATTCCATCAGGAGACTCGCCGTGTAAGTTCATTTATATATAATTCAGTCTAGGCCCGTCTAAGTTTTTTTTTTATAAAAATACAAGAGTAAAAACAATATTTTATAAACTTATACAAAGTGATCCAGTTTTTAAAATTTAATATAGTTAATTATGCCATCATAGTAAAATACAATTTTAATTAGTTTACTTTCAATAAAACATATTTCATGCAATCAATTTAAATAATTATATTCATTGGTCCAATGAAAATTTCATAAATTATATAAATTTTTGGTACAGTGTTATATCAACGTCATATAGACAGTCGCAATTAATTTTTAATTAATATGCATCTGACAAATTTAATTTAGAAATGTCGAGGTTAAGAAGAAGAATAAGCGTTTTTCTCTAAAAATTATAAACACTATTAATTTTTAAATCAGACTAGACTAGTTTCTGCCTTTTTTTATGAACAGGCTCATCAGTGATTTTCCATTTAAATTATATTATTATTTGTGTCTTATAGTTGTCAGATTGTCTCTATATGATAAATTTTTCAACAAACTGTGGCTGTAAGGATAAAACCTGCGCTCATCTTACATTACAAATGTAACAATACCAAGTCATGAACGTTTAGCGATCACACCCAAGTATGGCCTCGAATCTAATGCAGCTAAATTGCAGTTTTCTTTCCTATTAGCTTTTTCTGTTATTATATGTTATACTCAGAAGTGACACACTAACAACACAAATATTCTAATTTTAGATTTTTTGTTTATTTTTCTAATCTCCTCCGTCTGTGTTTCACAATGTTACCACATTGACGTATAGTTTTTACGTTCAGGGTTGACAACTAGTCTAGTCTGATTTAAAATTAATAGTATTTATAATTTTAAGAGTAAAACGTTTATTCTTCTTCTTAACCTCAACATTTCTAAAATACATAAATTTTTTTTCATTAATTAATAAGCGTTATGAAAGATTCATATGTTTAATGACAAAGTTCATAGTTTGTATTAAATATTTTTATTACTTATTATTACAAAACCAAAATTTGTTAATATATACATAATACGATTTTAAAAGAGGTTGATATATTAACAGAAACTGTTTTTCCTTTAAATTAAAACATAATAAAAAATAAAGAGATCTGTTGAGATTTTCAAAAGCACTTATGTCGACTAAAGTATTTTTTTTTTATAGATTTAATGAATTGTTTTATGAAAATATGAAAAATTATTAAAAAATTTAATGAAAAAATTAACAATATTAATGAATTTTCATTTACTTAATGACATTTTTCTTTTAACCAATGAATATATTTTAATCAAGTCGATTCATTAATAATATGAAGGAAAATTCTATCAGTGAAGAACTAAATTAATATATGGGATTAAACAGAACATGTCAAAAGTTATTAGTTTATGTTTAGTTGCGAAAAAGTGACGTTTTGTTTTAAAATCCATAACAGATTTCTCATTTAAATATCAACTCAAAAAGTTTCATTGAAAATATCTATTGAAATTATGTATTTTAAATGTACATCACAATTTAAAATATCAAAGTCCAAAAATTTTAATTTGACATACGAATTTTGAGTGCTAAGCATATAAAAATAAAATTTTTCCGAATGTGATGTGTATCGATTAAGAATAGAGCCGTCAGATCAGCCACAGTCATCAACATCTTGGAGCAATATGGTCTCAAACTCGAATAGGGTGATCCCAAAGTTAAAAAAAAATGAATACTGGATGTATGGGTTCAAACCTTCGGTTGGACATAGTCCAAGCCTTTAAGTTTCAAGAACCTACTGAGATATTTGGAATTGGTTCATTCCATTTCCTGAAGCACAATGGCAAAATATGGGATATATATATACTATTGCCACAGTGGGGTGTATCACATATAATAATTCAGCCATTTCTTACTGGCTAATCGGATTGAATGTAATTTCACAAAGCCATATTCAACAAAAAGTTCGCAAGACTATTTTGCCTCCAAATTGAAAGTTTTTTCAGGAACATATATGGTATTTATATTTTTCTGAAAGACTACTAAATATAGTTGCATTTTATATAAATTATATGACCCAGCTGGTGATGGTTCTCCGCCCAGACCCCTCCTACCAACAAATTTCTGCTCTGAGTGCAGCAGCGAAATTGAAAAATGAAAAACTGGGAAATGTCCTCCAATATAGTCTAAATATGATATTGGTTATACAAGTTAATAATGTCGATTTTTTGCTTGAAAAATGCATTTATTATAATATACATTATTCAAAGTATTGCCCATCGTTAGCCACTACTTTTTCTCATCTTTCTGGTAGCATATGTACTCCGCGCCAAAAGAACTGCTCCGGTTTTGAGCTAATGAATGAATCAGGCCAATTTCTGATATCCTGTTCTGAAGTGAAGCGTATCCCAGTAAGGGCGTTCTGCTTCAATCGAAACAAATGGTAGTTAAAAGGGGCAAGGTCTGGGCTATAAGACGGGTGAGCCAAAACTTCCCATCCATTGTTTTCCAAATAGTTTTTGACCAGTCTTGCAACATGTGGGCTAACGTTGTCATGATGAAAGATTACGGACTCGTGTCTGGTCAAATATTCTGATTGCTCTCTTCAAACAAATCAATTGTGTTCGGTACAGTTGCCTGTGATCGTCTGACCCGATTTCAACAGCTCATAATACAAAACACCTTTCTGTTCCCACCAAACACAAAGCATTACCCTGGCGCTATGGATAATCGGCTTCGGATTTGATTTGGCTGGTTGGCCGGGCTTTACGTATAACCTTCTGCGTTTATGGTTATCGTCACGAATCCGTTTTTCATCACCAGTAACAATACGATGCAAAAGTTACTTATTTTTGTAGCGTTCAAGAAGCACTTCCGACATGCAAAATCACCTTTCAACGTCTCTCGGCTTCAATTCATATGTGACCCAATTTCCTAGTTTCTGATTGAATCCCAATGCTTTTAAGAGTAGGTAAATGGCTTGTTGTGTGACTCCCAATGATAATGCAAGTTCTTCTTGCGTTTGACAACAATCTTCGTGGAGTAATGCTTCCAATTCCTCATCTTTAAGCTTTTTAGGCTGACCAGTCCTCTCCTTGTCTTCTGTGTCGAATTCACCACATTTAAATCGCGTAAAATATCGTTCACAAGTTTTTTGAGTTGGTACATGTTGACCGTAAGCTTCTACCAACAATCGAAAACTTTCAGCAGCCGTTTTCTTCAAATGAAAGAAGGTTATCAGACTTACCCGCAAAACATCTTTTTTATGCACAAAATTCGACATTATTATAGCGATTGAAAAAATATGTCTTTACACTTTGGCGTCTATCGAATACTGAATTATAATGACAGATGTTTACCATCCAAAAAAACATATTTGTTATTATTGACACAAACCATATGTGATAGTTATGCCATATGTTGACCAAATCGACATTATTAACTTGTATACCCAATAGCATTATTCGTTTTTAACATTGCTTTGAATGTGGACAAGAAAGAAATAAATTTAAAAAATCCCATTAAAGGAAATTCTATTGAGTTTTTTGTGAATTGTGTGTCCTTTAGTCATATATGAATTTTTTTCTGATTTTATAGTCAAAACTCTATTTACGACTCAAACTATTTTAAAAATGTTGACATATTCGTGTTTAGCATACCGAAATAATTAAAAAATATCTGTCATATGACGTTAATAAGATAATAGAATAAAGTCGACGTTGACACCATGAATTTTTTCATAGAATGAGTTGCAAAAAAATATTTTTGACGACACTTTTCATTAGAAATGTTGGGTCGATAAAATTGAATCCGCAAAAAAA
>CM037854.1:93098357-93127404 GCA_021234595.1 Delia radicum | reverse complement strand
GGTGACCGTTAAGGGGTAAAAATTTAAGTTGAAAGTTGGCCTTTTTAGCAGTGTTTTTATAGCAAAATGTACAAATCTCGGGATAGAGATATTTCAGAAAGTAGGAGGAGTCTTTCCAAGATTAGGGTCTCTATTTCTTCTCCGGAAGACGCTCTAGCGGATGAATGTATAAATTATATTCGATTGGGTTGGATTCGATTGGGGCGCTCTAAATGGGTCAAAGTGAGATTTTTCAAAATTTGACCCTACGGGTCAAAAGTCAGGACATCAGAATTCGTTGTAGAGGTATGGTTCCTTCGGCAAAGTTTCTTATTTTGATCCCTAGAATACAATTTTCCTTGAACGTTGAGCGATTTTTTTGCCTCCATACAAATCGACCCGGCCTAATGTATATACCAAGTTTCATGCAAATCGGAAAAGCTCGAGCTGATGGCTATCAACGTTGCATTGTGGAACGACATTCAATATACTTTAAATTATGCAGATATGAAATTCTGGCTTCATTGGATATCATTAGCATTTATATTTCATGTCTACATGTCTACATGATGCAAGCCAGCCGACATGAGCCGTTTGAGCCCCTGCCGCCGGTTGTTTTAGACTCAGCCGCCAATTTTTTCGGCTCATATCGGCTTTTACGTTCCTTGCAGAAAAATTGCTAATATCTGTAAAAGAGATTTTCTGAACATCAGTGAGTTGAATTTTAGCAAAAAATTTGCTTAGTAGATTGAAAGAAACTGAAAAATTAGTATAATATTTTTACTTTAGTTAATTTATTGTTTATACATGTTGTGCATGCATGTATATATGACGCAATTTTACGTTTTTCAAATGAAGATAATTCTAAAATTCAAAGCGAAAATATTCAAACTATCGCCAAATATGATAAAAAACCCTTTACCTCTTAAAAACAACTTCTTGAGACTGGAATTAATGGTTTAGTACAGTCGGACCAAAGCGTAGTTTATATTATATTTTTGCTTGCATCCTTAATTTATCAAAATATTGTTTTGTAAAGCAGCACAAAAGCGTATTTCAGTTGCGTATTCATCTTCAACATTTTCCAAAATACCATTAATTTTGTAATTTTTTAAACTAGTTTATTTAATTTATATTTTTTTAATATTCACAATTTTTCTATGCATATGCAAAATTGGAAAAAAAAATCGCTAAAATTTAAAAAGTCACCAAATCTTGTACAAAAAATTAAATAAATTGCTAAAATTCACAAAAATTTAAAAAAATCACCAAAAATTAAAAAATCAACCAAATTTAAAATGTTTTCGAGATATAAGTAGACGTTTTAAATTATATTCAGTTCTAGATTTTTTCATTCTTGTTAATTTTTTCAAATTTTGGCGGTTTTTTCCAATATGAGCGATTTTTGCAAATTTATTTCAACGTTATTTTTTTCATTTTAGCGATTGTTTCGGCGTTTTTTAATTTTGGCGATTTTTTCAAATTCTGCAGTTTTTTCAAATGTTAGCTGAGGACTTTTTTCAATTTTAGCTATTTTTTGAAACACATTTTGGGGATTTTTAAATTTAATATTTTTATTTTTAAATTTATAACGTTTTTTTTCAATTTTGGTGATTTTTTTACTATTTTGGAGATTTCTTTATATGTTGGTGATTTTTAATTTATTTTAGCAATTCGTTTCAATTAGGCGAGTTTGTTTTGTATTTTGTAATTTTTTCCAATTTTAACATTGTGAAATAGAGACGGAGGAGATTAGAAAAATAAACAAAAATCTAAAATTAGAATATTTGTGTTATTAGTGTTGCCACTTCTGAGTATAATATACAATAACAGAAAAAGCTAATAGGAAAGAAAACTGCAATTTAGCTGAATTAGATTCGAGGCCATACTTGGGTGTGATCGCTAAACGTTCATGACTTGGTATTGTTACGTTTGTAATGTAAGATGAGAGCAGATTTGATTCTTACAGCCGCACGTTGTTGAAAAATTTATCATATAGAGACAATCGGAAAATTATAAGACAAAAATAATAGTACAATTTAAATGGAAAATCACTGATGAGCCTGTCCATAAAAAAAAGGCATAAACTAGTCTAGTCTGATTTAAAAATTAATAGTGTTTATAATTTTTAGAGAAAAACGTTTATTTTTCTTCTTAACCTCAACATTTCTGAACTTATTTTATGTTTAGCGATTTTTCCCCAATTTTTGGCGAGAAAATTTGCTAGAAATTAACAACAGTATTTAATTTAATTTTTAAAGATATTATTAAAACTTTAATTAAAATAAAGTCAATTAATAGATACAAATTACTATAATTTCCTTTAACAATTTCCAATAAAATTTGTAATTGAATCAAAATATATTTTAATTAAAACTCGATTTTAATTTTTTCTGATATGACACATGACCTACTTGACCTTTTATTGACATTTTATATTTAAGAGTTGTATATATATCGTATATGTGTAACACACTACATCATAATTTATTAAATTACAATACAAATTTTGTTTTTAGATAATTTATTAAACAATAATTCATACTAAATATGCATATATTTATTTGTATATTCTAAATATTATGATATTTTAGATTTACCACAGATATAAAATTCTAAACATATACAAAATACATGTTCCATATCTGAAATTTTTTTGACACAATTCTGACATGTGTATTATTATCAAATTACAACAAAATATTTAGTAACTAACTTAATCGTTCATAATAAAACAAAAAAATGTACATACAAAAATTAGGTCGGTCAACTACGACTTTACCAAGTAAATGTGTACAATTTTCAAACTACTAATATTATTGCCAATACTGATGCAGGGAAGAAAACTTAGGACATTGTGATAAACTCATAATTATAAATATTTACACCAGTCTAAAAATTCAGTCACAACTATTTAAATTAAATACTTAATAGTAGGGTGTAAATATTACAACGATTATCATACAATAAAAACGATGATACTTAATGTTTTGCGGTTAATATTTAAAAGTATCACTTTATGCTACATTTGAAAGAAAAAACTAACAAGGCAAACTAATATAATTGCGGTTAAAATTCGTTCGAATACCACTAAATAAATGAAAATATAATTATTTAGAAATATTCATATAAAAATTTAAAAAAATATTACACTGTTCAACGGCCAAATAAAAACTGGCTGTGAAAAATATATTTTTTACTACACATATAAACTCTGAAGCCAAATCCGGCAAAAACAAATTTTGTTTCTCGTTTGCTGTTTTTTAGGTATCGTGGTCTCCATATATACATCATTCACCAATTTTTTTCTCGTATTTTGCTTAATTTTTCAAAATTTAACTGCAAAATAATTAAATTTCTATTAGGAATATAAAATTATCTTTAACCCTCTAAACAGCAAGCCCGCCTCAAGCGTTGTACTTTAAGTTGGCCATACATGCTCAAATTGAGTGTTTTATAATAAGAAGTTAAGCTATTTCGACAGAAAAAGAAACTTACTAAATATGTTTTGAAGTAGTTTTCGGTGTTAATTGCAAGCGAGAAAGCGTTAAAATTAGAATTTCGTAAAATTTCAAAAATAAATATTTTTTAATGAGCACAATTTTCAAAAATCTCGAAAATATTTTTATGTTTACAATATTTGTTTACTGCTTTTTGTCAACAAATATAAAGCAAAAGTTTTTTTTACTGATTTCAGCAGATTGAATTTCTGTTTCTTATTTACTAAAATTTTACACGATATTAACTAAGATTTTGTAAATTTAACAGTTTTATTACTGCTGTTCGTATCTTACTAACACAGTACAACTCATAATTTTGGGACTCAATTCTGAGAATTGCACGTGGAAGTATTCGTTTTGTCAAGTTTGCTACAGTAGTAATTTAATGGACATACGAATTTTTTTGTTCAAGGCGGATTTTTAGCACTTTTTCTATATTTTAACACGGTTATATCTCGGTATACCGTACGGAATATCTCTTTTGTGTCTGAAACAAAGTTTTAGATATTGAATAGGAGAAAGAAAATAATGGACATTCGTACCCGAAAAAAGAGCATCCGGTGCCTTAAAAATCGCCAAAATGCCAATTTTTCACCTTTTTTGCTCAATAACTGGATTACAAATCCACAAATATGCTGTTTTTTTTATAAACTTTATTTTGCATGAAAATAAAAATTCCGATTTTTATTTATTTTTTATTTTTCACCATTTTTCACCTTTTTTGTTGAATCAAAATTTTTATTTTCATGCAAAATAAAGTTTATAAAGAAAAAAACAGCATATTTGTGAATCTGTAATCCAGTTATTGAGCAAAAAGGTGAAAATGGGAAAAAATTTACATTTTTCCCAAAATCATGTGTTAAAAGATGCTGTACTGTGTAATGTTTAGCAACAAAATAATGTTAATTTAGCATTTTTTTCCGCAACGTCATTTTTAACTACATTTTAGTACCCTTTTCTGCTATTTTTACAAGTCTATTTCTATGAGTGTAAGTTTTGGATTATGGAAATGAAAAATAAATATATTTTCTGCAAAACTAAAAGTGTGATACATAGTTTTTAGCTAATTTTCCTAAACTCGAATAGTGAGGGCCTATATTCAATATCCTCTATCTTAAATTTTAACAAAAACAATTCATTTTTGTGAGAGAAAACTCCTCTTTCTATTCATATAATAGTAATACAACAATTTTTTTTTTCTTACCAAATTAGGCATGCGGATCACAAATCTGGCGAAATTTCTTTAATCGTATTGGTCGCTTTTAAAATATAGCGAATTATAGTTTTTTACAAAGAATTTTTTTAATAGTGGCCTAATATCCGGGAATCCGGAAGAAAATAATTTTTTGTGTTTATAAATATAAAGATAACATAAGATTACCTTTGATTTGGGTATAGTACCTTCGAAGAAATTTGAACGACATTCTTGCAAAATCAGGAATTCTTCCATTTTAGTTTTGGTTTTTAAAGCCTTAATATTTTCTTACGCATTTCAACATTTGTTATTCAATTTCAAAAAACTCTGTGGTAAACAAAAGACATAACATTAGCTATTTTCTTAGAAAGTTTTGCAATAAAACGAAGTCTTCAATTACATAGCATATACTTTTCTTTAACTATTTCCTGTGGTTTTCCGAAATCTGTTCTCAAAATATTTTTAGCACAGATTGTGGACATAATTATTAGCAAATTATAATGGTTTTACTGAAAATTTTCGAATGAGGACAAACTTATCCAATAATTAGACCAGGCCGTTTAAGGAGCTATGTAGGATAGTATCTCATCTAAGATATTTTTTATATCTTCCAGATGGATGCTTTAAAAATAAAGTAAATTTTGATATTGAACATATTGATCTACCTCTTCGTATCGAAACATATAAAGGTTACAATGACCCAATACCCATATGGTCCACTTCAATTAAATAAATGGAAGAATTTACAAGTTTGTAAGAGTGTAATTTCTCCTGAATACCAATTTTTCTACGATAATCTATGAAAGACAAACTCCAAAAAAGTTTAAAAAAGTTAAAGCAAAGTGTTATATTTTTAATAACACTATGGATCTAAATGAGTGTCATGGTAATGGCGGTGGAAGATTCTTAAACCGAGCGATTCTATGAGGTTAGTAGAGTAAGACCCCCAAATCGTTTTATGGCCGTTTAAAGTTTTAATTTATTTCGAAAATACTGTATTGAATAAGGAAAAAAAGTAGTGTAATAGTTCTTTTGAAATTAATTCTGAGTTCGGGTGAATTTTAAGATGATTCATAGAACATTTTATCCCTGCATCTGCAATTTTCATGGGCCATTTAAGTTCTTTTTCCAATGAATTCCAAAAAATTATCAAAAAACGTGCTTTTAAGGGGTTACAATTTTCTGTGAATATTTTCTGCAGCAAATTTTACTAGGATGTGTTGAAGACAAAAGCGACATCCGGTTATGTTAAATCACTAGAAATGTGAATTTTAATTTATCACTTGCAGCCCAGTCCATTAACCTATCTGTTGCGCAAGACGTGTATATACGCTTTATCAAAATTATATTCTGTTGCATAAGGCGTATATATACGTCCACTCTGCATATGTTTTTTCATTTCGATGCAACCAGCGAAGTTTTTTTATATTTTGACTACGCAGTTAACTACCTAACAATATTAGGCTAATTTTCCTTAATTTATGATTTTAAACCTATGTAATATTATAACGGATTTTTTTTATTTAATATTTAAACGCCTTATTTCGTATTTACTCTGGTATTTTTTATTTAATTGGCAAAAGTTAAAACTAACTTATTTTCAAAACATATTTATTTTTGTTTAGTTTTCGAAACAAATTACGGTTGTTTTTCAATCACTTTTCACATTTTCAGTGATTTAACATGACCGGATGACGTTTTCGCTTTCGACACCTCCTACTAGAATTTTCAGCAGAACAAATTCACATGACATTTAAGCCCATTAAACGCACGTTTTTGGATACTTTTTGGTATTTCTTGAAAAAGGGACTAAAACGAGCATATGAAATCACTAACATAATACATTCATCTGGCATAGGTATTATTCACTTATACGCCGATGAGTATAAATGAGTTATCTTTAGTTCAAAGTGAGTTATCTTTAGTGCTGCAAAAACGCAGGTGTCATACAGGCTTAACATATTAAAACATGTTATTTTTTTCAAAAAAAAATTTATAAATTTTGAAATAAGTTGATTATAAGGGTCCCGATACATAACAATTTAACAAAGACTAACTTTTTTTTTTAATTTTTAGTTGCAATCTATTTTACAATAACAAGCAAATTGGAATAAAATATAACTAGGTGACGAAAACCAAAGAAACGATTAATTCGAAGATAAACCCTTATGGCTTAGTTGATTAGTATTAAAAAATGGTTGCTGGAGCTTAGAAAGTGATACAATTTCCTTGCAATAGCTATAAGATATTCTTAAAAAAAACATGATTATACTCAAATGAAAGATAATTTTGTGTAGCATTACATTCTTAAAAAGAATTTCATTAATTTGCGTTTAAATGTCGAAAAATTAATCAAAATATACAAAAAATTGTGTCAACGGTAGAAATATAAAAACCACGATATCTCAAAAGCTGCCAATGAGAATGTGAAATGTTTCGCCAGATTTGGATTCAGCGTACCAAAATCTATTAAAAAATATGCATTTTAAAGACAGGGTATGTAAAAAGTTGAAATTTGTTGAGTAGTGCACTTAATTTTATGTGTTTTCAACAACAAAAAATATTTAATAGTATTAATTACAAAAATATGTTACTCAGTTCAAGGACGAATGAAAATAAGTTAAGTTCTATAATCATAATAATGTTTACAACAAAATTTGTGTTTAATTATGTATCTGCGAGCACACATTAATTACGTAGCGTGCCACAGAGAGCACATTGTGTGTTTATACAGTACTTTCCGACTTAATGCTCCACTGTTAAGCACGTTCCCCGTTTAAATGCGCAAATATTGCTAGCAAAAATTGTATACAAAATGTATGGAAATAATGTCCTTTAAATGCGTCCCGCTTAAATGCGTTCCAGCTTAAATGGGTTCCCGCTTAAATAAATCCCTTAGGCTGAGTTAAGTTAGTAAAGTAAGAACGAAATTGATCCGCTAAAATACGTTTTTGAAAATATGAGTTTTTTGTTAAAAACTTGACTTATTTTTAACTAAAACTTAAATAATTAATAAAAAAAATGTTAAATTAAATATTAATTTTGTTTAAAACACAAAGTGTAAAACCTACTTAAAGAGAAATAATTCCAAGTTTGATATAATTTTTATTAAAAATAAAAATTAGCTTTTTTGACGTTTAAGTTCGAGGCCATACTCTATATTTCTTTATTAGGGTATTGTCCTTACAAATAATCTATAGAGTTTTTGTTTTAAAATTTATTATTTGACCCCTTTCAGGAATGATTTGATAGATTTATTTCGGAAATTATCTAGGTTCCCATTATCAGAACACGTTTTGAAACAAGTAACAATCCCATGCCAAACATCAAACATTCATATAAACTAGTTTACTCACTACATGAGAACTGTATGAGCTCGAAGTAAAAGATTATCACCATTGATCAAAAAATAAATTGAAAACTTGTCAACACATTCCTGAACGGGTCAAATAATAAATTTGAAAACAAAAACTCTGTAGATTATTTGTTAGGACAATATCCTAATAAATAAATATAGAGTATGGCCTCGAACTTGAATATTTTTCATTTTCATTGTAAAATAATTCCATTAAATGCATTTGTTCGCATTTATGCGATATTTTCCTAAATGCGTTGCTGTGCATTTATCAGAGTTTTCGGATAAATGACTGCCCTGCCAACTTTCTTTTGGCAACACTATTTTTGACATGCTTAGCTGTTTTCGTGTAACATGTTACTGTTAAACATTTTCAGTTTGGTCTATAATTTAACAATGAATCGACTTACAAGCAAAAAATGCTTGCAGGTTATTGAATGTTGTTATCAAAATTCATGCTCGGTTAGAAAGTGCATAGTGCACTTTTTCCAATTTATGGTCATTTTGGGCGACGTTCTGAGGCGGCTATTTGAAAATTTCGCACCAAATTTACATTATTGGACATTGAACTACCAACACGCATACGTGCGCATAAGTGCGGACAGAGAAACAGGGGAAAATATTGCTGCTGTATCCGCCAGTGTTGTTGCTGACCGTGAATTATCATTTCGGCGCCGTTCGCAGCAATTGGGCCTCTGTTATTCCACTATGTGGAAAATTTTGCTGAAGAATTTGGGTGTAAAACATTTTAAAATATATCTGGCGCAAGAATTGAAGCCACACGACCTACCACAACTTATAACTTTTGGTAAATAAGCGCTGGCCAAGTTGGATGAAGATACACTTTCCTATCGGAATATTGTGTTCAGCGACGAAGCTCATTTCTGGTTGAATGGATATATGAATAGATTAGATTATAGTGGCACTATGCACCGCGACCAGAAATTGGTATTTTGTGCTGCCAGCGAATACACCCTCTAGGTTCAGGCTCCCTACGAAGCCAATTATCCTATCAGGTGAACAGTTCAAAACGTCCGATGGCGTCACTATTCGATCACCAAAATAACGCACCCTCCTGTCGGAGAGCCTCGGACATTTGCAGAGAACATGCTCAGAGGTCTCGGCTTCCAATTCACAAAACCTGCACGTATCCGTAGAGGATCGTCCCTTCTTGTACAATTGATACCTAACGCCACAGTGTCCAGTGAGGTAACCCGTTACGGTCCTTAGTTCGCCCCTTGTCATATACAAGAGTTTCCGCGATCCCTCCCCAGAGGGAGATATAAACAGGCTCGCCTGTCGCTGCCCAGGCGATCTGGCCCAATAGGCCCCAAACTCCGACTCCCTCCATCTTCTGAGCCTCTCTCTGACATACCCATTGGGTACGCCGCAGAAGGGTCCGGGCCAATGAATTGTCGACGAGCTCCGCAGTTGGCTAAACAGTCAGCCCGTTCGTTGCCCTCATGCCCCTCATGGCCTGGAACCCAGCCCAGTGTCAAGGAGTTGTTAAGTCCTAGACGATTTAGAGAGTCGATACATTCCTTAACCAGACCAGACGACACATCTTGAGCCCTCAAGGCACCAAGTGCCGCTTGGTTGTCAGATAGAATGTAGATCGTGGCCCCCCGTGTCCTCCTCCGCAGACACTCTTCCACACAGATTCAGATAGCGAAGACCTCAGCCTAAAAAACGGAGGGATATTTGCCCATGGGCAGAGCACGCTGAAATCCGGGTCCGACGACACCCGCCCCCGTATCCATGTTCGACTGTTTCGAGCCATCCGTGAACCAGACCTGTGCACCAACCTCCGGTACCCAAGATCCATTCAACCACGTGCTCCTGTCGAAAATCACAACAACGAAGTGCCTAACAAATACTTGCACAGGCAGTATCTTGTCACTGACCCTAATAACCGGGTCATCAGCGAACATTTTCGCAATCTCAAGATGCCCCTTCAGATCCCCACTCCTCATGCTGCCAATCTCCCGCAGCCTTAGGGATCCCATGCACGCGTTCTCCTTTACAGAAATATGCAAAGAAGGAATACCCAGCATGACTCCAATGGCATCAGTCGGTCATGATTTGGAGGCACCAGTGATACCAATACATGCCAGTCGATAAATCCTCTTAAGAGTCATCTGAGCCCCGAGTTGTTCAACCTTTGTCCACCACGCCAAAGAGGCGTATGTGACCATCGGTTTCACAATGGTGTTAAAAGACCAGTAGACCATTTGAGGTCTAAGGCCCCGGTCTTGCCAAAGAGCCTCTGGCAGGCAAACATTGCCCTAGTGGCCCTTTTAGAGATCATATTAAGGTGCTCATTCCAATTCAGAGACCTATCCAATATAACCCCCAAGTACTTAACGCTATCAGAGAAGCAGATCCTCGTCCCCTGAAGCGATGGCTCAGTGAGACATAACTTACGTCTCCTAGTAAAGGGCACCAGGATGGTTTTCGAGGGATTTATAGTCAATCCCTTCTCCTGGCACCACTTTAAGGTAAAGTTCAGAGCCTGTTGCATGCGCTCAGAAATTGTCCTGTCATCCCAGCCTGTGATAGAAATAACAAGATCGTCAGCATATCCGTAGGTTCTGAAACCCAGGTCATTAAGCTGCTCAAGCAGCTCGTCAATTACCAGAGTCCACAACAGAGGCGATATCACACCACCCTGAGGACAGACCCTAGTCGCCCCTATGGTCCTAGAAGTGTTCCCGATGCCGAATGTAATGACTCTAGAGGTCAACATCTCCAGAGTCCAACTAACGATAACACTGGGGATGTCTTTCCTCAACATCGCAGTCCTAATCGCATCGTAGGACGTGTTGTCAAAAGCGCCCTGAATATCAACGAAAGCACACAAGTCTATTTGCTTCGCCTCCAGTGCCTTTAGTGACAACTTGATGGACAGCCGTCTCAGTGGATTTTCCCTGCTGATACGCAAATTGGTACCTATGAATGGGTTTGCGCAGCAGGTACACATCCCTGATATAATGGTCCAAGACTTTCTCCATGGTCTTAAGGAGAAAAGAACTAAGACTTATTGGTCTATAAGATTTGGGCAAATGTTCCGCTTTGCGCCCAGCCTTCGGTATGAATACTACCTTAACTTCGTTCCAAGCCAATGGAACGTGACCAGATAACAAACTCGACTTAAAAATCCTGGTCAGTTGCGGGAGTATAAGATCCATGCTCCTCTGCAGCAGACAAGGATACACCCCATCTGGTCCAGGAGATTTAAACGACGAAAATTTTCTCACTGCCCATGAGATGCTTCCCTCCTGAAACACCCTGTTCGCAAGTCGTATGTCCCTCCCAGATAGGCTAGGAGTCCTAGGAATCCTAGGTAGCCTCTCAGGTGACACACAATCCGGAAAGTGTGTATTCAGTAAGAGTTCACAGGTCTCCTCGGGCGATTCAGTATAGGACCCGTCCGGTCTCTTCAGGGTACTAAGTCCGTTCGTATGATCTTGTGAAAGAGCCTTCTGAAGCCTAACCGCTTCGGGGAGATCTGAGATCTTCTCGCAGTAGCTACGCCAAGTTGCCCACTTAGATCTACGGAGTTCCTTATTGTACTCAGTTATAGCCGCCTTGTAGGCCACCCAGTTGCCTGTCTCCTTGGCCCTATTGAATAGTCTTCTCTCGCCTCGGTTCTGAGTTTCCCAAGTTTGTCGTTCCACCATGGATATGTGAATAAGCAATATTGTCATATTTGGTGTGAAGATCAGCCAGAAGCATTACACGAACTCCCAATGCATCTCTAAAAATGCTACCTCTGAACCTCACTTGATTATGGGCCGGTGGCATCATTGGACCGTACTTTTTCCAAGACGACGAAGGCAGGAATGTTACTGTGAATGGCGAGCGCTACCGTGCGATGATCAAAAATATTATGCACAAAATGGAAGAGCTGGACTTGGGTGACATGTGGTTTCAAAAAGACAATGCCACAAAGCATTCGACACAATGGCCCAATAGAGGGGCGAGTTCGGTGAACAGTTTATTTTACGTTTGGGGCCGGTCAATTGGCCGACTAGATAGTGCGATTTAATGCCTTTAGACTATATTTTGGGGATCTTTGTTAAGGCTTATGTCTATAGGGACAACCCCGAACAGTTGACGCACTGGAAGCCAATATTGAAGAATTTATTCGTGAGATAACGGCCGATATGCTGGAGAGAGTATGCAAAAATTGGACCCAATGTAGGAACCATTTGAGGCGTATCCGTGGTCAACATTTACATGAAATCATCTTTAAACATTGAATCATATAGATCGTTCTATCGACTCAAAAAAAAATGTTAAACATTTCTCTAAATTTTATGTGTTTTTTTTTTAAATCAAATCCGAAAGCTCTTAAAAAATCACCCTTTATATGTATACGAATTGTAAATTTATAATTAAAGTTGTTGTTACGAACACACCATCAACGTTAATGGTTGTGTTTTACTTATTTCACTGTAAGAGATTCTACAATTTTTACAATAATTTAAATGAATTTTTTCTTCATAGCATCTTAATTAAATAGACACATTAATTTAATATTAATTAAATATATAAATAATTGCAATCCATTTTATTCTACATTTTTTTTTTCATCTGTACGGAACACTTAAAACAAATATAAAAATAAATAATTATCTAGAAATATGCTTCGGATGATGATGCTGTTGCAGCAATGCAATTAGGTTTTTCATTTAATTATGATCGTTGAAGTGTTTCTGACTGCATGAGTGACAGCATGACTGACTAATTGATCGAAAATGGTTCAATTGATATGTCAGTTTATAAACACTTTGATACGAAAAAATAAACAAAAAAAAAATATTAAATACAAGTGACATCATGACCCATTGACCATTTTTTAAATAGTTCATTATTTATCCAAACTAGCGGCTAAAATAATAAATAACTAGAAATTATAAACAAAGGTGGTCAGGCTTTGAAAAACATTGCAAATATTAAATATTTTAGGTTTAAGTAAATTAGTTAAGTAAAAAAAAAAAATTAAAACCTAAACAATTATGGGTAAAAATTTTGAGATCTTTCTAATAGAATACAAAATCAGAATACAAACAATTTATGTTTTGCACAGACTTTTATAAAATTTTTTCAAATTGGTGTGTCATCTTGAATGTGACACAAAAGAAAAAAAAAAAGATTTTAAACATTTTAAATTGAAAAAAATAAAATAAAATTCCATATTAGTAAATCCAATATGACAACACGGATTTTAATTTTTTATTCGATTGTATTTTTTAAGTTGAAAGTTTATTTACTTTGGGTAAAATGCATTCCAAGATGTTTTATAGACTCTGGCAAAAATTGCCAATTTTACAAAAATGAAAATAGTGCTGGCAAACCACTAATTTTTTGTAAAAAAAAAAATAAAAATTACCATAGCTACAACTAATATTGTACTAGGACAAAGCTATTTTCTTGGCAAAGCATGTGTTTTCCCAGTGTCACCCACAAAATTCTTTGCCAATATTGTTTTTTACCAATATTACAACCAATTGGAAGCATTTTTTTTTTAATATTTTATTTTATTTCACATATTTAAATAGTATGTATAAGACTAAGTCCGAACTGTATTGCTGCTTTTCCAATGTATTTCATTATACATATTTCTCAAAATTAATTTAATTGTTATGCCAATGGTGGCAAGTTCGCTCAGACCAACGGTTGGTTATTAATCGGGTAACAGTACAATACTTTCAAGCTTGTTAATCGCACGTTCTGCCAACGTATAACCGACCGTCGCTTTGCCAACACTATGCCGATTATCCTATATGGAATAAGTAATTGATATCCCAATACATTTAAATTTTTTGAACGCTACCTCTGAACCTCACTAATGATCATTTTAATTAAATCTGAAAATATTCTAATTTCTTAATCCGCCATGTTGGATCCGCCATTTTTAATTTTAGATTCGGAATCAATCATCCAAATCCTTGAAAAGAAATTAATTAAAATTATGAGCTACCTCTAATATGACGCCAGTTTTAATTTTTTTATTTCAGATTCGTAATTAGCCACCAAAAATCATTTAAATACAAATTAATGTCGCCATATTGGAAACGAAATTTTAAATTATAAAATTTCAATTCCAGATTTAAGAGAAGCAATTGCCTTAATCTGCTTCAGGGTACATTTTAGACTTTGTCCCCATTGTTATAGTTTTAGCAAAATTTCAGGCATACTGGTCCACAATGAAACTGTTTAGGAATGTTTTAGCTGTAGATCGTTTTATGTGACAACTCATATAAAAAAATTATATAACGATATTCAAATCATTTAAACATTACGGCTTTAGCGAATTTGAGTGGTTGAAATAAGCCACAAATAAAACCTTTATTTAATTTTATAAAATAGTTTGCAAATTGTGTAAAAACGAAAAAAAAAAAAAATATAAATTATATACAATTTATTAAAATTTAAATTAAATAAACTTACTCAAATTTTGTTCATAAACAAGTTTTACGTTTCGTCTGATTGCGTTAGAAAGCATTACGACTTTTTTGTGTTACAATTAAAGGGTCCGCCATCTAACGTTTTTTTTTAAACTAGTGCTTATTTCGTGAATGGTAACACTTAGCTCATGTCAGATTTGACAGATAATTAGTTTTATCCTTCCGCTGAACGAATATGGTCCGTATGTTCGTTATCTTGTGAAAAAAGTGAAAGAAACTGGCATCCTTATCGATAAACCAAAGCGTGAAAAGCCAAAAACAGTGCGTACACCCGAGAAAATTGCTGCTGTGGCAGAAAGTGTGCGTGAAGCGCCATCAACATCAATTCACCGTCGTTCTCAACAATTGAACATTTCGGAGACATCATTAAGACGAATTTTGCATAAAGATCTTGGTATCACGACATACAAAGTCCAATTGGTTCAGGAGTTCAAAAAAAAAAAAAGTTATTTGGCGGACCCTTTATTTCGATCGCAGTGTTTATAACGGCCCAAGCACGAGTCGGCCCATGCTTAGACCTAGCGCCCATAAAAGAGCGGTCACACTGCAGTTGGCAAATTTAAAGATTGTTTTGATGAAAATTTATACATTGGCATATATCAGCCCAAGATCGAAGACTATAAATTTCTGATAGAACCCAAATTTAGTATAATGAAACAAGAAAATTTTTAAAAACTATCCATAATAAGTTTCGTGTTTCAACAAAGTACCCATTTTTTTATTTTAAGTTATATAAAATAAATCACTCTAAAATGGTTGCGTTATAAAATGAATATGGTTATATGTGAAGCCATATTTAATAAAGTCTTAATAATACTTAGCATGACATCAGTTATCTGATGACAGCCAACGTGATTCTAAAGACAAACTGAGTATCACAATATTCTAGCTGACTATTGAACATCGTTTGGTAGAAGCCGGACTACATGGCAGAGGCGCTCCCTTTAGTTGGACTGCAAATAAGTGGACAAATGTGGTGTGGAGCGATGAAACAAAGACAAAGCGCATTGGTTCTAATTGCCGACGATATCATAGACGGCCCATTAATCAAGAATATAACCAGCGCTATGTTTCACGCCTAGTGCAGCATGGTTGAGGGTCAATTATGGTATGGGGATTCAACTCCTGGAATTTGTTGCTCAAATCCATATGACTGCGCAACACCATTCCAAGAGAAGCATCCCAAAATTGTTGGAATTTTAAACAAAGAAAGATACGTGGAAATATTTAATAATGTAATGCTGACTTGGGCTTAGGATAATTTGCATATTATATGGCAATTCGCACACGGCGAAGTTCACAAACAAATTTGTTGCAGACAATTTCATCAATGTTTTGGAGTGGCCATCATCTAGGTCAGACTTAAACCTAATCGAAGATTTGTGGGGTGACGTTAAAAGAACCGCAAGACTTACGAAATAAAACATATGGCAACTATTTTTGAGGAAGTAAAGATGACGTGGGAGGCGGTAACAGTCGAGTGATGTCAGCATCTTACAACATCAATATGCACTCGATGTGAATCAGTGATGAAGCAAAAGGGTTTTGCAACAAAATATTGAAAAAAAAGAACACTAACGGGGTATAATATGTATTATCGTTTCTAATTAGGTGTAGCAGTATAATTTCAAATACTAATAACACTGTTAAACATTAAAAATGCATCGGAGGTGCTCCTTATAAATTGTGATAGATCTGAGAACGTAGATCACGAATGCGAACACCAAATTCTAGTATTAGCTCCACTTTTTGAAATATTCGCGAATTTAACTTTTACCAAAAATCTAGTTTTTTCTATAAAAAATCTTAATAATTCATATACCTGAATACATTACGAATAACTTTTAATATGGGTTTAAAGCATTAAAAACCATATCAATTAATTGTGACTGGGTTAAGTCTGTTGGATATCACTGCAGTTAAAGTGAAAACATCACTTATTTTTCTTATTTGTAAATATTATTAAGTTCCTTAATCGAATTCGCAAAATTTTACGCATGGTGTTAATTTATATTCCACTTAATTAATTTCATTGAAATAACCATTGCGTTGTGTTGTAATGGTTAGTGCGTTGTACTGTTACACAGATGGTCCCGGGTTCTATTCCCGGTGACGACAACATCAATTTAGATAAATAATATGTATGAGTTTTCTATCACTTATATGTATCGCTGCTCCCACCTTCGGTGTTATCATAGCACTTAACCCCACCGAAGTAAAATAATGAATCAGGGCTATGAAACAAAAAGCTTCAATAAATTCGCCAACTCTTCATCAGGCAGCGAGCCACAACTGTTCTAAGACTTATCATTTCGCGCAATTACAGTGTTGCCATATTTGAAGCAATTCATCTTTCACCACCTTTCATCTCTCCAATATCCCCTTCCCAGAGAAAGCAAAACATTAATAAATAGGAAGAATTTCCTGAGTTTTGCTTCTCTTAAAAAAAAAAAAAATTCCAAAAATTCAATCTGAAGCTAACAATTTTTGAAATTTTTAATTTTCTATGTTATTTTTAAGAAAGCGCACTTTAATTAACTGGAACTTAGTTGGTATTGATTGGGAAACATTTGTTAAATATATTTTAATGTTTTTATCTTAATTTTATATATAAAGATTTGTTACAGACTCCATATTTTTTGGACATAAAAAAATATATAAAATTTCTGTAATATAAGCAATATGCATCAAATTTTTTTGTGATTTTGTTAAACTGTGTAATTGTTGAACAAATTTTAAGATTGAATAATTTTTTAATTCATTTTTGTTTATTTGTTAACTCTTTAATATATTTAAAAAAAAAATCAAAATTAATCATTTTATGAAAATTACAACACGTTTCTAATTAGTTGTCAACAGCGTATATGGAGTAAGACTTGGAGCATATAATAATATCAAGAACCATATAAAAAAATTATTTCAATAAAAATTAACAGATTTATTTTTGCTATTCTTATCTTACTAATGTTTAGCAAAAAAATCTGCTACATTCATCATTTTTATCTGCAACGTAATTTTTAACAAATTTTTAATAGTTTTAAGAAAAATATTTACAAATTTTTTTCTATCATGGTACTCATGCAAAATTAACAAATCGGATCATGAATGTTTTGAACTTGCAGAAACTTTAATATACAGAAAAATTATCTTTTTTCTTTAAACAAATAGAAAAATTTTAAAAATTGACTAACCAGTGTTGCTATATTACAATTTTCAAAAATGGCCCAAAAACACAAACATTTTTGAAAAATGGCCAAAAACTTGTGTATTTTAGTAGTGTTCTATTAAAGTCATATAGACAGTCGCAATTAATTTTGAATTAATATGCATTTGACAAATTTTAATTTTAGAAATGTTGAGGTTAAGAAGAAGAATAAACATTTTTCTCTAAAAATTATAAACACTAAACATAACACAGGTCAACAGCAAAAAAAGGCTTGACTCACCACTATATAGATTTGATGCATCATGGCTGCCTAAGTACAAAAATGGTAAAATTTTTCAATTCTATGGATAATTTTTTTTAAAAAATTTTTTAAGTAAAATTGACAATATTTTGAGACATTTCTCCACTTATGTTGTCATAACTCAAAAACAACTAGTCCGATTTTGTCAAATTAAATTTACAAAAATTGAGGTTTACAATATCTTTAAAGAACGTGTACAAATTTTTTTAATGCGATCAATAGTTTCAAAGTTATGAAACAAATTGTTAGCAAAAAAAAGTGCTAAAAAAAAAAAAAAATTGAAAAACAAAAATCTGGAAAAAAATCGAAAAACTGCAAAAAATATTACTTTTTATTTTTTTGTAGTAAAGCTACATATCATGCGAATTAAACTAGATATGGATCATAAAAACCGATGCATGCTTTACATTTTTATTTACAATTAATTAAAGGTATCGCATATTTACAAGCACTGTAGAAAATTGTACCTACTATATAATGAAAATGCAGAACATAAAAACTCAGGTGCATTTTACGACACGCATTTTGGCAAAACCCCTTTGGGAAAAACCTCTATGACATTTTTATGATTCTAATAATTAAAAAAAAATAAGTAATAAACAAAAGATTGTTTAATTTTTACGATTGCGGTAGGATAGTAATAAAACGCTCATAAATGTGCGTGTACGCTGAAGTGCTCTTATTTTCCGTTAGCTACCTGTAACGGATGATTTTTTTTTTCATAAAAGTCCTTAATGTTTTTTAGGATTCTTGGGAATAATAAAAAATTTGCAGCACACACAAACTGTATCCCAAATTATAGTATCAGTATTTATAAGATCTCCTTGACCCTTTTTATTTCATTCAAGAAGTGTTTCCGATAACGCAAACATCATTTAATACCTACACAAAAATTAGAGTCATACAGCTTAGAAGTTAAAAACAATTTTCAAATATTAATAAAAATGAGCCAGAAAGCTAGAACATTTTTATGTAAAAACGATCCAGATTTATTTATTATGTGTGCGGCCAATATATCACCGGGAAAAAACGGAAGTGCTTCTTAACTTCATTGCAAAAGTCATATCAAGATTGCTATAATATCTATCCGCACAATTTGAACCAGCATTGGACACCGAGTACTATATGCATTCCATGTCGATTGAATTTATCTATGAAGTCTTCTAACGTAAAGTAAGTATAAATTAATAGATTTGGAATATTTTATAATTACAATATTTCTTAATTAAAATTTGAATTCTTCATATTCCTGATTTCATTTTTTTTTTCATTTTACAGACGACACTTGGAAATTTTGAAGCCTATGCTATGGAGAGAAACAGCGAACCACGCATCCGAGTGTTATTTTTGTTTAAGTACAAAAAGCGGTTTTAGGAAAACATATGCGATGGTCTTACCCCACGAGGTCTGCTGATGGGTTTACACTTGCTGTTCTACATTCACAAGAAATAGAATATGCTCAAGATCGGGGTGCAAGCTGTAGTCATGTGCTTTCTTCTTCACCAGGACACTCACCTCAAGTATGGCTTACAGAGATATGATTCAAACGAATGGCGTTTATTTATCGACTCATCAAAACGCAGCTTGAAGTGTGTCTTTTGCATAATGGAAATAAATTTCACTCCTTGCCGATCGCACATTCAACCAAAGTAAAAGAAGAATACTCTGTAATTGCATTGGTCATGAAGAAGATAAAGTATGATGAACATAAGTGGGTAATTTGTGTTGATCTTAAGATGGTAAATTTCCACTTAGGCCAACAAATCGGCTTTACAAAATATCCTTGTTTTATATGTTTATGGGACAGCAGAGCTAAAACAGAACATTGGAAGAGAAAACAATGGCCTTCTAGGGAAACACTAGTTCCAGGTACGCCAAATGTTATAAATGTGGCTCTAGTGCCCCGAGATCGCATCATATTACCCCCTCTTCACATTAAACTTGGTCTGATGAAACAATATGTTAAAGCACTTAACAAAGATAGTGAATGTTTCCAGTATATTTCAAGGAAGTTTCCCAATCTAAGTATGGAAAAGCTGAAAGCAGGCATATTGGCAAATTGGTGAACGATACTGATTTGGCAGTTCAATGTCAGAAATTGAGAAGAATGCATGGGATTCGTTTGTATGGGTTATTCAAAATTTCTTAGGAAATAACAAGTGTGATGATTACGTTGCGCACGTTGAAGAGATGTTAACTCACTTCCAGAATCTTGGATCAACATGAGCATCAAAGTACACTACCTGCACAGTCACTTAGATCGTTTTCCTGAAAATCTAGGAGACTTGAGTGAAGAACAGGGCGAACGATTCCACCAAGATATCCGGACAATGGAGGAACGATACCAGGGTCGCTGGGATGCACACATGATGGCTGATTTTTGCTGGAGTATTCAGAGTAACACTTCGTTATTCAACAATAGTAGAAAATCGACTAAAAGAAAATTTCAGAGTTTGAAGTTTATAATACATATTTATTTATTTATTTTCTTGTTTTATTTATTATAATAAATGTGAATAATAAAATATAAATTTTCTACTATTTAATTTATTTATTTATTTACATTTAAGCTCATCCAACACAAATGTCTTTCCGAAGAATAGAATCAGTATATTCTAGGTAGGGTTTTGCCAAAAAATACACGAATGTTACTATGTAATGCATTTTTGATGTGAAAATTTGTACATAGCATGGGGAAAATGTTTTCAAAATTCAATCAATCGAAAGAAGAACGTTAACTACTCAACTTTATGTATATCAGACAAAAAACTAAAATTTGGATGAAAATGAGCGAATTCACTTAATTGTGAATAAATTCGAAAAAAATCAATCGATTTTTATGATCGATATCTCATTTTGTTCCTATTACATGTGGCTTTGCGATAAAGCAATAAATCTGAACGATTTTTGCCGTTTTCGATTTTTTATGATTTTTTTAAAACAAAAAAATTTGCTATTTTCACGTAAAAAAAATATTTTTTCCCTCAATTTTTTATTATAACTCCGAAACTACTGAGCCGATTGAAACGCAATATATTAACGGATTAAAGGCTATGTAAATTTCAGTTTTTCTAAATTTATTTGAATAATATCGGACTAATTTTTTTTAGTTATCATTAATTATGTGGAGAAACGTCTAAAAAAATTTATAATTTTACTTAAAAATTTTTAAAAAAAAAAACCTCTCCATAGAATTTCAAAATTGAACCATATTTGTACTACTGGGACCACAATACATCAAAATTGTATAGTGGTTTTCAAAGCCCCTAAAATTTTTTCAAAATTGTTGCCTTGTGTAATTTTTATTTTTAATAAAAATTATAACAAACTTCAATTATAAACACTATTAATTTTTAAATCAGACTAGACTAGTTTCTGCCTTTTTACGGTCAGGCTTTTTATGATTTTCCACCTAAATTGTATTATTATTTGTGTCTTATAATTGTGAGATTGTCTCAATATGATAAATTTTTCAAGAACCTGCGGCTATAAGAATCAAATCTGCGCTTATCTTACATTAAAACGTAACAATACCAAATCATGACCGTTTAGCGATCACACCAAAGTATGGCCTCGAATCTATGTATTACAATTGATAGATATTGAGTTTTTAGCAATATATGAATATAATATACTGGAGTCTTTGAATATAATATCTTGCCTGTGAATTTGAAAACAATTAACAGAATATCAATATTTAAAAAAGATCTAAAAGATTTTTTGTATGAAAACCTTGAAACGCTTTTGTAGTAAACAGATTATTTTTTAAATTTAGTTTTGTTTAATATCAATTACTGAATTTTGAATTTGAAATAGTACATGCATATACTTTTGCCAACTTGTCTCAATAAAGCCTTTATGGCGCTGAGACCAAATTAATGTTGAATTATATTTGTACATAAATGATAAATAAATATTTAAAAAAAAAAAAATTTTAAAAATCTCCACCCGTTCAGTGCATTCAAAGCGCCAAATTTAAATTGCGAATAGAACCGCTAGAGGAAGGCAATAAGAATAAAAAAACTTGAGCTGAAGATTATTGAGAAACCATTATATCTCTCTGAAATTTGGCAAAAAAAAAATCCCACGGGATCAATGAGTGGTATAAAATGGGTTAAAAAAACATTTTTTGTGAAAAAATGTCCTTTGCAAAAATTTGGGAATATGTTCAAAGTCCGGTAGCGAAACTAAAATTTTTATTAAAATTTTTTAAAAAATTATAGACTTTTTTCATGAATCTTAATACAACCCAGTGTTCTTGTCCAAAATTCGACCATTTTTGTTCTTTTTTTTTAAGAAGCAGCCTAACAAACAATATATATAGAACAACTACATATTTGCATAATTATTGACTATTTATGATTTGGAATATTCAACAAATATTTTTTCCAAAACGAACACAAGTTCCACGCTCAAACTTTCTTTTGAAATAAGTAGAAAAATATTTAAATTTTGTTTTAAAAAAAGAAAATTGGTCAATAATCGAATAAATAGAATTAATTTCACTTAAAATTCATAACAAGAACTCAACAGTTGGAAAATGGGACATGCTTAAAAAATATTTTTTATGTAGCGTTTAACAGATTGTTGTGAATTCGCATAAAAATTCTGGTCACCTTATTATATGTTGATGATTATTCATCACATTTGTTTTTTTTTTTTTAATACAGAATTGTATTCAAAAAATAAAATGTTTTGTATTATTTACAACACTTTCGTTTATTTTATTATTTTTTTCTGTATAAAAATTAATTAAAGTTGATTTTTAAATAAAATTGTATTATTCACACAATAAAATAAACAGTTGTCAACAAAAATGCCATTCAATTCAATACGATTGAACCCGGTTTGTAATTGATTTTAACAACAACTGAATAAATTACAATGCAAATATAGTACAATATAAAAACACACTCATGCCAAACACACCCACGTCTACATATGACAACTTTTGAATATCGTCGAGTCAATAAACAGTCAGTGTCTCCTCCTGTGCATGTGTGCCTGAGATTGAATGCACATACTAAATAAAACGGTGCGTGTGCCTTTGTTTATCACAGTAGTTGTCAATTATTTTGTTTTAAACGAAAATCAATATTCGTACTTATATGCGAGTGTATGAGTGGAGTGTGTTGGTGTATGTTAATTTGTAACTGTTTATCGTTATTTATAGTCGTTTGTCAGTAACTATGTGTAACAAATTGTGGATATGTTAAAACTTTTTTATTTTTACTCTGATTTAATTAAAAGTTTTAACATTGTTTTAACCAAGTTGTTGACACTTCATTGCTCTTACGTTTGTTTCACTGCATGTTGCTTCTTCTACTTACTTAAGAGTAACTTTTACTTCATTGATACATTTTTGACGTTCGTTCATACAGTCATTCATTCATATAATCATCTATTGTAGTTGGTGGTTTTATCATTCATTTGTTTTCATTTTATATGTGTGGTTTCATACATTCATAGGTATGCATTAGGGTGTCAAGGAAAAACAAGCTTTTGATTTTTTAGGATACGGGAGCAAATTAGTGTGCCACTTGGTGAAATTTGACCCACATCGGATAACTCGATCACGTGCACCTTTGAGGTCAAAGTTCACCTTTTGGAAAATTCTATATAATGGCTCTAAAATATTATTATTTTGTTTTTTTTTACGTATTTTCGTTAAAATTGGTGCCGAACTTGTGTTCTGAGAGTTTTAAAAATTATTCCGAAATATTTTCAGAAAATGAAAATTATTCAAGTTTGAGGCCATACTCTATATTTCTTTATTAGGATATTGTCCTAACAAATAATCTATAGAGTTTTTGTTTTCAAATTTATTCTTTGACCCTTTCAGGAATGTGTTGATAGCTCTATTTCGGGAATTTTCTAGGTTCCCATCAGAACACGTTTTGAAAGCGGTAACAATCCTATGCCAAACATCACACATTCATATAAACTAGTTTACTCACTACATGAGAACTAATATATATTATATGAGCTCGAAGTAAAAAAGATTATCACCATTGACCAAAAAATAAATTGAAAACTTGTTTGTGTGTATGTCTACCTTTGGTAAATATTCAATACACGTTTTTGGTTATTTTCCTTTGATATGCACATTTGTTAAAAACAAAATGTACAGGGGAAGTAGTAAACAAGACCATACTTTGTCTTTTTTACAAGTTTAATATAATTTTTATTAAAAATAAAAATTATGTTTTTCAGTTTACGTGGTTCGGGGGTCAAAATTATCCTTTTTCTTAAATTTACTTCAAATCCAAATTTTTTAAAAAATAATCTTGAAACATAAGGTACATTTTTTAATAGACAGATTACCCTATTGTGCTTTAGGTGATATAATGATCCATTTAAAAAATGTAAATATTTCTTTACTTTTGTTTAGCAAAATCCCTTATGTTTTGTT
This sequence comes from Delia radicum, assembly GCA_021234595.1. Classification (NCBI taxonomy): domain Eukaryota; kingdom Metazoa; phylum Arthropoda; class Insecta; order Diptera; family Anthomyiidae; genus Delia; species Delia radicum. The sequence continues at coordinate 93,103,023 of CM037854.1, read as the reverse complement.
TGTATTATTAGAAAAGCTTGAGTACGTGTATTTAGTTCTTATATTTTATAAATTAGCATAATTCGTATGTTGTTTTCGATAGTTTTGTACAACCTGAAAATAAACACTAAAATTATTTAAATTCAGATTTGTTAAGATTAAAAACTTCTTACTGTAAATACGAGTAGACAGCTGCTCCTTATCGTTTTTAATATTTTCATGATAATCTTCAACAAGATTAATACCTCGCTCGACGCTATCATTAACAATTTTTAATTTTTGAATGATATGTTTTCTTTTTATATATTCTTCGCATTCTTTCCAGGCAAAAAACACTTTTTAAAAAATTCTTTCAAATTTCAAATCTCTTAAAAAGTTGTTACGTATTTGTAGAAACTACACACAAAAAAAAAAAGTGTCAACCGAATTGTGAAGTGTATTTTGGTAGCTATAAACAATAAATTTGGTTGGTACACCCATATTTAAAGGAAATTTCGAAATAATTTGAGTGTTGCAACTAGAATTCAGTTGTGTTAACCGAAGTTTGTTGTGAAAATCAATATTCTTTTGTACCAACCGATTACAGTAGTAGTAACAGAATTTTAGTTGGCAAATGGCCAAATTTTTCTCTGTGTGTAGTTCTATCAAAACTGATGAAATATCGTTAGCAAGGAATGTTTTACGATTTTCTTTTTTAATTAAAAACTTTATCAGAATTGCTTCTCCGAGGTCTTCGTCTTCAAAAAAATATCAACATTTTTTCAGTCATTTTGGTTTTAGTCGTAACGTCTACTTTTATCATCGTCAACAATTCTAATGAAAATACCATAAAAAAACGATAATTTTAGAACAAGTATAGCTATATATAGAGAATTTCTCAAGAATTGAACTTTGACCTCAAAGATGCACGGCATAAAGTTATCACATTTAGCTTATTTTTTTCGGCATGCTTGTTTTACTCCATTGTAGTTGAATATACTGAATTTCCCAAAAGTTGTTATTTTCAGTCAAAGGTGCACATGATCGAGTTATCCGATTTGGCTCAAATTTTTAGCATGAGAGTTTTAAACCATGTGGTACAACAATCTGCTCACGTATATTGAAAATTCCGAAAAAAAATTTGCCCACAATTTCATTGCCGCCCTAGTATGACTTTTGTAAACCATCGTTCTTTATTAATAATTGTGGGAAAAACTTTAAACATTAATTTACACTTTAGTTTTATTATTTATTTTAAAGGTCTTCTTGTGCCGTTCAATAATATATGGAGTGTTAATTAATATCACTACACCTACTGCAATTGCAATTCAGAAATATTAATTAAAATTTAGGATTTTCTTTTGAAATTCAGAAAATATAAATTGAATTTTAAATTTCCATATGATATTCATAAAATATCAATTGAAAATCAGATTTTTCATTTGAAATTCAGAATATGTATTTGAAATTCAGAAAATACGATTTGAAACTCATAAAATATCTATTGAATTTCAGAAAGCATAATTTAAAATTCAGAAAATATTCATTAAAATGCAGAAAACAATAATTTTCTATCGTATTTTGCAAATAAGAAAATTTATATTTCAATTTAGAAATTATTTGTTGAATTTCGAACGATATTTTCTGAATTGCAATTGACTTTTTCTTCATTTTAGTAGATATTTTCTAAATATCATATGATGTATTCAAAATTTCAATGTATGTGTTTCTGAATTTCAATTAGTATTTTATGAATTCAAATAATATTTTCTGAATTTCATTTGATATTTTCTTAATTTTAAATGATGCTTTCTGAATTTTAATTGATATGTTTTGAAGTTTCAAATATAAATTCTGAAATTCAGTCGATGTTTTCTGAATTTCAAATGAAATTTTTGAATATCGATTGATTCTTTCTTAATTTCAATAGATATTTTCTGAATTACAGTTGCAAAAGTTGTAGTTAACAAATTTAAAAAAAAAAAAAAAATCACGGCTTCCTAAAACCATTCCAAACATGTTCTGATCCGTAAATTGAGGGTATATGAGCATATAGGCTCATATATGGACACATATGGAGATTCATATATGGACATATAAAAATATTTTTTGTAGTTGATCGTATATTAAACAGAATCTTTTGTTATTTTTTAACATTATATATGAGAGGTAAATTAAAAAAGATTGGTAAAAAAAATTTAAGTGTCTTTGAATGAAATTTTTATTACTTATCTTAGTTAAACTTTCTTTAATGGAAATTTTTTTTTTTAAATTTAAACTTTAAAGTCTTTTTAAAAAGGAATTTTGGAGCGATGGCAGAAAACTTACTGTTGCATGGTGTATTCATTAGACCAAAGAATTTCATGCAAATGCATGTTTTTCTTATAATATAAAACTGATATACAATAAATATTTCTACAATTCATCAAATGAACAAAATGTCATCTATTTGAAGTTGCATATTTTGGGAAAAGTCCTTATTTTTACTTTTTCTGCATTCTTGTGCATCTTAAAGGATATTTTTTAATTTTTAGGGCATATTTTCCATTTATCGTATGTATATTTTTAATTTAAATGAAATAAATTTTTTTATACATTTTACGATCTGCCTTAAAAGCAAATTCAATCACGTAAATTCTTATTTTCTTTCTGACAGTCAGGCTGCACTGAGGGCCTTAATGGCTTTAAGGTTGTCGTCCGGGTTGGTCATGGAATGCATTCAGACTCTCAATAGGCTCCGTAGGGGCAACTCTCTAACCTTAGGGTGGATTCCTGGTCATGAGGGGTATGAGGGCAACGAGAGGGCAGATTGTCTTGCCAACCGCGGGGACCGAAGGCCCTTAATTGGTCCTGAACCATTCTGTGGAATACCTGCGGGGTATGATAGGGAAATGCTCAGGGCATGGAGAGAGTCTGAATTCTCTGGTTACTGGGAAAACTCTCCTGGTCAGCGCCAGGCTAAAAGATTCATCTCTTTTTCCAGTAGGGGGTCGATTGCGACTCTTGTCGCTTGAAAGGGGGGGGGGGGGGGGGGTTTGAGGACCCTGGCGTCGTACTTAACTGGACACTGTAATCTCAGATACCATCTGCACAAGAAGGGTCAATCGGACACGGATATGTGTAGGTTTTGTGAGATGGTGTCTGAGACCTCGGAGCATGTTCTCTGCAAATGTCCCAGGCTTTGTGATAGGAGACTTAGGTTTCTAGGTGATCGCTTCATTTCGCCTTCCGACAATCGCGAACATTTTGCCTAATAGGATAATTGCCTATATAGGGTAGCTTGAATAACTTTAGGCAGCACAAAAGACCCACATTGGTCGCGGTGCATAGTGCATTCTGATCTAATCTAATCTAATCTAATCTAATCTAATCTAATCTAATCTAATCTAATCTAATCACGTAACTTGAATTATAATACTACATTAAGATTAATAAAAAAAATAAAACAAATTTTGTTTAAAAATTTTAAACTTTAAAGTCCTTTAAAAAGGAATTTTGACATGATGGCGAAAAACTAAAAACGCAGTTTAACTAACTATGGTTTCTAGTTTCTCGTTTATATTGTTTTGTACATGTGTGAAAATCACTGTATCACAGTGTAATCATTAGACCAAAGAATTTCATGCGAATTCATGTTTTTTCTTATAATATAAAACTGATATACACTAAATATTTATTCGAATCATCAAATGTTGAACAAAATGTCATCGACTTATAGTTGCTTATTTAGGAAAAAGTCCATAGTTTTACTGTTTCTGCATATGTTGTGCTTTTTAAAGCATATTTTGTCATTTTAAGTGCTTATTTAAATTAACTTATGTCTTTTTATTTTATTTAAAAAAGAAGTTATACATTTTATGTATAGATTTGAGAAAAATAATTATTAATCTACATTTCATTTTGAATTGTCCGGTTTGAGATCATAACTAAATGTTAGTATTACAAATAGAAAACACTAATTGTTAATAAATGTAAGAGAAGATGAAAACCTTATTGTGGAGATCAGCCCTAGAGGGAGTGCCGCACTTTTGACCTAACTAGGTCATCTTCAGGTTCATTCCAATCCACCACCCATAAGTAACTAAAGGTATTGATCAAGTATATATACCAACTAACCACAGAAAATCGAGAATGTTAATTGATTACCCGAACAACATGATTTATTTTCGTCTTTTCTTATTACACTCAAAAACATAATTTAGTAGAAAAGTTAGTAAAACATCTTGTAAATCAGATATACTATTTTTCAACAAATTTTTTGCCAAAATTCTGTTTTCAGCTAAAATTTTAGTTTTTAATCACTGAACTGTTTTGAACTAATGTTTTACTCATATTTCACTAATGTTTTACTAATTTATTTTGCTAAAAAAAATTGTGCTGATTAGCACATTAATAGTATGGACGACAACCAGACTGAAATATATATGCAGAATGAATTAGACGTCGCGGCATGTCAAGATGTAGTAGTGACGAGAAAAATACTTAAAAAGTAAAACTCTAGTAAGACTCGTTAAAAATCAACCATGGAAGATTTTTGTATCTGTTTTTCAACCATAAAAAAAAATTGTGGATTGAAACAACTTAAATTTTGCGTTGTCACCGACTTGTGAAAGTAATTATCTATTAATTAAATAAACGAAAAAATAAAATATAGAGCAATTCCATATGAAAGCGATCACCTTTTGGACGACCTCTCTCCGATTTTAAA
>CM037854.1:93039464-93098257 GCA_021234595.1 Delia radicum | reverse complement strand
AACCAATGGAAATAACTGGTAAAACCAAGTACCTGTTATATTATTACCAGTACCTGTTAAACTCTCAAATTATGTGGTATCTAGCAATTCATTGGAAAAGGTAAAAAAGATTTATTTGCCATCTAATATGACACAACCTTAATAATACCTGAAAATTGCAAATAAATTTTAAAACCATGGAAATAACTGGTAAAACCAAGTACCTGTCTATTATGTTTCAAAGAGGTAAAAAGGATCATGTGAAACTTCGAGCAATAGTATATCTAATCCATGCATCATTTTTTTTTCTTTCATTATTGTTGAACAATAGCTAAATTCAGTTATAGTGTTCTATCTGATATATATTTTGAACGGAAAGATGAAAACGACATCATTTTACATATAATGAATAATCCATTCTTCAAAATATGCGACAAACAAGAAATTAAAATTCATAACTTAAAAATAAAAAACTTGTTTAAATACTTAAGAAAACGGTACAATCAATGTTCCAGGAACAAGAAATTATTTACTCACGCAACCAAGAATGGCTAAGAAATAACTTATTTTTAAAAAGCCATCAGTAACTACCACGGAAACTGGAAAAGGTGGTCGACCAGCAAAGCCAATTGATAATTGTAGTGAAAGATCACGAAGACGCAAGCTTAAACATATCAATGAAGAACTTTCTTGTAGCATAATAAAGGATTCATTTCTGCATCAAATTCAACCATCGAAAACTAAAAGAGTAAAATTGCTTATCATTGAAAAAATAGTGGAAGCAAGCCCCAGACGCACAAAAAGGATTTTAGAAAGTATGCCGACACCAACAGAAGAAAATAAATTTACTCCAGAAGAAGCATTTGCACTGTTTTTGGATTTGAAAATGACTAAAAACCAATATACAGAATTGCGGAAGCGAACCAATGAAAAAAATTGTTGAATTTTTCCATCATATCGAGATATAGTTGCTGCCAAAAAAGATTGCTTACCTTCACCAACTGCTATTAGTGTAACTTCAAGTTCCAGCAAGAAATAAAATTGCAGGATCTTCTTGAACACACTGCAGAACGATTATTAAAGACATTTGATGCTGACTATTTAAAGAAGTTTAAAAATTGCAGCATGACTTTAATTTCTAAATGGGGATGTGATGGATCCTCTGGCCAGAAACAATACAAACAATGTTATGCGGAAAATTCATCAGATGCCAATTTATTCATGATTTCTTCGTTCCATTACGTTTAACAAAAACTTATATTGGTTCAGAGCCGTCAACTAGTAGAGCTGCAGAGATAGATGTATGGAAGAATGAAATTCCCTCGTCAACAAAATTTTGTAGACCAATAAAGTTTGCTTACAAAAAAGAAACTAAAGATGTCATAACTGAAGAAGTTGGCAAAATAAGAGATGAAATTAAAGAACTTCAACCAGTGATATTTGAATTTAATGACCAATGCATCGAAGTTAACTTTAAAATGCCACTTACAATGATCGATGGAAAAGTTGCACAAGCTTTAACCGAAACAAAGTCTTCGTCAAGCTGCACCATATGCCAAAAAACATCAAGTCAATTGAGCCAACCACCAACACAAGACGATAGTTTTAATGAAGCATATGAATTTGGAATGTCACCTCTTCATGCTAGAATTCGTTTTATGGAGCATATTCTTAAATTGGGATACGATTTGGAATTTGGCCCGTTAGGCGAAACAGTGAGAAACAACAAAGAAAATTTGGAAAAAGAAAGCAAAAAAAAAAAAGTTATTCAAGAAAAATACCGTGAGATAGGCCTTATAATTGACCACCCAAAGCAAGGAGAAGGAAATTCTATGATGAAAACCACAGCAGGAGATTTTTTTCCGATCCAGAAACTACAGCTTCTATAACTGGAGTAGATTATGATTAATACGACGATTCCAAATCATATTAGAAGTTATAGCATGTAGCAAAAAGATAGATGCAAAAAATTTGGTCAGTATGCTAATGAGACAGCAACCCTTTATAACCAAAAATATTCTTGGAGACATATGCCAACCACAGTTCACAAAATTTTGTTCCATGGGGAACAAATAATTTAGCACAATATGCTTCCAATTGGAGATCTCTCAGAAGAAGCGCAAGAAAAAAGGAACAAAGACTACAGATTCTTTCGCGAGCACAATACAAGAAAAATTTCCAGATATTGTACTAATGAAGATCTTATTAATATTTTGTTGTGCACATCAGACCCATATATGTCCAGTATTCGACAAAAATGGAAATCAACCTCATTAGAGTTAGATGAAGAAGCTAAACAACTACTGCAAAATGAAAATCAAAGCTATTGGAAGAAATTTTTACTAATATTGTTTATTATAATTTGTTGCTAATTTTAGTATAAATTTTTATTAATACATTTAAATAAAATATATGTGCACTTTAAATCAATAGTAAAAGTTTACTTAAAATTTTATCGATGTTGTGTTCTGTATATAATATATCCAAATGGTATTGATATTGTTGGGAATTTCAGTGTTATTTTTCAGTTTAATCCTCACAAGAATTAGCTTTCTTCCAAAAAGCCAACCTTTGGCCCCTGTGAATATTGAGACTAAATAAATGTCAGGGGCCAAATGTTGGCATTTTCTGACCAAAATTAAGTTTAGGAATAATAAATAAGTATTGGTTGTAAAATACGATTGAAGAAAATAAGAAATTATAAAAAAATACCTATTTTAAATTGTCAAAATATTCAACTTTTACATGGAAACTCAACAAAAAATTAAAATGCATTTTTAACCTCCACATTACTTACGTTCCTATCAGTCGATTTTTACGTTTGAACACGCAAATTGAAGCTTAAAGTCCCTCCTATTGAACAAAACAAATTGCGTAAACAAATACCAATCCGGTCAAAAGTTATAGAGTTTTGACCGCTATCTCGCCGAAATTGACCACTGTGCAACGGTTGGTTATTAATCGGGTAACAGTACAATACTTTCAAGGTTGTTCATCGCACGTTCTGCCAACGTATAACCGACCGTCGCTTTGCCAACACTATGCCGATTATCCTATATGGAATAAGTAATTGATATCCCAATACATTTAAATTTTTTGAACGCTACCTCTGAACCTCACTAATGATCATTTTAATTAAATCTGAAAATATTCTAATTTCTTATCCGCCATGTTGGATCCGCCATTTTTAATATTAGATTCGGAATCAATCATCCAAATCCTTGAAAAGAAATTAATTTAAATTATGAGCTACCTCTAATATGACGCCAGTTTTAATTTTTTTATTTCAGATTCGTAATTAGCCACCAAAAATCATTTAAATACAAATTAATGTCGCCATATTGGAAACGAAATTTTAAATTATAAAATTTCAATTCCAGATTTAAGAGAAGCAATTGCCTTAATCTGCTTCAGGGTACATTTTAGACTTTGTCCCCATTGTTATAGTTTTAGCAAAATTTCAGGCATACTGGTCCACAATGAAACTGTTTAGGAATGTTTTAGCTGTAGATCGTTTTATGTGACAACTCATATAAAAAAAATTATATAACGATATTCAAATCAATTAAACATTACGGCTTTAGCGAATTTGAGTGGTTGAAATAAGCCACAAATAAAAACTTTATTTAATTTTATAAAATAGTTTGCAAATTGTGTAAAAACGAAAAAAAAAAAAATATAAATTATATACAATTTATTAAAATTTATTAAAATTTAAATTAAATAAACTTACTCAAATTTGTTCATAACAAGTTTTACGTTTCGTCTGATTGCGTTAGAAAGCATTACGACTTTTTTGTGTTACACTTAAAGGGTCCGCCATCTAACGTTTTTTTTTCAACTAGTGCTTATTTCGTGAGTGGTAACACTTAGCTCATGTCTGATTTGACAGATAATTAGTTTTATCCTTCCGCTAAACGAATATGGTCCGTATGTTCGTTATCTTGTGAAAAAAGTGAAAGAAACTGGCATCCTTATCGATAAACCAAAGCGTGAAAAGCCAAAAACAGTGCGTACACCCGAGAAAATTGCTGCTGTTGCAGAAAGTGTGCGTGAAGCGCCATCAACATCAATTCACCGTCGTTCTCAACAATTGAACATTTCGGAGACATCATTAAGACGAATTTTGCATAAAGATCTTGGTATCACGACATACAAAGTCCAATTGGTTCAGGAGTTCAAAAAAAAAAAAGTTATTTGGCGGACTCTTTATTTCGATCGCAGTGTTTATAACGGCCCAAGCACGAGTCGGCCCATGCTTAGACCTAGCGCCCATAAAAGAGCGGTCACACTGCAGTTGGCAAATTTAAAGATTATTTTGATGAAAATTTATACATTGGCATATATCAGCCCAAGATCGAAGACTATAAATTTCTGATAGAACCCAAATTTAGTATAATGAAACAGAAAATTTTTAAAAACTATCCATAATAAGTTCGTGTTTCAACAAAGTACCCATTTTTTTATTTTAAGTTATATAAAATAAATCACTCTAAAATGGTTGCGTTATAAATTAATTTGGTTATATGTGAAGCCATATTTAATAAAGTCTTAATAATACTTAGCATGACATCAGTTATCTGATGACAGCCAACGTGATTCTAAAGACAAACTGAGTATCACAATATTCTAGCTGACTATTGAACATCGTTTGGTAGAACTCGGACTACATGGCAGAGGCGCTCCCTTTAGTTGGACTGCAAATAAGTGGAAAATGTGGTGTGGAGCGATGAAACAAAGACAAAGCGCATTGGTTCTAATTGCCGACGATATCATAGACGGCCCATTAATCAAGAATATAACCAGCGCTATGTTTCACGCCTAGTGCAGCGTGGTTGAGGGTCAATTATGGTATGGGGATTCAACTCCTGGAATTTTGTTGCTCAAATCCATATGACTGCGCAACACCATTCCAAGAGAAGCATCCCAAAATTGTTGGAATTTTAAAACAAAGAAAGATACGTGGAAATATTTAATAATGTAATGCTGACTTGGGCTGAGAATAATTTGCATATTATATGGGCAATTCGCACACGGCGAAGTTCACAAACAAATTTGTTGCAGACAATTTCATTTCATATGTGAAGCCATATTTAATAAAGTCTTAATAATACTTAGCATGACATCAGTTATCTGATGACAGCCAACGTGATTCTAAAGACAAACTGAGTATCACAATATTCTAGCTGACTATTGAACATCGTTTGGTAGAACCCGGACTACATGGCAGAGGCGCTCCCTTTAGTTGGACTGCAAATAAGTGGAAAAATGTGGTGTGGAGCGATGAAACAAAGACAAAACGCATTGGTTCTAATTGCCGACGATATCATAGACGGCCCATTAATCAAGAATATAACCAGCGCTATGTTTCACGCCTAGTGCAGGCATGGTTGAGGGTCAATTATGGTATGGGGATTCAACTCCTGGAATTTTGTTGCTCAAATCCATATGACTGCGCAACACCATTCCAAGAGAAGCATCCCAAAATTGTTGGAATTTAAACAAAGAAAGATACGTGGAAATATTTAATAATGTAATGCTGACTTGGGCTTAGAATAATGGCAATTCGAATAATGGCAATTCGCACACGGCGAAGTTCACAAACAAATTTGTTGCAGAACAATTTCATCAATGTTTTGGAGTGGCCATCATCTAGGTCAGACTTAAACCTAATCGAAGATTTGTGGGGTGACGTTAAAAAGAACCGCAAGACTTACGAAATAAAACATATGGCAACTATTTTGAGGAAGTAAAGATGACGTGGGAGACGGTAACAGTCAAGTGATGTCAGCATCTTACAACATCAATATGCACTCGATGTGAATCAGTGACGAAGCAAAAGGGTTTTGCAACAAAATATTGAAAAAAAAGAACACTAACGTGGTATAATATGTATTATCGTTTCTAATTAGGTGTAGCAGTATAATTTCAAATACTAATAACACTGTTAAACATTAAAAATGCATCGGAGGTGCTCCTTATAAATTGTGATAGATCTGAGAACGTAGATCACGAATGCGAACACCAATTCTAGTATTAGCTCCACTTTTTGAAATATTCGCGAATTTAACTTTTACCAAAAATCTAGTTTTTTCTATAAGAAATCTTAATAATTCATATACCTGAATACATTACGAATAACTTTTAATATGGGTTTTAAAGCATTAAAAACCATATCAATTAATTGTGACTGGGTTAAGTCTGTTGGATATCACTGCAGTTAAAGTGAAAACATCACTTATTTTTCTTATTTGTAAATATTATTAAGTTCCTTAATCGAATTCGCAAAATTTTACGCATGGTGTTAATTTATATTCCACTTAATTAATTTCATTGAAATAACCATTGCGTTGTGGTGTAATGGTTAGTGCGTTGGACTGTTACACAGATGGTCCCGGGTTCTATTCCCGGTGACGACAACATCAATTTAGATAAATAATATGTATGAGTTTTCTATCACTTATATGTATCGCTGCTCCCACCTTCGGTGTTACCATAGCACTTAACCCCACCGAAGTAAAATAATGAATCAGGGCTATGAAACAAAAAGCTTCAATAACTTCGCCAACTCTTCATCAGGCGGCGAGCAACAACTGTTCTAAGACTTATCATTTCGCTCAATTACAGTGTTGCCATATTTGAAGCAATTCATTCTTTCACCACCTTTCATCTCCCCAATATCCCCTTCCCAGAGAAAGAAAAACATTAATAAATAGGAAGAATTTCCTGAGTGTTGCTTCTCTTAAAAAAAAAAAAAATTCCAAAAATTCAATCTGAAGCTAACAATTTTTGAAATTTTTAATTTTCTATGTTATTTTTAAGAAAGCGCACTTTAATTAACTGGAACTTAGTTGGTATTGATTGGAAAACATTTGTTAAATATATTTTAATGTTTTTATCTTAATTTTATATATAAAGATTTGTTACAGACTCCATATTTTTTGGACATAAAAAAATATATAAAATTTCTGTAATATAAGCAATATTTTTCTTAAACTAAAAGAGAAAGAATGCGAGTTTTTTTCCTAAATCAAGTAACCTGTGATGTTTACTAAAATTGTGTGTATTAATGTCTTGGATCTTCTTTTCGTGTTAGATATTTTATTAACGTAATCGTGTAAAATGAGAAATTTCAATTTTAAATACATGAAAGGGAATATTAATTGCATCTTTCGAAACGTGTAAAAATGTCAAAATAAAAAGCATAGTTCAAACTGCAAAAAACATATTGCAAAAAAGTTGGGGTATTGTTAATTTAAAATTTAGTTAATTAATTTTGTACTAATTTATGAAAAGTTAATCAAAAAAATTAAAATTTTCTCAAAAAAGAAGTGTTCCGCAAATATTTCTTTGAATGTAGCTAACTCTAACAATCTATGACCATATTCGTTATCTGCATAAAGAAATCTATTAGAAATAAAAGGTTGCAATCCCGATGCATCAAATTTTTTTGTGATTTTGTTAAACTGTGTAATTGTTGAACAAATTTTAAGATTGAATAATTTTTTAATTCATTTTTGTTTATTTGTTAACCCTATAATATATTTAAAAAAAAAATCAAAATTAATCATTTTATAAAAATTACAACGCGTTTCTAATTAGTTGTCAACAGCGTATATGGAGTAAGACTTGGAGCATATAATAACTTTTTTTTTTTTAAAAAGAGAGGCAACACTCAGGAAATACTTCCTATATTTAGTGTGTTGCTTTCTTTGGAAAGGGATAGTATAGAGATGAAAGGTGGGGAAAGATGAAGGGCTTCAGACATGGCAACACTGTAATTGCGCGAGATGATAAGACTTAGAACAGTTGTTGCTCGCCACCTGATGGAGAGTTGGCGAACTTTATTGAAGGTTTTTGGTTCATAGCCCTGATTCATTATTTTACTTCGGTGGGGTTAATTGCTATGGGAACACCGAAGGTGGACATTGCGATACGTATGAGAGATAGAAAAAAACTCATACATATTATTTTGATGTTACCGGCACCGGGGATCGAACCCGGGACCTTCTGTGTAAAGTCCAACGCGCTAACCATTACACCACAACGCCCACAATAATAATATCAAGAACCATATAAAAAAATTATTTCAATAAAAATTAACAGTTTTATTTTTGCTATTCTATCTTACTAATGTTTAGCACAAAAATCTGCTACATTCTGCATTTTTTATCTGCAACGTCATTTTTAACAAATTTTTAGTAGTTTTAACAAAAATGTTTACAAATTTTTTTTCTATCATGGTACTCATGCAAAATTAACAAATCGGATCATGAATGTTTTGAACTTGCAAAAACTTTAATATACAGAAAAATTATCTTTTTCTTTAAACAAAATAGAAAAATTTTAAAAATTGACTAACCAGTGTTGCTATATTACAATTTTCAAAAATGGCCCAAAAACACAAACATTTTTGAAAAATGGCCAAAATTTGCGTATTTTAGTAGTGTTTCTATTAAAGTCATATAGACAGTCGCAATTAATTTGAATTAATATGCATTTGACAAATTTTAATTTTAGAAATGTTGAGGTTAAGAAGAAGAATAAACATTTTTCTCTAAAAATTATAAACACTATTAATTTCATACATGGGCACACTGCAGTATATTTTAACTGCACTACGATTGGCAGTAATCAGTAAATGTTACTGATTACTGAAAGAGACAACGCAGTAACCAGTAACGTTTACTGATTACTGAAAAAAATTGCAGTACCAGTAATGTTTTACTGATTACTGAAATAAAATTGTCAGTAGCCAGTAATGTTTTACTGATTACTGAAATAAAATTGCAGTACCAGTAATGTTTTACTGATTACTGAAAATAAAATTGCAGTACCAGTAATGTTTTACTGATTACTGAAATAAAATTGCAGTAACCAGTAATTTTTTACTGATTACTGAAAAAATGCAGTAATCAGTAAAATGTTAACAAAACAAATTTATTAAAATTTAAGCGTACCATTACTTTTTTGTTAAAAAGTCAAAAATCTGACCTTGCGTTTTCAAATTTCAATCATAATTTTCTATTTATAGGTTTTGAACGCACTTAAAAATTAACGTTTTCAGTTTTTCAAATATCAAAGAATTGGTCGACATACTATTTTTGTTTTTGTTTTTATTGATACTATATATTATTAGCTTTTCTCAACACAAGCATTTCAAAATTTACATCGCAGAGCTTTTGTCTTCTGGAAGATTTACAATTCCAGCGAATGAAAACAATCGTTCTACAGGTGCAGATGAGGGTAATGCAGTATTGTATATGAGAAATTCGTTTTGAATGGCAATGTATTATTTAGGCACTTTGTTGCCGTGTCTTGTTCGACCAGGTATAAAACTGTTTCCTGAAATGAATTCTGTTTTGTTGCAGGTATGGCACGAGTTTCAGCTTCGGGTATTTTGCTATATTTAAGTATATAAGTGTTGAACATTTTCTTCACTTCATCTTTTGTTTGTGTTGTCGCTGTTTCCAACAAAGCTTTTAAAAATCTTATTTTATTTCAGGAACAGATATAGCCGCAACAATAGCATCCGAAGCTTCAGGCTTCATTAGGAAATATTTCTCAAATCTTTTGAGTAAAGATTCTTGCATTTTTTCGCTTACTTCAGCTAAACTCTTAAAGTTCGCACGCTCCAAACGACAAAGTTTTATTCTTAAAGACACTATAGTAGGAACAAAGTAACCAAAATACATAGTCTTTTCGCTCTGAAGAAAATCGATCGCTTCTGCTATAGGCTCCATAAGCTTTATGTATTCCACTAAGTACTCAACCTCATCACTTAGAATGGTGGGAATTCCCAGACGATAACACAATTCGGGTAAATTGGTTTTGTATCTCAGCAGCTTCTTAACGGAATCATAAAGTGAGTTCCACCTCGTAATGCATGGAGTTATTAAATTGGCGCTGAAAACTTCAGTGACCACTTCTGCAGAAGTTGGTCTATTGCACTTGTTCTAGAGCTGTGTGCATCTACACTTAGGAAATTATGTTGGTAAAGACGACTGCAATTGTAGTCAAAAACAAATGAAATTTCATTTAAAAAAGGACGACTTACATTTCATTAAATTCAACTAACATTATCATTTGTTTTTTAATGTTCAAAAAATGACTAACATTGTAGTAAAAATGAACCACATGGTAGTAAAAAATAAACCAAATTTTTTTTTTTATTTTTTTAAATAACAAAAAACAACTGTAAAAAATGAATGTAAAATCATAAAACAGTCATTTGATGTGAGTTGTTTTTTTAAATGAACTACAATGTTAGTTAAAAATTTTATTTGTTCTACAAATGACTTACATTTACATTAAAAATAATGAAACTGTTTTACAACCCAAACAACTACATATTTTTAAAGCAGAAGTTCCCTGAGTGTATAAATGTAAATAATATAAATGAAAAGTGTACTTAAAATTAAGTAAATGTTTACCTGTCGAAAGACCTTTTATGAACATCTTTTAAATCCTGACTTGAAGAATTCATAATTTTATTGAAATCGGTTGTAGCAAGAAGATTAAAAGCATGGCTCGCACATGGAAAATGTTTTGATAGTCGTGTAGTTATAGAACCAAATTGAGGGCCTGAAACATCGATCGAGTCATCCGAATCGAATTCAGAGTCAGATTCATCATCACTGTTATGTGCATTAATAGGGCTGGGATTATATCCTTTACTCAAATTAACTCCAATTCTTTAAATGCCTTAATGAAGTTTGATATATTGCCAGTGATCGTATAAACAATCAACTGGCAGTTTATATTGTTTGTTTATGTCGCATATCATCTTCGTTATATTGTCAAAAGAATGGGTTTCCTTAAATCTTCGACAAGCCAGTGCTAGAGACTTCCTTTCGAAATTTTTAGCATCTAACGGATGGCAAGTGTAACCAAAAAACGATCTTTTTCCACCTGACCACACATCCGCAGTTACGCGCACATATTCAACTTCTTCAAGCTTAGAAGCAAGTTCTTTGATAAACCGATTTTGGCTCTCTAAAAGTAGCCTTGTAATTGAACTCCTGCTGGGAATTTTAAACAAACAAATTTAAAAATGATAACTACACACAAAAAATAAAAAGTGTATTATTATCGAATTACTTAGGTAAAATACAACTTAAAAAGTATTTTGTGAGAGTTAATAAAAAAATGAATATAGATTTATATATTTTTCGTTTTTGTTAACTTTCCGTAGTTTTTGTTGCATTCCATTCTGAAGCAATTAAAAATTTGTTAAGTTACCTAAGTTTTTTCTTTTGTAACTTATCTAATAAAATATAATTTTTTAATTTAGATAATGTGTAACTAACCAAACAACTATTCAAGTTGTATTTTTCCTAAGTACTTAGATAATAATACACATTCTGTTTTTTGCGTGTAGGCATATTTTTTTATTACACTCATTTTTAGTTGGTATATTTAATTGCTATCAAGTGCCTAATTGATTTATTGGTACAAATTTACTGATTACTGCATTTTTTCAGTAATCAGTATAAAAATACTGGTTACTGCAATTTTTTTTCAGTAATCAGTAAAACTTTACTGGTACTGGAATTTTATTTCAGTAATCAGTAAAACTTTACTGGTACTGGAATTTTTTTTCAGTAATCAGTAAAACGTTACTGGTACTGCAATTTTATTTCAGTAATCAGTAAAACGTTACTGGTTACTGTAATTTTCTTTCAGTAATCAGTAACAGTTTACTGGTAATGAAAATTCGTTGCAGTAACCAGTAAATTTTTTTTTTACTGAAATTTTACTGGTACTGCAATATGCCCATCTATGATTAATTTTTAAATCAGACTAGACTAGTTTCTGCCTTTTTATGGTCAGGCTTTTTATGATTTTCCACCTAAGTTGTATTATTATTTGTGTCTTATAATTGTGAGATTGTCTCAATATGATAAATTTTTAAGAACCTGCGGCTGTAAGAATCAAACCTGCGCTTATCTTACATTTAAACGTAACAATACCAAGTCATGACCGTTTAGCGATCACACCCAAGTATCGAATCTATGTATTACAGTTTGATAGATATTGATTTTGTCTTTGAATATAATATCTTGCCAGTGAATTTGAAAACAATTAACAGAATATCAATATTTAAAAAAGATCTAAAAGATTTTTTTGTATGAAAACCTTGAAACGCTTTTTTTAGTAAACAGATTATTTTTTTAAGTTTAGTTTTGTTTAATATCAATTACTGAATTTTGAATTTAAAATAGTACATGCGTATACTTTTGCCAACTTGCCTCAATAAAACCTTTATGGCGCTGAGACCAAAATAATGTTGAATTATATTTGTACATAAATGATAAATAAATATTTAAAATACAAAAAAAAAAATTAAAAAATCTCTACCCGTTCAGTGCATTCAAAGCGCCAAATTTAAATTGAGAATACAACCGCTAGAGGGCGCAATAAGAATAAAAAAGCTTGAGCTGAAGATTATTGAGAAACCATTATATCTCTCTGAAATTTGGCAAAAAAAAATTCCACGGGATCAATGAGTGGTATAAAATGGGTTAAAAAAACTTTTTTTGTGAAAAAATGTCCTTTGCAAAAATTTGGGAATATGTTCAAAGTCCGGTAGCGAAACTAAAATTTTTTATTAAAAATTTTTTAAAACATTATAGACTTTTTTCATGAATCTTAATACAACCCAGTGTTCTTGTCCAAAATTCGACCATTTGTTTTTTTTTTCAAGAAGCAGCCTAACAAACAATATATATAGAACAACTACATATTTGCATAGTTATTGAATATTTACGATTTGCAATATTCAACAAATATTTTTTCCAAAACGAACACAAGTTCCACGCTCAAACTTTCTTTTGAAATAAGTAGAAAAATATTTAAATTTTGTTTTAAATAAAGAAAATTGGTCAATAATCGGATAAATAGAGTTAATTTCACTTAAAATTCATAACAAGAACTCAACAGTTGGAAAATGGGACATGCTTAAAAAATATTTTTTATGTAGCGTTTAACAGATTGTTGTGAATTCGCATAAAAATTCTGGTCACCTTATTATATGTTGATGATTATTCATCACATTTGTTTTTTTTTTTTTTAAATACAGAATTGTATTCAAAAAATAAAATGTTTTGTATTATTTACAACACTTTCGTTTATTTTATTATTTTTTTCTGTATAAAAATTAATTAAAGTTGATTTTTAAATAAAATTGTATTATTCACACAATAAAATAAACAGTTGTCAACAAAAATGCCATTCAATTCAATACGATTGAACCCGGTTTGTAATTGATTTTAACAACAACTGAATAAATTACAATGCAAATATAGTACAATATAAAATCACACTCATGCCAAACACACCCACATCTACATATGACAACTTTTGAATATCGTCGAGTCAATAAACAGTCAGTGTCTCCTCCTGTGCATGTGTGCCTGAGTTTGAATGCACATACTAAATAAAACGGTGCGTGTGCCTTTGTCATATCACAGTAGTTGTCAATTATTTTGTTTTAAAACGAAAATCATTATTCGTACTTATATGCGAGTGTATGAGTGGAGTGTGTTGGTGTATGTTAATTTGGAACTGTTTATCGTTATTTATTGTCGTTTGTCAGTAACTATGTGTAACAAATTGTGGATATGTTAAAACTTTTTTATTTTTACTCTGATTTAATTAAAAGTTTAAACATTGTTTTAACCAAGTTGTTGACACTTCATTGCTCTTACGTTTGTTTCACTGCATGTTGCTTCTTCTACTTACTTAAGAGTAACTTTTACTTCATTGATACATTTTTGACGTTCGTTCATACAGTCATTCATTCATATAATCATCTATTGTAGTTGGTGGTTTTATCATTCATTTGTTTTCATTTTATATGTGTGGTTTCATACATTCATAGGTATGCATTAGGGTGTCAAGGAAAAATAAGCTTTTGATTTTTTAGGATACGGTAGCAGATTAGTGTGCCACTTGGTGCACCTTTGAGGTCAAAGTTCACCTTTTGGAAAATTCTCTATAATGGCTCTAAAATATTATTATTTTGCTTTTTTTTTACGTATTTTCGTTAAAATTGGTGCCGAACTTGTGTTCTGAGAATTTTAAAAATTATTCCGAAATATTTTCAGAAAATTTAACACTTACGTGGTTCGGGGGTCAAAATTATCCTTTTTCCTAAATTTACTTCAAATCCAAATTTTTTAAAAAAAATAATCTTATTTATTTACATTTTACATTTTTTAGCAAAATCCTTTATGTTTTGTTGTATTATTAAAAAAGCTTGAGTACGTTTATTTAGTTCTTATATTTTATAAATTAGCATAATTCGTATGTTGTTTTCGATAGTCTTGTACAATCTGAAAATAAACACTAAAATTATTTAAATTCAGATTTGTTAAGATTAAAAACTTCTTACTGTAAATACGAGTAGAAAGCTGCTCCATTATCGTTTTTAATATTTTCATGATAATCTTCAACAAGATTAATACCTCGCTCGGCGCTATCATTAACAATTTTTAATTTTTGAATGATATTTTTTCTTTTTATATATTCTTCGCATTCTTTCCAGGTAAAAAACACTTTTTAAAAAATTCTTTCAAATTTCAAATCTCTTAAAAAGTTGTTACGTATTTGTAGAAACTACACACAAAAAAAAAAGTGTCAACCGAATTGTGAAGTGTATTTTGGTAGCTATAAACAATAAATTTGGTTGGTACACCCATATTTAAAGGTAATTTCGAAATAATTTGAGTGTTGCAACTAGAATTCAGTTGTGTTAACCGAAGTTTGTTGTGAAAATCAATATTCTTTTGTACCAACCGATTACAGTAGTAGTAACAGAATTTTAGTTGGCAAATGGCCAAATTTTTCTCTGTGTGTAGTTCTATCAAAACTGATGAAATATCGTTAGCAAGGAATGTTTTACGATTTTCTTTTTTAATTAAAAACTTTATCAGAATTGCTTCTCCGAGGTCTTCGTCTTCAAAAAAAACATCAACATTTTTTCAGTCATTTTGGTTTTAGTCGTAACGTCTACTTTTATCATCGTCAACAATTCTAATGAAAATACCATAAAAAAACGATAATTTTAGAACAAGTATAGCTATATATAGAGAATTTCTCAAAAAAGATGCACGGCATAAAGTTATCAGATTTAGCTTATTTTTTTCGGCATGCTTGTTTTACTCCATTGTAGTTGAATATACTGAATTTCCCAAAAGTTGATATTTTCTGTCAAAGGTGCACATGATCGAGTTATCCGATTTGGCTCAAATTTTTAGCATGAGAGTTTTAAACCATGTGGTACAACAATCTGCTCACGTATATTGAAAATTCCGAAAAAAAATTTGCCCACAAATTTCATTGCCGCCCTAGTATGACTTTTGTAAACCATCGTTCTTTATTAATAATTGTGGGAAAAACTTGAAACATTAATTTACACTTTAGTTTTATTATTTATTTTAAAGGTCTTCTTGTGCCGTTCATAATATATGGAGTGTTAATTATCACTACACCTACTGCAATTGCAATTCAGAAATATTAATTAAAATTTAGGATTTTCTTTTGAAATTCAGAAAATATAAATTGAATTTTTAAATTTCCATATGATATTCATAAAATATCAATTGAAAATCAGATTTTTCATTTGAAATTCAGAATATGTATTTGAAATTCAGAAAATACGATTTGAAACTCATAAAATATCTATTGAATTTCAGCATAAAAAGCATAATTTAAAATTCAGAAAATATTCATTAAAATGCAGAAAACATCATTTTCTATCGTATTTTGCATATAAGAAAATTTATATTTCAATTTAGAAATTATTTGTTGAATTTCGAACGATATTTTCTGAATTGTATTGACTTTTTCTTCATTTTAGTAGATACTTTCTAAATATCATATGATGTATTCAAAATTTCAATGTATGTGTTTCTGAATTTCAATTAGTATTTTATGAATTCAAATAATATTTTCTGAATTTCATTTGATATTTTCTTAATTTTAAATGATGCTTTCTGAATTTTAATTGATATGTTTTGAATTTCAAATGGAAATTCTGAAATTCAGTTGATATTTTCTGAATTTCAAATGAAATTTTTGAATATCGATTGATTTTTTCTTAATTTCAATAGATATTTTCTGAATTACAGTTGCAAAAGTTGTAGTTAACAAATTAAAAAAAAAAAAAAAAATCACGGCTTCCTAAAAGCATTCCAAACATGTTCTGATCCGTAAATTGAGGGTATATGAGCATATAGGCTCATATATGGACACATATGGAGATTCATATATGGACATATAAAAATATTTTTTGTAGTTGATCGTATATTAAACAGAATCTTTTGTTATTTTTTAACATTATATATGAGAGGTAAATTAAAGAAGATTGGTAAAAAAAATTTAAGTGTCTTTGAATGAAATTTTTATTACTTATCTTAGTTAAACTTTCTTTAATGTAAATTTTTTTTTTTTTTAAATTTAAACTTTAAAGTCTTTTTAAAAAGGAATTTTGGAGCGATGGCAGAAAACTTACTGTTGCATGGTGTATTCATTAGACCAAAGAATTTCATGCAAATGCATGTTTTTCTTATAATACAAAACTGATATACAATAAATATTTCTACAATTCATCAAATGAACAAAATGTCATCTATTTGTAGTTGCATATTTTGGGAAAAGTCCTTATTTTTACTTTTTCTGCATTCTTGTGCATCTTAAAGGATATTTTTTAATTTTTAGGGCATATTTTCCATTTATCGTAATGTATATTTTTAATTTAAATGAAATAAATTTTTTTATACATTTTACGATCTGCCTGGTAAAAATCTGCCTTAAAAGCAAATTCAATCACGTAAATTCTTATTTTCTTTCTGACAGTCAGGCTGCACTGAGGGCCTTAATGGCTTATAAGGTGTCGTCCGGGTTGGTCATGGAATGCATTCAGACTCTCAATAGGCTCGGTAGGGGCAACTCTCTAACCTTAGGGTGGATTCCTGGTCATGAGGGGCATGAGGGCAACGAGAGGGCAGATTGTCTTGCCAACCGCGGGGACCGAAGGCCCTTAATTGGTCCTGACCCATTCTGTGGAATACCTGCGGGGTATGTTAGGGAAAGGCTCAGGGCATGGAGAGAGTCTGAATTCTCTGGTTACTGGGAAAACTCTCCTGGTCAGCGCCAGGCTAAAAGATTCATCTCTTTTTCCAGTAGGGGGTCGATTGAGACTCTTGTCGCTTGAAAGGGGGGGGGGGGGGGGGTTTGAGGACCCTGGCGTCGTACTTAACTGGACACTGTAATCTCAGATACCATCTGCACAAGAAGGGTCAATCAGACACGGATATGTGTAGGTTTTGTGAGAATGGTGTCTGAGACCTCGGAGCATGTTCTCTGCAAATGTCCCAGGCTTTGTGATAGGAGACTTAGGTTTCTAGGTGATCGCTTCATTTCGCCTTCCGACATCGCGAACATTTTGCCTAATAGGATAATTGTCTTTATAGGTAGCTTGAATAACTTTAGGCAGCACAAAAGACCCACATTGGTCGCGGTGCATAGTGCATTCTGATCTAATCTAATCTAATCACGTAACTTGAATTATAATACTACATTAAGTTTAATAAAAAAAATAAAACAAATTTTGTTTAAAAATTTTAAAATTTAAAGTCCTTTAAAAAGGAATTTTGACATGATGGCGAAAAACTAAAAACGCAGTTTAACTATCTATGGTTTCTAGTTTCACGTTTATATTGTTTTGTCCATGTGTGAAAATCACTGTATCACAGTGTAATCATTAGACCAAAGAATTTCATGCGAATTCATGTTTTTTCTTATAATATAAAACTGATATACACTAAATATTTATTCGAATCATCAAATGTTGAACAAAATGTCATCGACTTATAGTTGCTTATTTAGGAAAAAGTCCATAGTTTTACTGTTTCTGCATATGTTGTGCTTTTTAAAGCATATTTTGTCATTTTAAGTGCTTATTTTAAATTTAACTTATGTCTTTTTATTTTATTTAAAAAAGAAATTATACATTTTTATGTATAGATTTGAGAAAAATAATTATTAATCTACATTTCATTTTGAATTGTCCGGTTTGAGATCATAACTAAATGTTAGTATTACAAATAGAAAACACTAATTGTTAATAAATGTAAGAGAAGATGAAAACCTTATTGTGGAGATCAGCCCTAGAGGGAGTGCCGCACTTTCGACCTAACTAGGTCATCTTCAGGTTCATTCCAATCAACCACCCATAAGTAACTAAAGGTATTGATCAAGTATATATACCAACTAACCACAGAAAATCGAGAATGTTAATTGATTACCCGAACAACATGATTTATTTTCGTCTTTTCTTATTACACTCAAAAACATAATTTAGTAGAAAAGTTAGTAAAACATCTTGTAAATCAGATATACTATTTTTCAACAAATTTTTTGCCAAAATTCTGTTTTCAGCTAAAATTTTAGTTTTTTAATCACTGAACTGTTTTGAACTAATGTTTTACTCATATTTCACTAATGTTTTACTAATTTATTTTGCTAAAAAAAATTGTGCTGATTAGCACATTAATAGTATGGACGACAACCAGACTGAAATATATATGCAGAATGAATTAGACGTCGCGGCATGTCAAGATGTAGTAGTGACGAGAAAAATACTAAAAAGTAAAACTCTAGTAAGACTCGTTAAAAATCAACCATGGAAGATTTTTGTATCTGTTTTTCAACCATAAAAAAAATTGTGGATTGAAACAACTTAAATTTTGCGTTGTCACCGACTTGTGAAAGTAACTATCTATTAATTAAATAAACGAAAAAATAAAATATAGAGCAATTCCATATGAAAGCGATCACCTTTTGGACGACCTCTCTCCGATTTAAAATAAATAATCTCAATCGATTGCCAGCAAAAAATATGTACCTACATATATATATTTTTTTTTTTTATAGTGACTGGTTTAGTGGTGGTGTGCACCACTGTCATGTGACAAAATTGAAGAATTCTTCATAAGGGACCTCATTGAAAGTTGAGGTCCCTTATGAAGTGATAGCTCGTTGGAAAGGTATTGAATCAGGCTTTAATTGAAAAATAAAATTTTCCTAATTTTTCTCAGAAATTTACCTTTTTTCCCATGAAAATTAAATTTTCCGATTTTCCACAGAAGCTCCTAAATTGTCCGGCTAATTTATTTTTTTTGGATTCCTCATAATTTTTGCTTTAAGAATCAGCAATAAAAAAATGGGCCCCGACTCCTTGTTTGGACAGGAGAAGAGCATTTAAGAGACCACCTTGTTCTCATTGTTTTTATATTTTTTATAATTGAATTATTTTTAATTATTTAACAAGAAAAATTAGGAAAATTTTATTTTTCAATTAAAGCCTGATTCAATACCTTTCCAACGAGCTATCAATGAGGTCCCTTATGAAGAATTCTTCAATTTTGTCACATAACAGTGATGCACACCACCAATAAACCAGTCACTATAGAGCAATTCCATATGACATGTGACAAAATTGAAGAATTCTTCATAAGGGACCTCATTGAAAGTTGTTTTAAAAAAAACTACTAAAGCGATCGCAACGACTGATAGCTCGTTGGAAAGGTATTGAATCAGGCTTTAATTGAAAAATAAAATTTTCCTAATTTTTCTTGTTAAATAATTAAAAATAATTCAATTATAAAAAATATAAAAACAATGAGAACAAGGTGGTCTCTTAAATACTCTTCTCCTGTCCAAACAAGGAGTCGGGCCCATTTTTTTATTGCTGATTCTTAAAGCAAAAATTATGAGGAATCCAAAAAAATAAAATTAGCCGGAAAATTTAGGAGCTTCTGTGAAAATCGGAAAATTTAATTTTCATGGGAAAATTTAATTTTCATGGGAAAAAGGTAAATTTCCGAGAAAAATTAGGAAAATTTTATTTTTCAATTAAAGCCTGATTCAATACCTTTCCAACGAGCTCTCACTCGTAGTAGTTTTTTTTTAAAACAACTTCCAATGAGGTCCCTTATGAAGAATTCTTCAATTTTGTCACATGACAGTGGTGCACACCACCACTAAACCAGTCACTATAAAAAAAAAAAATATGTAGGTACATTATTTTTTGCTGGGCAATCGATTGAGACTATTTATTTTAAAATCGGAGAGGGGTCGTCCAAAATTTGCCAATTTTGATCGTTTTCATATGGAATTGCTCTATATAAATTTAATAAAGATTATATATGTTTTTGTAAATGTTTATAGAGACTTATTAGCTAGTGTGGTCAAATTACAAACAGGTAGACAGACTAAAGCGAAAGACAAAGACACATATATTAGATAGATTTTTATGTTTCCTTTTTCTTATTGCAAAAAAGGGTTGTATATGATATATTTTGTTATTTTTCGTTTCCATAATTAGCTGCGGCATTTGCGTTCCTTTAAAATATAGCATAATATAGTCAAACATTGATGTCATTAGTTGAAAGATAATTTTGTTTATGTTATATATAATTATTTCTATTTTATTTGTTGTTTAATTATTACATTAAATTATGTCGTCAATGTGGGAGTATGAACATTTTTGTATTTTGTAACATATTTTTAATTATTTTTAAACGCATCACAAATATATCTTTTATGATTTTCAGCAAATAAATTAACTCAAGTATAATTTTTCTACAATTTTATAATATTTAGCAAAAATTTTATTAATTTTTAGCAAGGATTTTTTAATTTCTAATCTACTAAGTGTTAGCAAAACTTTAGCTGGATCTACTAATTTTGATTGCTAAAAACCAGCTCGCTGATTTTTAGGAAAAGTTTTTGCAATTTCATTAGCAATTTCTTTGCATGCACCCTACTGTATGCAAAGAAATTGCATGACTCAGCAAAACTTTTGGCTGACTTTACTAACTTTTTTGAGTGTAGTTTTCCAACAGCTTTAAACCTTGAAGTTTTTATTTGGCAGTGTTACCAGTCCAACTGCTAATGTTACCAGCCCAACTGATACTGTTACCATTACTGGAAACAAATTGGGGATCCGGCATGTATACTAATATTTTAACACAACATATTATAGTTGAATCATTTTGAATAGCCAGGTTTGAGATCATAATTAAATATTACTATTACAAATAGAAAACATTAATTGTTAATAAATGTAAGAGAAGAGTGCCGCACTTTCGACCTAAGCGACGAGGTCATCTTTAGTTGTTTTATGTTTTAAAGCCTGCTTTTTGAAAAAAGTTTTGTATTGAGAGCTAATTTTCATGTTTTGATTGCATATTTTTAATTTCTAGCATCATTTCCCTTTTTATAGTTACAAGAAATTCATTCCTCTAATAATCGTATATAGTTCGATTTTTAATTGGATATTTTTATTTAGTGCACCATATCAGGTGTACTATCAGTATATAACTCTCTATTTTTGCTATAATTTTATATGATGTTTTTTTTACTCGGCAATATATCATTACATTGTAAGGTATGCAAAATTATATCAAAACGTTTTTACCTAGGATTTTTTGTAGCAAAGTCTGGCTAAAATTATTATTTTCTAATACAAATTTCATAAGAAAATAAATGGCAGATTTTTGTCAATGTCTATATCTTTTAAATCTTTCAGTCCAATCTTTATCTTTTAAATTAGCCTTGTAATTCTTTTGAGAATTGCATTTTTTTTTTAGCTTTTCTCACCCACATGTTGATATGCAAATGTTTTTTTTTTACATATAGACAGCATTATTTAAAAATTAAATAATTTGAAAATAAAATAAAACTATAATGTAAATCAAAGTACATACCATACGACATAGTAAATACATAAAGTTTAAATAAACGTGTGTATACAGAGTAATTGTTACTAAATAAAAATTTCACGGTCAAATGCCATTATAATTATGTGTGTTCATAGAGGGTCTCATTTATCTATTTATTTTTGTTTTTCTCTCGTTTATCTCTATAAGTTTTGACTTTACGTTACTAGGTTTTATTTTTTGCAAACCAAATTATAACATAAAAAATAATTTGTTTCCATTGAAGAAAAATACTTTGACATTTAGCCAAATCATACATAGAATAAAATTTTGCAAACCATATGTGTTTGCAAAAAAAAAAAGTGTAGCAAAAATTACCGGATAAATCAAGTTATGTTTGTAATTTGTTGGATTATGTTGATGAATGTATTTTTTATTGATTGTGAAAAACTTACATATATGTGGGTTTCCAAGCAAACTGTCCAGGTAAAAAAAGTATGTTGTATCAATGTCATACTTACCGCATTTATTGTCCCTGGTGGTTTGAACAAACTTTTTTCAAAAAGTGGGCCAAATGGGAGTGGTTAATTATTGACAAATTTAGCGATAAATTTTAACATCTATATTATAAGACTGCTTTCAAAAAAAAAAAAAAAAATGTCGAATTTAACAGGAACAATCCTGTGTTAGATTATATAAATATAACTCCCATATATGGGCAGGTGCTTCAAAGTCTATTTTGGGGCTTCTGGACAGTGTGCAACGGAGAGCGTTGATGCTTATCAACGACATTAGGGTTTCGAACTCTATTGACACGTTGGAGCATCGTCGGAATGTGGGTTGTGTGACTTTGTTATATAGATATTACCATGGGAAGTATTCTGCTGAGAGACTCATCCCGAGGGACCGGGTCTCTGTTCGTACTACCCGCTTGTCAAGTATATCTCATCCGTTTGTTGTCTATAGCCCGGCAAATCGCACAACACATTACAGAGAAAATTCGTTTTTTAGTCGCACTAGCCGTATGTGGAATTGTCTCCCTGCGGAAGTCTTCCGTGCAAATTACAATTTACAAAAATTGCAAGTCAAATGTCCAAAAACACTACTCCCTCTTTCCTCCACCCCATAACCTATTTTCCAGATATCAACACAATGCAATGCATTAGTAGGGGTATCCCCTGATTGTTGGTTCAGCGTAAAAAAAAAATAAAACAAAAAAAAACAGCATTCAGTTGTGACAACCGAATTTATGAGGTTGTACCACAAATGATTTTTTTTTTTAAGTATGAAAGAAAGCATAAGCGAAAAATAATAATTAAAATTAGTGATCCTTAGAATCATTTTTACAATAAAATCAATTAAAAAATTATGAAAAAAGTTAAAAAATCTTTTGGGTCATATGATTTTTTTGAAATATGCTCGTAAAATTAATAATGATGATATACGTTATAATTATTATTCTTGTAATTTTAATGCTCTTAATGCAATGATTTATAACTTAAATTGGAATAATTTATTAGATAATGAAATTTTATCTATTTGTTATGACATTTTTTTATCTAATATTTTAAAGATTATCAATGTTAATGTGCCACTATCTAATCCTAAAGTGTACAAGCTTCCTTGGTACACTAAAGGTTTAAAGAAGCTGAAAAATCTTAGAAATAAATTTCACATGAAATTTATGGCCTCAAATAGTACCAGCGATAAGCAAAGTTTTCTTCGTTATGAAAAAGAATTTAATTTTTTAAACAAGTTTGTATACAATCAATATTTAATGAGTTTTAATGAATCTATTAAATATAATCCGAAAAGTTTCTGGAGTTTTATTAATTCTAAAAGAAGTACTTCTACAATACCAGTGCTTATGTCATATAATGATCTTTCTTCTGAGAATTTAAAAGATTCTCTCAACCTTTTTGCCATGTATTTTCAGTCAAATTTTAATGATGATTCCTTTTCAATGAATGAAGCAGATTTCAGTAATATTGTTTCATTTTTTGATTTTGGATCATTAAAAATTTTGGATGAAGATATTGCTTCGGGCATTGGTAAACTTTCGAATTCTTTTAAATGTGATAATGATGGTCTTTCAGCCTTTCTTCTTAAGAAATGCTTTTCTTCATTTATTTTACCCCTCAAAATAATTTTTAATAAATCTTTACGAGCTGGTTATTTCATTCTGAAATGGGTTTTTGTTAACTTTTGCATCTCTTGTTTTGAAAAGGGTGTTCAAATTGACACAATTTACACAGATTTCGCCAAGGCTTTTGACCGAGTCCCACATGAACTTTTATTATATAAGCTTTCCAAGATTGGCATCCATTCAAATATGCTTAGTTGGTTCCGTCATTATTTGATTGGCAGAATCGCAACAGTATCTGTTGATGGAATTTGTTCGGACTATTTTATACCAACGTCAGGTATTCCACAGGGCAGCATCCTTGGTCCTTTATTATTTAATATTTTTATAAATGACATTAGCGATTGCTTTAAAAATTCAAAATTTTTAATGTATGCTGATGATCTCAAAATTTATCAAGCCAATTTTTTCTGTAAGGGACGTTTTTGACCTTCAGGAGGACTTGAATAATCTAGTTCATTGGTCAAATTGTAATGGTTTACCCTTTAATATTTCTAAATGTTATAGTATGTCTTTTCATAGACGTCGAAATATTATAATTGCTGATTACAGAATGTTTGGTAATGTATTGTCATCTGTTGATGTTATTTTGGACCTTGGTGTAGTTTTTGATATTAAATTATCATTCACCAGTCATTTAAATTTTATTGTACCGAAAGCTTATTCGCTTTTAGCATTTATTCGACGTAATTTGGATAAATGTTTTGATCACATAACGAAGAAAGTGATTTATACTTCGTTTGTTAGATCTAGATTGGAATATTCTTCATTTATTTGGAGTCCTAATGCTGCTCTTCATATTGGTCGTATTGAGAGAATTCAAAGAAAGTTTGTCAAGTTTGCCCTACCATGTTTTAACTATCCGAATCATTTTATCATTCCTTCTTTTTCTAGCCCTTGCTTACGCAGATAAGTGTGAGTTTATTTCTTTAAAAACTCTGGAAACTCGTCGTATTATTGCTAGTTTAACTTTTTTACATGGTATTATTTGTGGTGTTATTGATTCTCCTGAGCTATTAGAGTTAATTTCAATATATGTTCCACCAAGAAGTTTTAGAAATATAAGTAAATTTTTTCATATTGATATACACTCAAATGAATATGCATTAAACGAACCACTAAATAGATCTATGAGATTATTTAATATTTATTGTAATAAGTTAGACATAAGTGTTTCTCACCCCCAATTTAAAATTTTGTTAAATAATTTATTTTAAATATCTTAATTTTTATATGCTAGTCTGTAAGGATATTGTATCCATAGACTTAAATAAATAAATAAATAAATATGCATAATTATTCCTCTTCAAATGTTTTGGAATTCGAATGGTCTAGGTCAACATGCCCTTGAACTAAAAACTTTTATATATAAAAACTCTATAGATATAGTATTAATATCTGAGACGCACTTCACACAAAAAAGTTACGTAAGTATACCTAACTTACAATTTTTCAAACAAATCATCCAGATAACACCGCCCACGGGGGTACAGCAATAATTATAAAAAACTCAATTAAATGCACTGAACTTGAAGGTTTCCAAAAAGATTACCTCCAAGCTACCTCGATACTTATTGAAGACTTGTTCGGCCCACTCGTGCTGTCCGCTGTATATTGTCCTCCTAAACACAACAATAATAAAATTGAATATATTGAGTTTTTAAAATCAATTGGTAACCGTTTCATTGCTGGAGGAGACTTCAACTCCAAAAACACATTCTGGGGCTCTTGAATAACTCTTACAAAAGGTAGACATTTATTTGAAGCAATCAGGGAAACTAACAGCAAATTTTTAAGTACCGGGGAGCCCACTTACTGGCCAACTAACTTACAAAAAAAAACCTGATTTAATAGACTTCTTCATCACAAAAAATGTAAAACATGAAAATTTAAAGATAGAATCGTGCTTCGAACTATCTTCTGATCACTCGCCCGTAGTACTTAAATACGTAAGTAATGTTCTTCTTGCAACTCAAAATAAATTTTCATACAACAAAAAAACAGACTGGGAATGCTTTAGAGAAATTGTTGAAAAAAAGTCTTGAAACAAATATACCCCTAAAAACTAAAGATGAAGTGGAAAGCTCAATAGCATATTTTAATGACACTCTGTTGTACGCTGCAACTGACTCTACACCCATAATAACACAAAAATCAAACAATTATAGTATATCAGCATCTATCAAAGACAAGATAAAAGCAAAGCGAAAGCAAAGAAAAAAATGGCAATCGACAAGATCACCTTTGGATAAACAATTCTAAACAAATTAACAAAGGAGTTAAAGGACTTGTTAAAAAAGGACAAACAAGACAAGCTGAAAAGTTATCTCGAAAACCTCGATGCAAGTAGGTCAACAAACTATTCATTATGGTGGGCTACAAGAAAAATCAATAATGCTATCATTCACCTAACCACCAATTCAAAAATCTGACCTATCGTGGGCCAGAACTCATAGTGAGAAAGCTGAAGTACTAGCTGATCATTTCTATAAAACTTTTTCCAATCCGATGGACAAACAAAATTTTGTTCTGCCACAAATCATTCCGACTACAAACTGTCAAATAAAAAATATTACTCTTAATGAAATTCAAAATGCTATTAAAATACGAATCGATGCAAACAAATCTCCTGGTTATGACAGAGTAACAGGTAAACTGCTAAAAGAACTACCAACAAAGGGTTTAATTTTTATCAGAAATATTTTTAACGTTATAATTACAATGAAATATTTTCCTAAAGTATGGAAAGTTGCAGAAATAATCGCTATTGCTAAGCCTAACAAAGATGCCACAAGGGCTACCTCATACAGACCAATTAGTCTATTACCACTTTTATCGAAATTATTTGAAAAACTTATTTTTGATCGATTAGAACACGTACTCAAAGATAGGAACCTTATATCAGCGCATCAGTTCGGCTTCAGACCCAAGCACTCAACTACTCAGCAAATACATAGAGTGACAAACAAAATCTCATCAGAAATTGATAATAAAAATTTTTGTGTGGCTACATACCTTGATGTAGCGAAAGCGTTTGACAGTGTATGGCATGCTGGCCTACTCCTATAAACTGGAAAAGAATCTTCCAACGGATTTTTTTTCTCATACTACAAAGTTATTTAAGTGACAGACACTTTTATGTAAAATATAAAGATGAATGTTCAAGAATAATTCAAATGGAAGCTGGAGTTCCGCAAGGCAGTGTTCTCGGACCAATTCTTTACCTCCTGTACACAGCAGACATTCCTACCCCAACAAGAAACTCAGATATGATTGCAACATTTGCAGACGACACTGTCCTACTCTCATCAAACAAAAACATAACAACAGCTATATCAAACCTTCAACAATTGCTTGATAATACATTAAACTGGTTTAAAACCTGGGGTATACAAGTAAATGGTGAAAAAACAGTACAAGTATCTTATA
The DNA here is from genome assembly GCA_021234595.1 of Delia radicum. Taxonomy (NCBI): domain Eukaryota; kingdom Metazoa; phylum Arthropoda; class Insecta; order Diptera; family Anthomyiidae; genus Delia; species Delia radicum. Next base: position 93,070,978 of record CM037854.1, on the reverse strand, counting down.
CTAATAGAAAAATCAGTGGCCATCATCCAATAACGATAAACAATACTCCCGTTCTAAATGACAACAAAGCTAAATATCTTGGCATGATAATCGACTCCAAACTAACCTGGAAAGATCACATCATCAGTAAAAAAAACGAAGTAAAGTACAAATTTGGACAATTATACTGGCTCTTAGGAAAGGATTCAACATTATCAATTCAAAACAAGCTGCTCATTTACAAAGCAATAATAGCTCCTATTTGGAAATATGGTGCAGAACTCTGGGGAACTGCAAGCAATTCAAATATAAAAATTATTCAGCGCGCTCAATCGAAAATACTAAGAACTATCATTAACGCTGAATGGTACATATCAAATGATAGCATACACCGTGACCTAAACGTCAGCACAGTCCAAGAGGTAATAAGAAATTCCAGCCTGAAACATACAATCCAACTTACATCTCATCTTAACAATGATGTCAGACAACTTCCCAATAACGAGCTCTCAGGCTCAAGAAGACTAAAGCGATGCACCCCATCAGAGTTAGTTTCCGATTCTTGTAATCTTCCGCAATGTATTTTAATAATTTATTAAAAATTATTTCTTACCACTAACTTTAAATATAAGTTATCTTAAGTATTGATTTAAGATAATTAATACCCAAACTCTAAAACTAATTACTTATTGTCATATAAAGACAGGTGTAAATAAAACTGGGTTGAAAAAAAAAAAAAAAAAAAAAATGTTGCATAAAAAACCTAAAAAAAATTTAAATGAAGCGCATTATTTCGAAATAATTTAAAATTAATACTGCGTCACCCTGCAGTTGAAACAATTTTTTATAATAAATTTAAATATAAACAAGTTCATTGCCTCTTTTATATCATTAACAGAATGTTTTACTCTAACACGCATATTTTGCCAACAGTTGATATACAAATCATTGATTTGGTCCAATGAACTTCCGTATTGAAATTGTTTATAAAGTAACTAATTCATTTGACTGAAGCATATTTATAGTTACAACCGTATAAAGCTACGTAATTTATACCATTATTTATAAAATTACTGTCAATGACATTATATAATATGCATGAGCCTGAACATATTTTTTGGGTACATTATAGTTTGTTACTGTCTAACTGTCAGCCAAGTCAGTCATTCTATTGTGTGTATGTTAAGGTTGCGCCACATGATTTAATTAAATACAATGAAAGCTTTTTGTTTATATTACTAAGTACTCTACATTATATGATAGGTATTATAAGTTATATTTTAAAGAATATGCGATAAATTTGAATCAGCCCTATTTGCTTAAATGTTTTAATAGTAGTAAATTTTTTTTGATATAACCACTTTTATAAAAAAGAATTGCATCTACCTTTAAAAACGTATTTTCTTTGTTTGCAATTGATTGAAATTTTAAATTCTTTAATCTGCAGTTAAAATAAAGGGAATTCTATCGCTCTGTGATTAATTCAAGAATCAAAAATATATTTTAACTACACTCTAATTAATTTCCGTTGAAATTTACCCAACTTATAGTAGGAAACTGTACTAGTACTATAAGTTGGGTAAATTTACTCTATGTGGGTTAATTAAAAAAAATACGCACATTGAGAGTAAGTTTGTGAACACAAAGTTGGTAAATTTACAATGAAAATGCGTAAAATTTTGATAAAACTTACAAATAAATGAGTAATTTTACCAAATTTTCGTGTAAAAAACATGATTTACGGGCAATTATACGTATAAAATGCGTAAAAATACATATTTATAAGCGTAAAAACGCCCTAAAATGCGTATCTTTACCTTCCGGTAAAAAAGAATAACAGCCCAAAAAATGTTTCAAATAAAACAAAAAATTAATTTTTAGAAAGAGTTTTATTAATGTGTTGTATAATAATAAATTTAATAATAAATATTTGTATATAAGTTCTTGTACATATACAGAGCTTCAAAGATTGAATTCTATTTAATCTCCAAAATTGAAAAAAATGCCAAAAATTACTTAAATTGAAAAAATCGACAAAAATTAAAAAAAATCGCCAAAATTAAAAATAAATTACTAAAATTTGCCAAAATTAAAAAAATCGCCAAAATTAAAAAAAAATCGCCAAAAATAAAAATATCGCCAAAAATTTCTAAAAGTGAAAACATTGGCAAAATGAAAAAACTTCAAAATTTAAAAACGGCAAAAGTAAAAAATCGCGAAAATTTAAAAAAAAAAAACACCATAATTGATAAAAAATTGCTCAAATTGGAAAAAAGTTGTCCGTGTCTTTTATTTACCTCTGTTAGTTTTTGAAACATAGGCGAAGTTTCAAATAAATACTCTTTTTTATCTGCGATGCTTACTTTTCGAGAAAAACGCGATTTACGAATCCAGCCACTCAAATCGAAATTTAGGATCGTTGTAGGGGTAATGGGGCTGAGTTTTGAAACAATGGTGCAGCAATTTTTCCCCCAGCTCCATTAGTTTTCGTAATATGTTCCTTTTAAAATTGACAAAATAAAAAACGTACATAACTCAAAAATAAAAAAGCAACTGGAAAAATGTTTGCACAGGTGTTCAAAACTCAACCCCAATACCGGCCTGATTGGCTAGGTTCCTAGATCGCGTTTTTTCTCAAAAACAAAACATCGCAAAGCAAAAGAGAATTTATTTGGAACATCGCCTGTGTTTCGAAAACTAATAAAGATACATTACAGCTATTTTAGGTTTCTCGTCAATATTTTTCGTTTTTTCAATTTAAGCTTTCTTTCCAATTTGAAAATTTGTTTCATTTTTGGCGATTTTTTTTTTTTGCAAATTTTTTATTTTTAATTTCGAAATTTTTATCATTTTTAGCTATTTTTCTAATTTTTGGCGATTTTTTTTAATTTTTGCCGATTTTCGTTTAATTTTAGGGATTTTTCTAATTTTTTGCGATTTTTTAAATTTTAGCGATTTTTTTTCATTTTGGCGATTATCTTTAAATTTAGCGTTTTTTTTTTCATATTTGAAGATTTTTTTTTTAATTTCAGCGATTTTTTTTTTTTTATTAATTTTAACGTTTTTTTTTCATTTTTGGTGATTTTTTTTTATCTTAAAGATTTTCTCAATTTTAGCGATTTTTTCACTTTTGGCAATTTTTTTCAATTTTAGCGATATTTTTAAATCGATTGAGTAAAAACTGACTGAATACATCGAATGAAGAATTTTATTCTGTACATATATTATGTTTTGAAAATATTTTTCCACAATTAGGCTGCAAACACTTGAAAATAAACTATAAACTAAACACTATCACAAATACTACAGTTATACATTTTTTTTCATTAAAATTCTCAATAAATTCAATTTTTTTTGGCTTTTTTTAATTTGTTTTCAATTTAAAAATGTCAAAATATTTATTACTATTATAAGTTAGTATATTTACAAACTTTGTGCGTAAAAATTTTATTTAACAAAATAGTACTACTTTTAGGCATAATGTGTTTAATTGTAAACAAATAATTGGTTAAAAATACTGTAAGTGGGTATTATTGTATATAAAAGTGTGCGCAAAATAGTTTTACGCATTTTGATGTATAAATTTACCAAATTAGCGTAATAACACATGAAACTTTACTCGTTTTATAGTAGTAAATTTACAATCATTTTTTAGAGTGTACATAAATAAGAATTTAAATTTTCAATCAATTTCAAACAAATAAAATGCATTTTTTAAAGTTAGATGATGTTAGATATATCAAAAAAAATTTACCACTTTTAAAACATTTAAGGAAATGTGGTTGATTTAAATTCATCACATATTTTCTTTTAATAATGTAGTGTAGTCCATGAGTCGTTTTGATTCAAATGTAATTAAATCTTACTCATTTACGTATTTGCTACATTTGTTGTACATAAACAATATAAATTTAATATTTATCTAAACCAATCTAAGCTGAATGTCAAACTTAGCAGGTGGCTGAGAGTGTGCAATAAGAAATATTACATACACATACACACAATCACATCGATTTGTCTATATACTCCTTAAATCACAAATACACAAAATGCATTTATTAGATTCGCATGCATGTGTATATAAAATTTACATATTTATGACTGAGTACACTCACAAAATTATGTAGTTTACTATTTGACGTTTAAAAAAAAATTTTTCAGTGGAGTTAAAAAAAGGAACATACACACAGAGAAATAAAGTGCCAACCGAATTGAAAAGTTTATTTTAATGGTAACGACTTAAAAATTCAGTACAATTTCAGTACAACGATAATTATATTAGATTTCTCAATATTTTGGTTGTTGCAACTAAAATTTAGTTGAACTAACCGAACTTTGTTGTGAAAACCAATGGTAAGTTGTACCAACCGTCTGAAATTCGAAATAACTGAATTTGAGTCATAGTAGCGGAATTTCAGTTGGCAAATAGCAAAACTTTTCTCTTTGTGCGCATTTATTTTCAAATAAATATTTATTTAACCTTTTTATACATATTTTCAAAATAATGTACCACCAGTTATTGATTTTTTTTAATTTAATTTATTATTTTCATTTATTTAAAGTTTTATTTAAATTTAACCACAAAAACGGAATATTGAAGTTTATTTCTTTCCGTTATAGTAATTGTATATAATTAAAAATAAAAGATATATATTAAATGGTTTGTTTATATACAAAATTTTTTTCAATTCAAATTACAAGAAATTGAAAAAGTTTACACAAATGTGTGTGTATATATATTGATATAATTTCAAATAACTGAATATAACTTTTATTTTTACTGATTTGTAGACTCAGAGAACTTCTGCTCTAAATTTTTGCAGTTGTTTGGGTTGTAATACTTATAGTATCTTTATTTTTAAGTGAAAAAAAACAGTCATTTGTAGAAGAAATTTTTGTTCTGTCTGCAATTGTAGTTCATTTAAAAAAAAAAACACAAACCACATCAACTTACTGTTTTATGATTTTACATTCATTTTATACAGTTTTCCATCAACAAACTTTACCGATGAAAACCATACTAAACGGTTTTTGGAAACAGCTTGCCAAATGGATTTACCAATAAAAGCGTTTTCTCCCAGGGAAGTACAAAACGAAATATCTAAGCTAAACAACTTAAAATCGCCAGGACATGATAAAATAGATTCAAAGGTGGCGATATCTCTTTCAAAAAAGAGTGTTTTATTCCTCACGCTAATATATAATTCTATATTAAGATTATCGCACTTTCCTACTCATTGGAAATGTGCCGAAATTATAATGATACCAAAGCCCAATAAGCCTGAAAATATGATGTCATCATATAGACCAATAAGTTTGCTGCCAACTTTTTCGAAAATTTTTGAAAGATTGTTCTCAAGTAGATTGCTACCGATCTTAGAAAAACAAAATATTATACCTGATCACCAATTTGGCTTTCGGCATAAGCACGGAACCCCAGAACAATGTCATCGAATAGTAAAAGTGATTACGGATACTTTAGAAAAGAAATTTTACTGCTCTGCAGTATTTTTAGACGTTAAGCAAGCTTTTGATAGAGTATGGCACGAGGGACTGCTGTACAAGCTCAAAAAGCAATTACCTGCGCCTTACTACTTGTTTCTCAAATCATACTTAACACAACGTAAATTTTATGTAAAGGTAATCGATGATACCTCTAGCTTATGCCAAATTAACTCAGGTGTCCCACAGGGGAGCGTATTAGGTCCAGTGTTGTACACCATCTACACTTCAGATATGCCCATATATGATAATGTTACAATAGCTACATATGCTGATGATACAGTTATAGTAGCATCAAATGTCTCACCAGTTGAAGCATCATTTTTGGTACAAAGGTATCTAAACCAATTACAAAAGTGGTTAACAAAATGGAAAATTTGCATTAACGCTGAGAAATCGAATTATGTTATGTTTACCCTAAGAAAAGAGGAATGTCCACCCTTGTATATTAACGGCTCAGAAATACCAAAAGCTAATACGGTGAAATATCTGGGAATGCACCTTGATAAACGACTAACGTGGAAGAATCATATTACTGCAAAGAGAGATCTTCTAAATATTAAAACCAAGAAAATGTGGTGGTTATTAGGACCTAAGTCTGAACTTAGCCTAGAGAATAAAATTTTGTTATACAAGTGTATATTGAAACCAGTATGGACCTATGGTCTTCAGTTATGGGGTACGGCAAGTAACTCAAACGTAGAAATATTACAGAGATATCAGTCTAAAACTTTAAGATTCTTAGTTAATGCTCCGTGGTATATGACAAACAAACAAATTCATAGGGATCTTGAATGTCCTTTTATAAAAGACGAAATAAACAGGTTTAGTTCTAGATATATTGAACGACTTAGTAACCACAGTAATGTGTTAGCCATTTCACTGTTGGATGAGACTGATGAAACTAGAAGACTAAAACGGTTTCACGTTTTAGATTTGCCATACAGAAAATAATAACAAAAGTTGTAATAATGTAAATATTGTTCATTTATATTTTTTCTTTTTTAACAAATATATTAAACAATGTAAATATACATAGATAATAAAAAATAAAAAAAAAAATATATGTGAAAACATATACTTTTTAGGATAAGTTTATTAAGCTTGCTGAAGCTTAATAACGTATGTTAATTGATTTTAGATTATCAAATTTACTAAATATTGTAAAATAGATTGTAAATAAAAATATTGAAAAAAAAAAAAAAAAAAATTTTATACAGTAGTTTTTTTATTTACAAAAATAAAACAAGAAATGGAGCAAAATTGATTATTAATAGGTTTTTTGTTAAAGTTCTGCCTATTATATAGGCTCTAGCTTTTCTAAAACTTCGGGTTCTGATGAGATCTTTAGCCAGATCGAAATACTAGTATCAACCTAGCTAATATGTTTGATTTGCTTTATTTTTGTAAATAGACGGAGGTTGAAAGCTCGTTATAAATTGAAAATAACATAAAAATAATCTCGATGTATATAAAAACAAAAAACTAATATAACTGTAAAAAATATTACTTGAGCCAGAGTACACACTAAAAATTTTTTATATAAATAGAACATTTTTGGTCTTCAAAGTTTAGTAACGTCATGATGCTTGTTAGGAAAAGACCTAACCACGTGGTTGATTACTAAGAAGACAAGAATGGAGCAAAATTCATTATTAATAGGTTTTTTGTTAAAGTTCTGCCTATTATATAGGCTCTAGCTTTTCTAAAACTTCGGGTTCTGATGAGATCTTTAGCCAGATCGAAATACTAGTATCAACCTAGCTAATATGTTTGATTTGCTTTATTTTTGTAAATATACGGAGGTTGAAAGCTCGTTATAAATTGAAAATAACATAAAAATAATCTCGATGTATATAAAAACAAAAAACTAATATAACTGTAAAACAAATAAATGTTTGTTTATTTTTTACTGCATATGTGGTTCGTGTTTACTACTATTGTGGTTCATTTTTTGAACAGTAAAAAACAAATCACAATGTTATTGGAATTTACGGAGATGTAAGTCGTCATTTATTCAAGTGAAATTTAATATGTTTTTAACTACATTTGCAGGGGTATTTACCTACATAGTATTTTAAGTGCAGTTTAAATTTTAACATTTATTTTTAACGTACTATTCATTATGGATTTGTAAGTTATCTATCAACACATTCCTGAAAGGGTCAAATAATAAATTTGAAAACAAAAAACTCTATAGATTATTTGTTAGGACAATATCCTAATAAAGAAATATAGAGTATGGCCTCGAACTTGAATAATTTTCATTTTCATTGCACAATTAAAGGTCGAAAAAAACATAATTTTTATTTTTAATAAAAATTATAACAAACTTGTATTTACACAATATTTAAAAATAAATATCAAGAAACATTTGATTTAAACGAAAAGTAGGAAGACAGGATTTTAAATGAATTATCATTAATATTGAATTGCGTTTTCTGTTAATTTAAACTTCAATATATTTTGAGTGTATGAAAGGTTTAACATAAATACTTTCACAAGATGCAGCAATTTCTGAAAATGTATTATAAATTATGCCAAATATAATATTGTCATTACCCAAAAACTGTGAACTGAATGTTTGCATAAATGAAGAGAAATAGTCTAAAAAAAAATAATTCAGTAAAATTAGCAAAAAAAAAAATGTAATTGTGTCAGCAAAATTTTTGCTGGGAGCATTCTTATATAAAAATTTGCTAATTTCTGCAAAAGTGTAAATTCGGCAAAAAGATTTGTTTAATGCAAATTAAAATCGAGTTGTTGAAATAACCAAAAAGTGTTGCTGGAACATGTTAGATTGAAAAAAAAAAACAAAAAACTTAGTATAAAATGTTTACTTCAGTTTATTTAGCTGAAATTTAAATCCATTGAATTTTTGTGATTGATTTCAATGTCAGGACTTCCACATCATTGACATAATGCTAATAAATAAAAAATCTGTAAATAAACAAAATATTTGTATTTGTATTTATTAAATTTGAATTTCTAATACAACAGTATTAGAATCAGACAAGTTAAACAGGACATTGTATATAAATAAATTAATTATACTTAAAATTAAATTACATATAACAGAATTTCAAAACTTTAAACAATTTTAAAACATACTAAATTTGATGGTAAATTAATTTAAGATGTCGGTATTTAAAAAAAAAAAGAAAAAAAATTAATACAAAAAATTACGAAAAATGCTGAAACAATAATTTCCTAAAATGTATTGCGTTGCTAGTGCGTTGAATATCCCAGGGAAGTTTGTTCCAGGACGAATGGTTAAAATAAAAAATTGACACTCAGAAGCATGGTCACGGTGACGGAATTGTATTATGTAGTTTCCTCTAGTCGATCTTGCAAACTGTAAACGTTCAAAAAGATAATTTGGTTCCCTGGTCATTATAATCTTGTGTAAAAATATGAGATTTTTGAACTTAAGGTAATTACAAAAAGAGATGTTGAATACACGACATGAGTACTGAGACACATGATCAAATTTCCTAAGGCTGAAAATGTAACGTGTGATGTTATTGAAAGTTGTGCTTCAGTTTTCTATAATCCTTCGTGTTACATCCGGTAAAAAGCTCAGATGCGTATAATAGAATCGGTAACAGATATGTTTTTGACTTCGTAACATACTGTATATTCTCCCACATGATTGGTTAATATGATTCGACCAGGTTAGATTTTTGTTGAAAGTAACACCGAGATTTTTTACCGTATCAACGAAATCAATTTTTGCGCCGCCAAGAAAAATATTTATATCATTCCCCATTATCATTGACCTTTTCGAAATTATTATGCACTTTGATTTCCTCGGATTCAGTGTCAAACCATTCGCCGAAGCCCAAGTAAAAATTTTCCCTAGGTCATAATTCAATTCTTGGACTTTAGAAGCAATGGTATCCTTAGAACTACTGAGATACAACTGTACATCATCAGCGTACATCTGAATATTCGAAAAGTTTATCTGAAGTGGAAGATCATTGACATATAAGGAGTATAACAGTGGCCCAAGAATGGATCCCTGTGGAACACCTCTTGAGGCGAACAAAGGTTGTGAGATGGATCCATCATTGGCAACAGATTGAAATCTATTAGACAGATAGGACGATATTAATTTAACAGAGGGCGAAGAGAAGTTAAAAAATTTCGCTAGCTTAAGGCAGAGAATTGTATGGTGCACCGTGTCAAATGCTTTTGAATGATCTAATAAGACCAGAAACGATATTTTTCCACTATCCAATTTGCCTCGAATATCCTCTACTACATCAGATAAGACTGAAACATCAGCTACGTCGAGGCCTGAATCCAGATTGACGATCAGTCAGAAGGTTGTTGTCATTAACAAATTTATAAATTTGTTTTTGCACAAGATGTTCAAAAACTTTGGATAAATAAGGCAGGATAGCAATTGGACGGAATTCATTAACCGATTTAGGTACCGGGACAATTTTGGCATATTTCCAGTCGATTGGATAAGTGCTGGTAGTAATGATAGTGTTAAACAATTATTAATAACATTAAGAACAAAACATAATAATTCCCAATTACTTACATGCATGTATGCTGTAAGAGTGCCTCAAAAAATAAGAGTATGATGCACCCCCCTGAATATAAAGATTAACATGTTTTATGATGATTCCTAAAATATTTCGGCTCTACCGATAATATGTAGTAAGCTCAACCGTTTTTAAGAAACCTCCAAAAATACAATTTTTTATTAACTAAAACTGGTGGCTAGACTTGTGAGCAGTTGGGAATTTCTGTCTGGGTAGCATTGGGACTTTTTGTCAACGTTGGCACGGTTGTCCCAACTTACTGTTCGTCAATGTTTTTTTTTTTTGTAGACCATTGAAATTATTGTTCAGCAAGTACTGGCAAAACGCTTTTTGGAAACGCTGGTAGAGCGTCTTAAACAAGTGTTTTTCCAGTAATATATTTACAAAGCATCGGTTAAACAGTGGTATGGCAGTGCTTTATTATTTTTATCAATGCCAGTTTCTGACTCTGAAGGCTAATTTGTTGTCATAAAGTATTTAAAATCGAAAATTAGCTTTGTTTTGTTTTGCCTTTTATTTCATTATTATAAATCAAGGTTAAAAATGTTTTGCACCTCTTTAAGTCATGTCGACCTATGACCCAAAATAACAACAGACTTATTTAGTTCAAATTACAAAAAAACGTCAAAGCTTTACTTATTACTATTGAATTTCAGGAACGTAATTTGAAATATAATGCAAAATGTGTGAAGATGTTGTGATAAAATTTTTGGCCAAATTGGAACTATTTAAGCCATACTGCATTCAGATTAAAGAAGATACTGCGGGTTTTTATATATATTTGAACAAAAAATATTTAAATTATTTTTTTTACAAATCAGCCTAATCTATTTCTTTTAATTTATATAAAAAAAAAAATCTGAACCCTTAGATGATTTTAGTATTTGAAAATATATTTTTAAAGTTTTTTCAACTAGTGGTCATTTTAATTAACAGAGCATCTAAGGGTTAATTCGTTTTAAATATTGTTTTATGGATGAAAGAATTTGCTTTAGCCAGGTTTGCATAAAAAGGCTTAAAGAGTTTTTGTTTAAATATTTAAAAATTCCCGCAATATGGATTATAAATTCAATGCGGCACGGCACAGGTTAACGTTGTTCAATTTGGTCAATATTTTTATCACAGTAGCTTCGCATATTGCGTCATAATATTTCATATCACAAAGCAAAGCTATGCCATGTTTTGTAAATTTAAATAAATAAATAAGTTTGGTGTCATTTTAGGCCGTGGCTCCAAATGGGTTAATGAAGGCAAAAATGTTTTTCTTATACCGTTAGATGTGATGATAAAATAAAGCAACAAAAGGTACAAAAGTTTCATTTAAGATTTTAAATATTTTATGACATCAAATTAGCCTTGTTATTATCAAAAAGCACAGTTTCCTAGAAGTCCGAAAAAATAAAATCGCTGGCCGTCCAAAGTGTACGGGGAACACTTTTATTGTTTTTTTGATGAACCAAGTTTTTAAAATTTGAAATTCGTTCTATGAAAAAATATACTGATATTTGTATGCGTTTTTAATATTACATTAGATCATGTTACCGACATCTCACAGTTTATGGGTATATCGAAAAAAAAAATGTTATATTGCACTATCATTTCAAAAACTATTAAAGTGTGTTCCCGATTTTCTTGGTCTAGCAGTAATTGGCAAATAATTTTGCTTACTAAAATGTGTAATAATAATAATACTACATACTCCGAATTCAAATTTCGTTCCCCGTTTTATTTCATTTCGTTCTTTGTGTTTAGTGTTCCAATACCACTTGTTCCATTCAATTTCATTCTACTTTACTTGGTTACAAACAAGTCTGAAAAGTAATATCTATATAATATTAAAAATTTCGGGCTCATTAATTAATTAAAATAAGCATGAGTCTGAGCTAGGACCTTCCATCCTTGATTTTAGAATTTTTATGGTTTTTTTGGCATATTTTTCAATTGTAATTATTTTTATTTGATTCATTATTAATGGTAATGAAATTTATAACCATTTTCATTTATCAATGAACTTAAATCCTAAAATCATTATAATTATTAACCCATTAATGCCCATTGGCAACTTAAGTTGCCAGCAGAGTTGTTACAATTTAGCATGCTCTGAAAAAAGGTGAGAGTGTACAAAAATTTTGTCTCGAAATTAATAAACACGTTTGGGCATTAATGGGTTAAAACAAAAAAATTATAATGAAAATATTTTCATTACCATTGATATCAGTGTAATTGTAATGAATTCAACATTTCATTATTCCACTTAATTCATTAGTCCCATGTATGCGTATTAGGTTTATTTAATAGTAGAAGTTTGACAAATAGAAGAAGCAGAGTTCCGAATAAAGAACATACATACATACAATATATATTTTTTTATATTTTTTAAGTAAAGAAATTTAGATCAAAAAATTTAAAAATGGATATTTTCCCAAAAAAATTTAAAAATCTGTTAATTAAAAAAATATTTTTCATATACTTTTTTCCCAAAAACTATATTTTTGAAATATCTTAAACCATCTAGAATGTATATGCTGTCAAAATTTCAAATTTGGTTGCTAATATTTCCTCCAGAGGACGCTTTAAGACAAAAAAAAAAATACAAAAATTTCTTAATAATAATTATTATTATGACGTGACATTAATGAGTAAATATTGTAATCGCTTCATATTCAAAATTATTGGTATGGTTACGTATGAGTGTTATTAATTCCAACATTGGGAATTACATTACTCATACGCCACCTTAAATTTGTTAAGAGAAAATTATACTCGTAGATACAACTTATACAAAAATATTAAATAAGGTTATCAAATTTTAGAAAAAAATGTACTATTTTGTGAGCACTATGTATATAATACATGCATGAATATTATGTATGTATGCTCCGTTATTTCGTTGTACAGTTATTATGTTTACACAAATTGTACATTTTATTCCATAAAGGCAATTTATAACGCTCTTACTTGCCAATGACATTCTGTGTGCACTAATAGTTTGTGTATTTGTGTTGGAAATTTGTATTGTCTGTTATCGCACATTAAATGCACATTAGGATGTCCCATAGAAAATATATATATATTTTTAAGTAAGGCGAGATAAAACTGGACCTTAAAAAGAGTTTTTATCTAAAGAAGTTTTATATCTCGAATTTGATAATAAATGTCAACAGGTGAAAAAGTTCCTATCAATTGTACTGACATGTAAAGTTTTCTGTAATTTTAATGGTTTTAAAATAATTTAATAGTTTAAAATATTGTTTGTCGATTTTTTTTTTTGTTTTAAATACATCGAGACTATTTTTATGTTATTTTTATTTATAACGAGCTTTCAACCTCCTTATATTCACAAAAATAAAGCAAATTAATTAGTTTAGCTAGATTGATATATGTATTTCAATCTGGCAAAAGATCTCATCAGAAGCCGAAGTTTTAGAAAAGCTAGACCCTCCAGAGTAGGAAGATTGCTAAGAAGACAAGAATGGAGGTTTTTGTTTAAGCTCAAAGGTTTTTTGTTTAAGCTCTGGAGACTATAGAATTTCTAAAACTTCATGTACGCATGAGATATTTTACCAGATCGAAATAAATACATGTACACTTATGACATTATGTAGGTAAAGATGACAGAAATTGTAGTCAAAAACAAATGAAATTTCACTTGAAGAAAGGGCGACTAATAATTCATTAATTTCAACTGACATTTGTCCTTTGTTTTTGCTCTTCAAAAAATTACTAACAATTGTAGTAAAAATGAACCACATATATTAGTGAAAAAATAAACAAACATTTACTTTTATATTTTTTAAATAACAAAAAACAACTTTAAAAAATTAATGTAGAATTATATAACAGGTACTTGATGTGGTTTGTTTTTTTTTTTAATGAACTACAAGGTTAGTAAAAAATTTAATTTGTTTTCCAAGTGACTGACATTTACATTAAAAATAAAGAAACTGTATTACAATCCCAACAACTGGATATTTTTAAAGCAGAACTTCCCTGAGTGTATCAACCTAGCTAAAAAACTTAATTTTCTTAATTTTTGTAAATATAGCATTTTGGTGGCAACAGGATTTTGATTGCAACATCATTTTGATTCTGACTTTCATCAAGAACGAGTCTGTTTATAGAATATCCATAAACATAAAATATTCAATTGTTATAATGAAAATTCGAAATTTGTAAATAAAATAGTATTAATATTTTATAATAGCAGTAGAAAATAGTAGACAAAAATTTGGTTGCAACTACAGAACTATTTTCTGTGTGTAGTAAAGATAAAACTTAAATGCCTTTACATGGTTTATACAACAATGATTGTGTCTTTAAAAAAGCTTTCATTTGATGCTAAAATTGTCTGTATTTATTTTAAAATAGAACGAAACAATTCGAAGAATTAAAAATATAAAAAATTCTACATAGATTAATGAACTTTGCTTTAGTATTTTCAATTAGCCAAATCGTTTTAAAAGGTGTGAGTACCTCTAAATATTTCATGCATAAAGTACAATTGCGTATAAGCGTTTGGTGTTTAAGAGAATATGTCATATTTTCCCACCAGACGCTTAAAGGTGAATAATATATAAAATTCAACTCAAATTTTTTTTCACCACGAAATGTTTTTTTTTCTACAAAAATTGTTTTTCACCACAAAAATGTTTTGTTGCATCCTAAAACTTTTTTCACATCTATTATGTTTTTTACTAAATTTTTTTGTATTATTTGTATAGAAATGAAAGAACCTGTAAAAATTGCATAAAATCTACTAAAAACTAGTTAAAAATTATTTTGTAGAAAAAAATGATAAATTTAGCAGATTATTTAGAAAAATAGGAACAGACAAAATAAAACAGTTTAATTTTAAAAATTTATAAACATCATATATATATGCTAAGAATATACTTAAGTAATATTGGAGTTTAATTTAAATTACTTGAAAACCGCAACTTGCTCTGCTAAAATCATCAAAAAATTTCGCTAAGTATTTGTGGACTAAAACTATCAAACAAAAACTGTATTACTAACAAATGTTTTGCCCTAACCCTATGGGGAATGGGACCGGTTCTGCGTGTGCCACAGGATCGGTCCCTTCAGAGACCGGTCCTCTGCTAAACCCTACCCTATGTAAACAACTGGCAACTTTAGCATTGGCTTATCATAGGAGGGGGTCATTTGTCCTGCTTTAAACCACATAGTGGCATGCCACAGGACTAACTAAAGATGGGCATACCACAAGACTGTCGCAAAAGTACCATGTCGTATAAAATAAACCAAAACTAAACAGCTTCCAATGGGTAAAATTCTGGCCAACTGGCTTTTTCTTGTTAATAAGCATTCTGGTTAAGTGGTATGTCCTCCCGTTACCAGTCACAGGATTGGTAATTTTAGGACAATTGACACTGCATAACCCACTTCAGTATTAAATTATACCAGTCCTGTGATAGGTCCTTCTTTAACCAGTCACTTTTAGGTCAATTGACTCCTCATTACCCATAAGGAAATTTATTTAATGGAAAATAACGGTGCTTTAATCAACAGTAATATTTGCAAAAAAAAAATTGTAAACTGAAAATTTCAGAAGGCAGCTTTTTGTGCTCATACAAAAATTCTAAAAAATAAGAACAAATTTTTCGCTGATTTCAGCAGATCAACTTTTCACTTTCAGGAAACTAAATTTAGCTCTACTATAACAAAAAATTTTCTACATTCAGCACTTTTATTTTTTCTATTCTACAAGTAATTAGGAAAAAGAACTTTATATTTTCAGCAATTTTTACTGTAAAGCCATTTTGAACTTCAATTTAAGTAGTTTTAGCAAAAAAAAAAATCTCAATTTTTTCTATTAGATTAGGTGTTTCCAATAAAACGTCTTTTATAGTGAACGGGTTTTCTTAAGATATGAGTGTTGTCGCAAAAGAGTCCTTCTTAGTTTTTTTTTGGGGGGTTTGAAAATTATGCTATGAAAAATTATAAACATAGCAGCTTTTAATAATTTAATATTTTATATACACGATAAGCTCTATAATTGCCACCTGCTCTAATTTTAGGTATTCTTGATTTGTCACCCCAGAAAATTGATTGATTAGGACTTATTGTCAAAATTGAAAAATAATTGTCAAAATTTAAAAAATAAAAAAATTCTATAATAGTATTTTCTAAAAGTAAAACAAGAAAATTATAAGAAAAAAACTTATTTCGACACTCATAGAAAAACACCTGTAAAAATAAACAGAAAAAGCTACTAAAAAGTTTTTAAAAAAGACCTTGCAGAAACAACTTCTAACTTTATCAGATTTTTTTTTTTTGCTAAATATTAATAAAATAAGAACAGCAAAAATATATCTTTTAACTTTACAAAAATTTTAGTTATACTTGATGTGAAGTTTAGTTAATTGAAAATAGCATTTTATTCTCATTAATAATCAAAAACTTTTACTAAATATTTGTAGACTAAAAACAACAAACAAAAACTGTATAATTAACAAAATATTTGCTATATTTACATCAAATTTAGAATGCAAATAACAGTTTATGTTGCTACAATCAACAGAAAGTTTAGATTAAACATTATAAATTGCGGATTTCGTAGGGGCAGACTTTTATTCGCATTTAAAAAAAGAGTTAAACATTTTACATTTTTTATGATTTTTTGTTTGTCTACTAATATTTAGTAAATGTTTTTGCTGCTTTTAGCAGAATATTTTGTTACTTTCAACTGACTAAAATTTAGCTCAAATATAACTTAATATTTTTCTTATATTACTAGTATTTAGTAAAAATCTCTGTTAATTTTAGTTGTTTTTTCTGCAAGTCAATTTTTTACTAATTTTTAGTCGCTTTTTTGAAATTTTAACAGGTTTATTTTTACGACTGTAGCATGCTTTAAGTGTCTGAAAATTCGATAAGGGTCTTATTTTTTAAAAAAATTTAATCAGGTAGTTGACACTTATAGAATGTTTAGTGTATTAATAATGTTTTTATAGTAATCAAAACTTTTTTTATAGTTCGTTAAAAAATCAATATTTTTCACAATGATGAAGTGAAAATTTTATAAAATTTATTTTAAGCAAAACAATTTAAGATTTTTGTGATTTTGTTCTTCTAATAATATAAAGATTTTTTCGCTTTCACAATTGCCAACGATTTGAGGAATTTAAAGTCCGACGAAAAATTTTTTCTCGATGAAAACAATCTACTAGTCTTAAAATCTAAGTGTTTTGCTTCCCAATTGATCTAAAAACAAATTATAATCAAAAGCCGGTTAACCGATAGAAAAAAACCGGTTTATCAGAAACCGAAATTTGGGATCAAAATTGATTTTTCGGTTAACCGTTTTGAAAACGCTAATTAGGATATGCAAAATGGGGTGTATAAAACTTTGTGTTGTGTTCAAAATTATAACGCTGGTTTGGTATTCGGGACACCCTAATGTACATTGAACTAAATATAAATTGAGTTGTCATTTTATTGTTTGAGGTTTCTCTCCATATGATTTATTATAGAGTTTTGTTGTTTTGATTGTTCTTTTTGTTTTGCCCCGAGTACGAAGAGACCAAAATGATGCATGGAAAATAGTATATCGTTAGTAACCCTGCCTTACATATTCTATTGTTATTGTTGCTATTTTAATTATAATTTTGATCTTATTAGTAAATTATGACTGTTTACAAATTTGTGCATATTTGTAAATTATTGTAATTATTATTATATTATGTATTGTATTACTGCGATGCAAATAATATACAGGGTGAAGCAATAGTTTTGCAATATTTCAGAATATGTTCTTATTTTTGATAATAGCGTATTTTACTTTTGTATTTAGATATATTATTTACTTTCACACACTCTGGATCGCAATACATTTAAGAACTTGGAACTATAGAACACTACACTAATATTAATTTATGTGAAAAAAGCAGAAAAAGCAAGTAAAAATATGCAAAAAAAAAATTCCTCTAATTTCAAAAGTTTTTCCTGCAACGGCATTTTAATTGTTTTTGTAATGATTTTTTTTATTAGTGTTATGGATCACGACACAATGCCAAATTAACTGGACAAATAATATTTTTTTATAAAATTTATTAAAAAAATATTATAACAAAAATTACAAGAATAATTAAATTGAAAAAATACTTTTTTTAATTGAAACATAAAAATGAAAAAATTGGACAAATTGGACAAATTTAAATTTGAAACAAAAATACAAGTTAATAAATTTTTAAAAATTTTAATTAAACCAGTGTATCACCACACTACCCCCCTTTCTAGCGAAAAGCGATTTTTTGGCGATATCATCAAGTTTTTCCAAAGGTGAAGTGAAATCAATTTCAATGTTGTTAATGTTTTCATTTTCAATATAGGCTGGTTTAAGACGGTCTATAGATATTGTATCTTCCTTGTTGTTGAATAAAATTTTAAAGAATTTATCTTTTCGATCGATTACTTTAAAAGGTTCATTATATTTATATGATAATGGAGAATGAGTTGCATCATTTCTTAACCAAACATAATTAGATGTTAGTAAATCCTTATTTACGAAGGGTTTTTGAAGGCTATGATTAGAAGATTGTTGAGGTTGATAACTGCGAACAATTTCTTTTAAACATTGTAAAAACTCGTTACTATCTTGAGTTGTAGGCGTTAATTGGAAAAATTCACCAGGAAGATGTAATGATTCACCATATAGTTTTCGTTCATCAGACCCGGAAAACAAGGAAATAATTTTTCATTTTAGCATTTCATACATGTTTCCTCTTTGGGTATTATCTAGCAAATCGCTTACTAAATCAAGCGTACCTGGATCAATATTGGCTACCAAGTAACGGAATTTTGTTTTGTCTGATGTGATCCGTAGTAAACTAAAAATTGTTTCCACTTGAAAAAACCACACTTTTGGATTCTTTTGCCAAAAAGGAGCGAATTTGATTGACGATTTGAAAAGGTATTGTTTCCTCATTCATCAGATTACGAGTAGGTCTTCTTGGAGGAGTTGGTTGAGGTATATCTGGTATAATTTCTTCTTGATTAGATACATCACCAATTCCATGCATGTGTGAGTGAAAAAGAGCCATATTTTTTTGTTAAAATTCGTTCAAATTCGGGGTCACCAATTTATGGATCACGACACAATGCCAAATTAACTGGACACAGAATCAAATTATATTTTTTTTATAAAATTTATTAAAAAAAATATAACAAAAATTACAAGAATAATTAAAATGAAAAAAATACTTTTTTTGAATGAAACATAAAAATTAAAAAATGTGACAAATTTAAATTTCAAACAAAAATACAAGTTAATAAATTTTTAAAAAGTTTTAATTGAACCAGTGTGTCACCACAGTGTAATAACAAGACAATTTTTTCTTGATTGTGCACTTATTCACAAAATCTCACGATTGATGATTTTATAGTATTAGCTTTCAAATTAAAACCACAAGTCGATAATACAAAAATATACACCTTATCAACTCTAACAGAAGACCTTCAACAATAAGTGCAGAGCTTATCACTTATTTTAACATATTCCAAAGAACTTGTATATTATTGAAAGCTGATAGTAAAGCTTAAAAAAATATACTCAATATTTATAAGTCACCATGTATATGTAGAAAATTGAAAATGTAACTACAGGCAGTAAAACATTATTATCATTCTTAGAAAGGGTATATTTTTATTTTTTTTTTAATTTATTTAAACATACTGAGTTCGAGTGGAACATTAAATAAATGGTCAATGCATATAGTCTGATAAAAATAAAAAGCAATTTAGCTGGCACTTTCTTCAAAGAAGCAATTTTAATATTTTTCAATAAAAAAAAAATATTTACACAAATTTGTAATAATTTTTCTCAAATTGTTGAAATTAAAATTAGAAGATTTTTTGCGAAATATTTGTAAGATAAGACTACCAAAAAAAATCTGCTGAATCTACAAATATTTAGTTATATTTGAGTGATACTCTTTAACTTCGAGCCCATATATTAATTCTCATTTAGTGAGAAAAATAGTTTATATGAATGTCTGATGTTTTGCATGGAATTGTCACTTCTTTCGAAACGTGATGATGAGAACCTAGAAAATAGATCTATCAGAACATTCCTAAACATGGTCAATAAATAAATTTGAAAACAAAAACTCTATAGATTATTTGTTAGGACAATATCCTAATAAAGAAATATGGAGTATGGTCTCGAACTTGAATAATTTTCATTTTAATTTTTGGAGAAGCTTTATGTGTCTATTAAAAATGTGTAACGATCAAAAAATAACTCAATATATAAACGATTGACGGTATATTGTGTTTAAATGATCCAACTTAACTCGGCTCCTGTGACAGCTATTATGCTCATCTTTGAAACTTTAGCTTATCTAGGTGACACCAAAAGGTGTGCAAGTTTGTATAAATCCGATTAACCAGTAAAAAGTTTTGTATACATTTTCATTATGCCCCATAGGGCATATAGCGGGGTTTTAATAATGTTGTAACAATTCTATTTTTTTATTATTATGGATATTAACATTTTCATAATATATGAAGTAGGAGGCCTCCTACGGAGTAGGAACAATTTGGAAGATATTAAAGTGAACTTTATTTAAAATTATGGTTACTGCAACTTCATAAATATTCAAATCGCGCTTTTTAAAGAAGGACCCGCTTTTTTTTTTTTCTTTTTATCGAACTACGTTAGTGAATGATTGATTCAAAGTTTTCTGACGAAAAACCCGTATGCATTGACGTTTTATTTAAGTTACTCTCTACCGAGCTATTACAATTTTATTATGTATTAAACATATTTAAGACATAATTAATCGAATTAATGATTTTATATATGGGGAACTTCAAAAATTTATGGCACTTTGAGATAAAATATTTTGGAAAAAAAAATTTTAGGACATGAATGAATGTGTATGCAGGTGATGCTAAATTCATTCGCGTTAATTATGTATCTTTAACGGAGCAAAAATTATGGCTATTTTGAGTTTCGAGCACATTGAAAATATTACAACTATAATTATCGCTTAGATTAAATAAAAGCTACATCAAATTATATATCTCTACTTCAAATTATATATAAAATATATAAAAGGTCCGCCATCTAACGTTTTTTTTTCAACTAGTGCTTATTTCGTGAATGGTAACACTTAGCTCATGTCTGATTTGACAGATAATTAATTTTATCCTTTCGCTGAACGAATATGGTTGTGTATACGCTTGAACAACGCTGGGAAATATTGCGACATTACTTTGAAAGTCATGGTAATGTTGCAGAATGTGTGCCCTGTTTTTGAAGATCGCATTATCAGCCGCAGAGCTGATGTCGTTTGGCCACCTCGGAGCTGCGATTTGACACCGTTGGACTATTATTTGTGGGGTGCGTCAAAGATAAGTGTTACGCCAACAAGCCAGAGACAATTGACGCTTTAAAGGACAATATTAGTGAAGCAATTGGTGAAATACAGCTGCACACAATCGATAATGTGCTTAAAAATTGGACCGATCGCATAGGCTACTGCATGGCCAGCCGAGGTAGCCATTTGAATGAAATTGTTTTCCATTATTAACCGGAAGGATTGTACTTTCAAATAAAAAAAGAAATTTGAGAAAATATTCAGTAGTTTTTTTTTTATAGCATTTTCAAAAAAAAGGTTATTTGGCGGACCCTTTATTACACCACCAAAAAATATAAAAACACACTGAAAACCTGAAAAATATTTTGTGTCACATATTAGGACTTAAAAAGAAAAATGAAAGTCCTTATAGTTTGTTGATGCATTTTCAATTTTAGTATTAGTCATTAAAATCTTTTATTTGATGTTCATTTTGACGGAATTGATACAGTGCTTTAGCTTCCACACAGGAAAATATGTTTGGAAAAAATGGAATGAAATAATGTTTGGATAAAATGGAATGCACTTTATCAATTTAGTACGATGTCAGGATTCACTCTGGACCAATGATTCACTCTGGACCTCTTAGTTAAATAGGCATTTTAAAAGCAAAATATTTTATGATCTTTTTAAAAATTTAGCGAAATTTTATTACTTGAGAACATATTGCCTAGAGTGTAGGTGTTTGTTGTTTTTTGTACACTGATGCGTATGAAATTTCCGTTTATATTAATTGCTGGAGCGGTGCATGCTCTAGACTCACTCTAGGCAATATGTTCTCAAGTAATAAAATTTCGCTAAATTTTTAAAAAGTTCATAAAATATTTTGCTTTTAAAATGCCTATTTAACTAAGAGGTGCTGTTTGCAAAGTATCTCATTTCACGCAATTTGTTAGCAAATTTCAAAAATAATTGTGAATGTCAGACGCTAAAAACAAACATTTAAAAAAAAAAATTACGAAAATTCCTTATAAGTTTGTTGCGTTCTAATCCCGATATTGGTGCGCTGACATCAAATTAGTGTGCCTCAAACTATACACTTAGGAAATTATGTTGGTAAAGACGACAGCAATTGTAGTCAAAAACAAATGAAATTTCATTTAAAAAAAGGACGACTTACATTTCATTAAATTCAACTAACATTGTCATTTGTTTTTTAATGTTCAAAAATGACTAACAATTGTAGTAAAAATAAACCACATGGTAGTAAAAAATAAACACACATTTATTTTTTTAAATAACAAAAAACAACTGTAAAAAATGAATGTAAAATCATAAAACAGTCATTTGATGTTTGTTGTTTTTTTTAATGAACTACAAGGTTAGTAAATATTTTAATTTGTTTTACAAATGACTGACATTTACATTAAAAATAAAGATACTGTATTACAACCCAAACAACTACATATTTTTAAAGCAGTAGTTCCCTGAGTGTATAAAATTACACCATTTTTCAAATGCTGTTCTCAAAACTCAATTCCATTAAACTACTCAAAAACTCTATGGAAATAACTGCGAAAGTTTAAAAAATCCGAAAATTTTGGTTTTACTTGTAAACCAGCATACAACTTTTCCCCAAGCAGCGATATGGAAATTACTTTTTCAGTGAATGAATCTTTCAAGTCTAATAAGTCTATTTGGATTGGTTTGGATCTGAAAGTTAAAATCCATGAGCAAAAAAATAAAATGAATAAAAAAAACTATTGTAAGCTTCACGTATTTTTTAATTTTTCCACATTTAATTCCTTTGGTGAAAACTTTTCAACGTGAAACGTTGCACGTCATAGCTTTCAATTATTTTCAACCTAGCCCTGTTCATTGCCCCTCTTAATTCATAAGACCTTGAGATATAAGAGGTATTTAATATCGCTTTCAACAGGTGTCGAAAGCTTTTGAAGTAGTTCATATGGGATTTATTAATTTAGAAATGTAAGCGCTTTGGATAATTTACTAATGTCTTGTAACTTCTCTCTGATTTTTTCAGGATAAAAGAATATTTACTTGGTTTGAGGGTGAATCATCAGCAAATGACCTATATAACGGACGTTTGCATCTTGTAACAAATAATGATGAATATGGTAAAGCAACAGCAAATTTAACTGCAATACGTGAATCAGATCAGGGTCGGTATCACTGCCAAATTGTTTTTCCCAATCGTACTCCAAGTATACGTAATAATGGTACATGGTATCATCTAACAGTGCAAGGTAAGTGTAACTACATGAAGCAACATATTTTTTGTAAAAACTCATGTGATGAAATACTGCAGTAAAGAAAAAGTCTGTAATGGCTACGGGAAATTAGTAGAAATAATTAGTAGCCACTACTAAATTTTTGTAAAATTGATTTAAATGCAATTCAAAACTGATTTGCTAAAATAATGAACCATTTTTTGTTTCAGAACGAGGCAAAATTGTTAATTCAAATATATTTATTAAATTTTTGTCCATAAAGTGATATACATTTTTTAGGTACCAAATGAAACCTAAGCTTTCGACGTTTCGAATGATGTATTGCATATTGGCATTTCCTTATATAATAACAATATTGTCATAAAAAAGCCATAAAAACAATATTTCATTCGAAGTTTTTTTAATATTATGTAAAAAGTAGTGTCTCCAATTTGGTTAATTGATTTAACAGGGGAATCCATTAACCGAATTTCTACTATTTCGGTTATTGTCGAAACAATTAATTTAAAACTCAAATAATTATTCGAACCGAATAATCGGTTAAAATAGGTCAATTAACCGGTTAAATTTTTTACATGCATTTTTTCCCAAAACTTGTAAATTTTCTTAACTTTGGTTAAAAATATGGATAAGCTTTGAAAAAGAAACGCTATATAAAATATCATCAAATTATTTAAAAAAACAAGTGAAATTAATCCTTAAGCATCTGACAACATATTTTTGTCGGCTTAAGGAAATTAGAAAGACAATTTGTTATTCTGTTTTAATTCTTTTAAAATTAATGCAAATCACTATATGTATGCATTTAAAGACAAGGTTAAATTTGTTTCAAATCGATGTCAAAACTGTATATTTTTATATTAATTCTAATGGAAATCCGACCGATTCTTCCATCTCCAAAGAACATTTTCAATAATCGGTTCCCACCCACAACTATTCTTAAACATGTTCCAGTGAAAATGTTAGACATACCAAACTAGAACCAGTTTCAGGAAGCGGTTATTCCTTCGGAATAATTAGAAAAAATTAAAAATTATTTGTTTTATAAGCCGTTCTTTAAAACTCGTATATTTTGAAAAAGGTAACCTTAGCTTTTTAGGACTTTTTAAAATAAAAATTGTGCAACTCTAAGGATTTATATTAACTGAACAAATCTGATAACCAGGGCAAGTTTAAAATGTATAAAAAAAAAGTTAAAAATGACAACCAAACTATGAGCGAAAAAAATGCAACAATGGTGTGATAATTTCACAATTTTCTTGATATAACAGATTACAGTTAAAAGTTTAAAACTTTCGTTGCTTTAAAATAAAATATTCCCATATTAAATTTTTACAAATATTTAAAATATTAACATTATTTAAAATTTTTATTAAAACTTATGTACAAAATTTGGGGTTTAACTATATCTGACAGAATTTTTAAACAACAAGTAAAAAAAAATTGCAAAAATGGCTTTTTATGGTAAAGATAAATAAAAATATAATTTTTTGAAAAAAATTATAAAAGTGGCATTTAATGGCAAATGCCAAACAAAGCTTGCACTACTGCTACCATTTTCTCGTCCAAAACCATTAGATTTCTCCAAAATAAAACCCCAAGATTCTTAAACATCGCATGATGATTTATATCATCCTCAGCAAACACTTTAACACATTAACAATGCAGTCCATTATCAGATATTTAAGAAAAAGGCAGTTCTAAGTTTCTTTAAAAACTAAAGAAATACATTTTAAACGATTAATCCCAAATTTTATCGACTAACCGACCCGAATACCCGTTTAATTCCATTTTAGCGATATTTCAACTAATGTTTTGTTAACCGATATGTGTCGAATAATTAGAAACACTAGAAAAAATGTATAAATGTACTTAAAATCATATATTGGTTTTAACAAATTTTTCCTAGTATAAAAATAAAATATATTTAATATACTCCCATCTCTGGATAATATAAAATTTTATATATAATTTTGAATTTTCTTCAACGGGTTTTCCATCAATAAAATTTATATCTGAAGCCGATAAATACTTTAAAAATTACACTGTTAAACACTAAATATTCATCAGACATGAGACTTATCAATTCTGATAGATTTTAGGACATAGATTACTTATGTGAACACCAAATTTTAATACTAGATTCGGTTTTTTAAGTATCCACGAGTTTAACTTTTACCTGAAATCTATTTTTTTTTTTGTAATTTGTATTAGTTTATATAGTCTAAAATAAAGTCAGTAAGGTCATGAGCAAATAATATGTTCTACCCTGCTAAAATGTAGCTGACTTTACTGACTTTTTTTAGTGTACCTAAATAAATTACCATCCACTTAAAAACGGGCGTGACCGCCAAACAAATGTTATACTTTTCAACTCAACATCGAAATTTTAGTGTATGCCCAATCTTGGATCTATTTCGGTTAGCTTTCTTTTTTCAAAAACGTAATAGTCCTATTCGATACTGTAATTCAAATTTTAGAGAACTAA
This sequence comes from Delia radicum, assembly GCA_021234595.1. Taxonomy (NCBI): domain Eukaryota; kingdom Metazoa; phylum Arthropoda; class Insecta; order Diptera; family Anthomyiidae; genus Delia; species Delia radicum. Next base: position 93,044,880 of record CM037854.1, on the reverse strand, counting down.
ATATCAATAGTATTTATCCTCTGCAATAATGTTGGTCCTAAGTCTTTTTTCGTCTCTAAAGTGATTTTCGAGAAAATGCGAATAAATATATAACAATTTTGCAAATTCAAACTGGAATTTCTCAATATTGCAATATTGCTCTGAGACAACCGAAATATATAATCAAGAAAAGCGTTTTTGGTTTTCGCACTTTTGGATTAGAGCTTCTTTTGACAAGGCGTGATGTTAGCTTGAAATTGCTGTGATTTATTAAGCTGGACAGTTGGCTTTGAAAACAACATATAAGTACAGTTAAAATTCAAGTTGAATTAATACATTTAAAAGCTTAGACAGTTCTGACAAAAATAAAGCATGGAAGCATAACTGTAATTGATCAAAATTTATATAAAATATGTAATATATCCTTTACGCAATTATAAAAGTAAATTTACAAACAGAATAATGAAACTAATGATTTCTTTTCTTTTGTGTCTATGTTTAGGTGGTTCTCTCATAAAAATACCACCAGTAAATCAAACAATCATGGAAGGACAGACAGCATTTTTTCATTGTGTCATGAAATATCCAAATTCCTCAGAGACTGTGTGGTATAAAGATGGTGTTCTACTACAAGATATACCCGATTTAATACATCGTTCACGTTTAAGTCCACAAGGTAGTTTAAGCATCGATCCAACAATGATGAGTGATTATGGTGAATATGAATGTCATGTACGCAGCAGTGAAGATGAGATACAAACAGCCAAAAGCATTTCTTAATATACAATGTAAGTGTCAAATATGTAGTACACTCATAATAATCCATACACTAATAATAACACTGTGCTCGAATCGGACACTTTTTTTTGTAAACAAACGGGGCACCCGGTGGGTAAACCTAATTCGAGTACGCTGAATCCTGTGGTGCTAACCGTTTTTTTAGGTTAGCTCTTGTTTAAAAGATAATTAAGATTGAAAATTATGGTTCCCTCCCATACAAAGTAAATATTTAATATCATATATCTACAGTACTATAATAGTCTTAGTCTTAGAAATTTGTGCACGTTGATTATTGATAGTGTTAATAGTCATGGGAAAAATGGGCGTGATCGGACCAGTGGGCGTGTCAGCTCCCATACAAAGTAAATATTTAATATCATATATCTACAGTTCTATAATAGCCAGAGTCTTAGGAATTTATGCACGTTGATTATATTATGAATAGTCATGGGAAAATTGGGCGGGATCATACCAGTGGGCGTGGCAGCTCCCATACAAAGTGAATATTAAGCTCATATACAAAATTAATATTAATATTAAATATCTAGGGTTCTATATTAGCTATATAGCCTTCAAATTTTGTACGAGTCCATCAATTACAAATATTGGTAGTCGAACTGAAAATGGGGCGGAATGCGATAAATGGGCGTGGTACCAAAAGCAAAAAACAAAAAAGCATTAAAATCAGGAAATGAAATTGAAAAAATCATGAAAATTTATTTATTAAAAAAAAAAATTATAAATCACTTTAAATGTTGTAGTCAATTAAATTTTGTGCAAATAGTTTATTGTTGATGTTGTTTCATAAATGTTCTCAATTTCATACATTTAAAATCAATAAATGGTAAAAAAAACTTAAAAAAAATGTTTTTTTTAGGTACTTGGAACCATAATTTTCAATCTTAATTATTTTTTAAACGAGAGCTAACCTAAAAAAATGGATAGCACCACTGGATTCAGCGTACTCGAATTAGCTTTACCAGCCGGGTGCCCCGCTTGTTACGTTTTTGAACGAGCACAGTGTAATCAAATACGAATTATTGCCAAAAAAAATCAAAAAAATAACATGCGTAAAATCAGAAAATTTCGATTATTTTAGGAAAGTTTGGTAATATTGACCTTTTTCGTATATTTACTCACGGATATTATCACTGTAGGAACATAAAAACCTAAAGGGTGATTTTTTAAGAGCTTTCGGATTTGATTAAAAAAAAAAATGTAGAGAAATATATTAAATCTTTATTTGAGTCGATAGAAGATTGCACGTAAAGAAGATTTCACGTAAATGTTGACCGCGGCTACGCACCAAGTGATTCCTACGCTGGATCCAATTTTGGCATACTCTCTCCAACATATCTTCCGGTATCTCACGAATGAATTCTTCAATATTGGCTTCCAGTGCGTCAACTGTTGCCGGCTTGTCCCTATAGATATGAGCCTTAACATAGCCCCACAATTGCTCACCGAACTCGCCTCTCAATTGAGCCATTGTTGCGCTTGCTGTGTGGCATGTGGCACCGTCTTGTTGAAACCATCCAGCTCTTCGATTTGGGCAATAGAAAAATTTGTAATCATCTCACGGTAGCTCTCGCCATTCGTAGTAACGTTCCTGCCTTCGTCGTCTTTGAAAAAGTTCGGTCCAATGATACCACCGGCCCATAATCCACACCAAACAGTGCATTTTTCGGATGCATTAGCAGTTCTTGCGATGCTTCTGGCTGCTCTTCACAGCAAATACGGATGTATCACACCAATGAGCTTCGTCGCTGAATACAATTTATCCGATAAAAAAGTGAATCTTCATCCAACTTTGCCACCAGAAGTTAGCACTCTACGTATGCGTGTTGGTGTTGTTTATTGTCCAATAATGTAAATTTGGTTCGAAATTAGTCACAAGATTCGAATAGCCTCCTCAGAAGGTCGCCCAAACTGCACGATCCACTTTCTTATCGAGCATGAAATATGATAATAAAATTCAATAATCTGCAAGCGTTTGTTCGTTTGTAAGTCGATTCATGTTTACATTATAGGACCAACCTAAACATGTTTAACATTAACATGTTTACACGAATAAAGCTGAGCTGCCAAAAAGAAAGTTGCTTAAAAATCATCCTTTATATGTGAAATTCAACTGTTAGAATGAAAGAATTAACAATTTTTGTATTCTATTGCATGTGTTTTTTTTTTTTGTTTTTTCACAGATAAGGCTAAAGTAATTTATGCACCTCCAGAGGTTTATTTACCTTATGGCCAACCAGCAGTTTTAGATTGTCATTTTCGTGCAAATCCACCATTGAAAAATCTTAGATGGGAAAAAGATGGTCTTCTATTTGATTCATATAATGTACCAGTGAGTAATGCTAAAAATAAAATTTCCATATTTTTGATTACCTGACATTATGATTATTTTGTATACTTTCAGGGTGTTTTCTATAAAATGAATGGTAGTTTATTTTTTTCAAAAGTCGATGAATCACATGCTGGCAGTTATACATGCACACCGTACAATGATCTTGGTACTGATGGACCATCTCCTGTTATTAATGTAATTGTTTTGCGACCACCAATATTCACAATAACACCAAAAGCTATTTACATACAAAAATTGGGCGAAACTGCTGAACTGCCATGTCAAGCCATTGATCGTGATGGTAGTAATCATCCATCTATTGATTGGAAAAGGGTAATGTATTTGTGCATATGAGCATTAGAATTTTGAATGCATGTTTTGTATTCGTATTGCGTTATTACTGCTAATTATTTGGCTTTTGTTATTTTCCATTTGTATCTTGTTTTTGTATTTGAAAAATCTATCTGGTCATATGCTTGATAATGAGTCCTTGATAAGCTGGTGTACGTAAATGAATGTATATAGGAAATAATCTTCTTATTGTTTTGTCATGCTACATGCAAATTTTTGTCTATTCATCTAACAAATTTTGTATTCTAAGGCGATTTAATCAATATTGATGATAAAGATACAGTTGATACATGGGTTGAGAAAATATTAAATTTTAGTTAATAGCTTTTTCCATTATATTAAACAAACCCCAACAAGTTTATACTCAAATGAAAGATAATTTTGTGTACACACAGAGAATAAATTAGTTGGAATACTATCATGACCCCCAAGATTCTTCTCCATCAGCTCAATTTTATTTCCCAGCATATAATTATTACGATTACAACACCAATTTTTTGCTTTAATGAAATACATTTTACTGTTACAACTAATTAAATTTCAAAATCAAGGAGGTATTTCCAACCAAATTGATCAAAAAAAATCTTGTCACAAGGATACCATAGCAACGATCATATTAAAAACCAAAAAATTAACATTTCAACCGACAAACTTGAATTTAAATATCATTCATATTATTTTATTAAGAATTTATTACCGACTGTTGGTCAAATAGTGTTAAAATGTTCGGTTGTAACAAAAAATTTGTAAATTTATTTTATTTTTAAACAATTTCGACACTCTCAACTATAAGTAGTTTGTTTCAAATGATAAATGAACAAAGTAGCATAGCAATTGTTAAAAATAAATATAAAAAATTTAAACGTTGAAAAAATTCAAAATTTTACAAAAAATTTATGTCCATACAAAATTAAAAAAATAAAAACAAACAATTAAATTCAAAATATAAAAAATATTGTAGGCACTTCAAGAAAAATTCAATGTTACTTATGAAGGCGACAATTGAAACGAGTTTTGGCAGGACTTCCGGAAAAATAGACATGCCAATTCCATTTGGCCACAGAATTTTCACAAAGGTAGTTTGTATAAAATAAATACTATTCGAAGATGCATTAACTATTCTGAAACTTTAAACAGGTCATCCAACGCACTTTCATGAATCCGTTTAAGAGCAAAAACACTACAGGTGGATGAGAGGCTTTTTATTTAATATGCAAACATACATTTTTATCTGCGGAAGTTTTTATGGATCCCAACTCCCAAAGCACAAATAACCAATGATGGTTCCCGTTTCAGTTTGAAATAACAGTATTGGTTTATCATGTCGAGACTTAACACGATATGAAAGTTTTAAGACCACAATATAAAGGCTAATTTCCCTCAAATTTTAACGTATTTAGTCTGCTATGTTTCCGGTTCGAGTTCAAGGTATATGATCAACATCGTTATAAATTTCTGTTTTGCTATAGTAAAGGTTTTATAACGGTGTAGGAATATGTATAGGGTTAGAGCTGCAAAACTAGAAAACTTAACACGGTAAAATATTTGAACAAATACACCTATAGTATCCTTGTTTTAAAATGTTCATATTGGTTTCAGTTTTGACATGATAAACCAATACTGCTGTTCTAAAACTGAAGACATCCATCAGAATAAAAATAATTTTTTATAAAATAATAAGTTTCTTATGTACAAAATGCATTTAAATTTAACGATTTTCCAGGAAAGTTGACCTAAAGCTATTTTAATGAAAAATGTCAAAGAATTTGATTCATATCTCAAAAACGAGTCTGAAGATTTTTCTTCAAAAAACAAAAACTATTATTTACAATCCGATTCTGCAAAATTTAATTTAAAAAAAAATTGTTTTCCAGAAAATATTGCGAATTTAATGCATTTTTACTTATAAAAATTGCTCAAATTGTAAACCGGGGTTCGGTTTAAAAACCTCTTTTT
>CM037854.1:92999281-93039364 GCA_021234595.1 Delia radicum | reverse complement strand
TTTTTTTAATGAACTACAAGGTTAGTAAATATTTTAATTGTTTTACAAATGACTGACATTTACATTAAAAATAAAGATACTGTATTACAACCCAAACAAACTACATATTTTTAAAGCAGTAGTTCCCTGAGTGTATAAAATTACACCATTTTTCAAATGCTGTTCTCAAAACCTCAATTCCATTAAACTACTCAAAACTCTATGGAAATAACTGCGAAAGTTTAAAAATCCGAAAATTTTGGTTTACTTGTAAACCAGCATACAACTTTTCCCCAAGCAGCGATATGGAAATTACTTTTTCAGTGAATGAATCTTTCAAGTCTAATAAGTCTATTTGGATTGGTTTGGATCTGAAAGTTAAAATCCATGAGCAAAAAATAAAATGAATAAAAAAAAAACTATTGTAAGCTTCACGTAATTTTTTAATTTTTCCACATTTAATTCCTTTGGTGAAAACTTTTCAACGTGAAACGTTGCACGTCATAGCTTTCAATTATTTTCAAACCTAGCCCTGTTCATTGCCCCTCTTAATTCATAAGACCTTGAGATATAAGAGGTATTTAATATCGCTTTCAACAGGTGTCGAAAGCTTTTGAAGTAGTTCATATGGGATTTATTAATTTAGAAATGTAAGCGCTTTGGATAATTTACTAATGTCTTGTAACTTCTCTCTGATTTTTTCAGGATAAAAGAATATTTACTTGGTTTGAGGGTGAATCATCAGCAAATGACCTATATAACGGACGTTTGCATCTTTGTAACAAATAATGATGAATATGGTAAAGCAACAGCAAATTTAACTGCAATACGTGAATCAGATCAGGGGTCGGTATCACTGCCAAATTGTTTTTCCCAATCGTACACCAAGTATACGTAATAATGGTACATGGTATCATCTAACAGTGCAAGGTAAGTGTAACTACATGAAGAAACACATTTTTGTAAAAACTCATGTGATGAAATACTACAGCAAAAAAAAAAAGTCTGTAATGGCTACGGGAAATTAGTGGAAATAATTAATAGTCACTACTAAATTTTTGTAAAATTTATGTTAAGTGCAAAAGTGATATAAATTTTTTAGTACCAAATAAAACCTAAGCTTTCGATGTTTCGAATGATGAATCGCATTTTGGCGTTTCCTTATATGATAACAATATTGTCATAAAAAAGCCATAAAAACAATATTTCATTCGAAGTTTTTTTAATATTATGTAAAAAGTAGTGTCTCCAATTTGGTTAATTGATTTAACAGGGGAATCCATTAACCGAATTTCTACTATTTCGGTTATTGTCGAAACAATTAATTTAAAACTCAAATAATTAGTCGAACCGAATAATCGGTTAAAATAGGTCAATTAACCGGTTAAATTTTTTACATGCATTTTTTTCCCAAAACTTGTAAATTTTCTTAACTTTGGTTAAAAATATGGATAAGCTTTGAAAAAGAAACGCTATATGAAATATCATCAAATTATTTAAAAAAACAATTGAAATTAATCCTTAAGCATCTGACAACATATTTTTGTCGGCTTAAGGAAATTAGAAAGACAATTTGTTATTATGTTTTAATTCTTTTAAAATTAATGCAAATCACTATATGTATGCATTTAAAGACAAGGTTAAATTTGTTTCAAATCGATGTCAAAACTGTATATTTTTATATTAATTCTAATGAAATCCGACCGATTCTTCCATCTCCAAAGAACATTTTCAAAAATTGGTTCCCAACCACAACTATTCTCAAAATGTTCAGTGAAAATGTTAGACATTTCTAACTAGAACCAGTTTCAAAAAACGGTTTAGTAATACCTGTTCTCCTTCGAAATAATTTGAAAAAAACTGTTATCAAAAATCATCGGTGTAAAATCCGAAACTAGAACGGGTTATAAAGAAAAATTATTTGTTTTACAAGCCGTTCTTTAAAACTCGTAAACGTTAAACTTTGTAAGGTTTTTAGGGACTTTTAAAAGAAAAATTGTGTAACTCTTAGGATTTATTTTACTGAACAAATCTGATAATTAGGGCAAGTTTAAAATGTAAAAAAGTTAAAAATGGCAAGCAAAACTATGCGCGAAAATAATGCAACAATGGCATGATAATTCCACAATTTTCTTGAAATAACAGTTTACAGTTATCGTAGTAAATTAGTAAGTAATTAAAAGTTTAAAACTTTCGTCGTTTTAAAAGAAATTATTCCCATATTTAATTTTTACAAATATTTAACTTTACAAAATTTGGGGTTTAACTATATCCGACAGATGTTTTAACAACAAGTCTAAAAAAATGCAAAAATGGCTTTTTGTGGTAAACATAAAATAAAACATAATTTTAAGAAAGAATTAAAAAAGTGGCATTTAATGGCAAATGCCAAACAAAGACTGCCCTACTGCTAACATTTTCTCTTCCAGAAACCATTAGATTTCTCCAAAACAAAACCCCAAGATTCTAAGGCATGTTGCACTAAAACATCGCATGATGATTTATATCATCCTTTATAAATACTTTAACACATTAACAATGCAGACCATTGCCAGATAATTAAGAAAAAATGCAGTTCTAGGTTTCTTTTAAAACTAAAGAAATACTTTTTAAACAATTAATCCCAAATTTTATTGACTAACCGACCCTAATAACCGTTTAATTCATTTTAGCGATTTTTTCGACTTTTGTTTTAATCCGGTTAACCGATATATGTCGAATAATTGGAAACACAAGAAAAAAGATATAAATGTATTTAAAATCATATATTGGATTTAACAAACTTTTTCCTAGTATAAAAATAAAATATATTTAATATACTCCCATCTCTGGATAATATAAAATTTTATATATAATTTTGAATTTTCTTCAACGGGTTTTCCATCAATAAAATTTATATCTGAAGCCGATAAATACTTTAAAAATTACACTGTTAAACACTAAATATTCATCAGACATGAGACTTATCAATTCTGATAGATTTTAGGACATAGATTACTTATGTGAACACCAAATTTTAATACTAGATTCGGTTTTTTAAGTATCCACGAGTTTAACTTTTACCTGAAATCTATTTTTTTTTTTTGTAATTTGTATTAGTTTATATAGTCTAAAATAAAGTCAGTAAGGTCATGAGCAAATAATATGTTCTACCCTGCTAAAATGTAGCTGACTTTACTGACTTTTTTTAGTGTACCTAAATAAATTACCATCCACTTAAAAACGGGCGTGACCGCCAAACAAATGTTATACTTTTCAACTCAACATCGAAATTTTAGTGTATGCCCAATCTTGGATCTATTTCGTTAGCTTTCTTTTTTCAAAAACGTAATAGTCCTATTCGATACTGTAATTCAATTTTAGAGAACTAAATATCAATAGTATTTCTCCTCTGCAATAATTTTGGTCCTAAGTCTTTTTTCGATCTCTAAAGTGATTTTCGAGAAAATGCGAATAAATATATAACAATTTGCAAATTCAAACTGGAATTTCTCAATATTGCAATATTGCTCTGAGACAACCGAAATATATAATCAAGAAAAGCGTTTTTTGGTTTTCGCACTTTTGGATTAGAGCTTCTTTTGACAAGGTGTGATGTTAGTTTGAAATTGCTGTGATTTATTATTTTTTTTTAAGCTGGACAGTTGGCTTTGAAAACAACATATAAGTACAGTTAAAATTCAAGTTGAATTAATACATTTAAAAGCTTAGACAGTTCTGACAAAAATAAAGCATGGAAGCATAATTCTAATTGATCAAAATTTATATAAAATATGTATATATCCTTTACGCAATTATAAAAGTAACTTTACAAACGGAATAATGAAACTAATGATTTTTTTCTTTTGTGTCTATGTTTAGGTGGTTCTCTCATAAAAATACCACCAGTAAATCAAACAATCATGGAAGGACAGACAGCATTCTTTCATTGTGTCATGAAATATCCAAATTCCTCAGAGACTGTATGGTATAAAGATGGTGTTTTACTACAAGATATACCCGATTTAATACATCGTTCACGTTTAAGTCCACAAGGTAGTTTAAGCATTGATCCAACAATGATGAGTGATTATGGTGAATATGAATGTCATGTACGCAGCAGTGAAGATGAGATACAAACAGCCAAAGCATTTCTTAATATACAATGTAAGTGTCAAATATGTAGTACACTCATAATAATCCATACACTAATAATAATCAAATTACGAAATTATTGTCAAAACAAAATACAAAAAAATAACATGCGTAAAATCAGAAAGTTTTCGATTATTTTAGGAAAGTTTTGGTAATATTAACCTTTTCGTATATTTACTCACGGATTATTATCACTGTAGGAACATAAAAACCTAAAGGGTGATTTTTTAAGAGCTTTCGGATTTGATTTAAAAAAAAAAATGTAGATAAATATATGAAATCTTTATTTGAGTCGATAGAAGATTGCACTAAAGAAGATTTCACGTAAATGTTGACCGCGGCTACGCACCAAGTGATTCCTACGCTGGATCCAATTTTGGCATACTCTCTCCAACATATCTTCCGGTATCTCACGAATGAATTCTTCAATATTGGCTTCCAGTGCGTCAACTGTTGCCGGCTTGTCCCTATAGATATGAGCCTTAACATAGCCCCACAATTGCTCACCGAACTCGCCTCTCAATTGGGCCATTGTTGCGCTTGCTGTATGGCATGTGGCACCGTCTTGTTGAAACCATCCAGCTCTTCGATTTTGGGCAAAAGAAAAATTTGTAATCATCTCACGGTAGCTCTCTCCATTCGTAGTAACGTTCCTGCCTTCGTCGTCTTTGAAAAAGTTCGGTCCAATGATACCACCGGCCCATATTCCCCACCAAACAGTGCATTTTTCGGGATGCACTAGCAGTTCTTGCGATGCTTCTGGCTGCTCTTCACACCAAATACGGATGTATCACACTAATGAGCTTCGTCGCTGAACACAATTTTCCGATCAAAAAGTGGATCTTCATCCAACTTTGCCAACCAGAAGTTAGCACTCTACGTATGCGTGTTGGTTGTTTATTGTCCAATAATGTAAATTTGGTTCGAAATTTAGTCACAAGATTTCGAATAGCCTCCTCAGAAGGTCGCCCAAACTCTATATTGGAAGAACTGCACGATCCACTTTCTTATTCGAGCATGAAATATGATAATAAAATTCAATAATCTGCAAGCGTTGTTCGTTTGTAAGTCGATTCTTGTTTAAATTATAGACCAACCTAAACATGTTTAACATTAACATGTTATACGAATAAAGCTGAGCGGCCAAAAGAAAGTTGCTTAAAAATCAGAAGAATTAACCATTTTTGTATTCTATTGCATGTGGTTTTTTTTTTTTGTTTTTTCACAGATAAGGCTAAAGTAATTTATGCACCTCCAGAGGTTTATTTACCTTATGGCCAACCAGCAGTTTTAGATTGTCATTTTCGTGCAAATCCACCATTGAAAAATCTTAGATGGGAAAAAGATGGTCTTCTATTTGATTCATATAATGTACCAGTGAGTAATGCTAAAAATAAAATTTCCATATTTTTGATTACCTGACATTATGATTATTTTGTATACTTTCAGGGTGTTTTCTATAAAATGAATGGTAGTTTATTTTTTTCAAAAGTCGATGAATCACATGCTGGCAGTTATACATGCACACCGTACAATGATCTTGGTACTGATGGACCATCTCCTGTTATTAATGTAATTGTTTTGCGACCACCAATATTCACAATAACACCAAAAGCTATTTACATACAAAAATTGGGCGAAACTGCTGAACTGCCATGTCAAGCCATTGATCGTGATGGTAGTAATCATCCATCTATTGATTGGAAAAGGGTAATGTATTTGTGCATATGAGCATTAGAATTTTGAATGCATGTTTTGTATTCGTATTGCGTTATTACTGCTAATTATTTGGCTTTTGTTATTTTCCATTTGTATCTTGTTTTTGTATTTGAAAAATCTATCTGGTCATATGCTTGATAATGAGTCCTTGATAAGCTGGTGTACGTAAATGAATGTATATAGGAAATAATCTTCTTATTGTTTTGTCATGCTACATGCAAATTTTTGTCTATTCATCTAACAAATTTTGTATTCTAAGGCGATTTAATCAATATTGATGATAAAGATACAGTTGATACATGGGTTGAGAAAATATTAAATTTTAGTTAATAGCTTTTTCCATTATATTAAACAAACCCCAACAAGTTTATACTCAAATGAAAGATAATTTTGTGTACACACAGAGAATAAATTAGTTGGAATACTATCATGACCCCCAAGATCCTTCGCCATCAGCTCAATTTTATTTCCCAGCATATAATTATTACGATTACAACCAATTTTTTGCTTTAATGAAATACATTTTACTGTTACAACTAATTAAATTTCAAAATCAAGGAGGTATTTCCAACCAAATTGATCAAAAAAAATCTTGTCACAAGGATACCATAGCAACGATCATATTAAAAACCAAAAAATTAACATTTCAACCGACAAACTTGAATTTAATATCATTCATATTATTTTATTAAGAATTTATTACCGACTGTTGGTCAAATAGTGTTAAAATGTTCGGTTGTAACAAAAAATTTGTAAATTTATTTTATTTTTAAACAATTTCGACACTCTCAACTATAAGTAGTTTGTTTCAAATGATAAATGAACAAAGTAGCATAGCAATTGTTAAAAATAAATATAAAAAATTTAAACGTTGAAAAAATTCAAAAATTTTACAAAAAATTTATGTCCATACAAAATTAAAAAAATAAAAACAAACAATTAAATTCAAAATATAAAAAATATTGTAGGCACTTCAAGAAAAATTCAATGTTACTTATGAAGGCGACAATTGAAACGAGTTTTGGCAGGACTTCCGGAAAAATAGACATGCCAATTCCATTTGGCCACAGAATTTTCACAAAGGTAGTTTGTATAAAATAAATACTATTCGAAGATGCATTAACTATTCTGAAACTTTTAAACAGGTCATCCAACGCACTTTCATGAATCCGTTTAAGAGCAAAAACACTACAGGTGGATGAGAGGCTTTTTATTTAATATGCAAACATACATTTTTATCTGCGGAAGTTTTTATGGATCCCAACTCCCAAAGCACAAATAACCAATGATGGTTCCCGTTTCAGTTTGAAATAACAGTATTGGTTTATCATGTCGAGACTTAACACGATATGAAAGTTTTAAGACCACAATATAAAGGCTAATTTCCCTCAAATTTTAACGTATTTAGTCTGCTATGTTTCCGGTTCGAGTTCAAGGTATATGATCAACATCGTTATAAATTTCTGTTTTGCTATAGTAAAGGTTTTATAACGGTGTAGGGAATATGTATAGGGTTAGAGCTGCAAAACTAGAAAACTTAACACGGTAAAATATTTGAACAAATACACCTATAGTATCCTTGTTTTAAAATGTTCATATTGGTTTCAGTTTTGACATGATAAACCAATACTGCTGTTCTAAAACTGAAGACATCCATCAGAATAAAAATAATTTTTTTATAAAATAATAAGTTTCTTATGTACAAAATGCATTTAAATTTAACGATTTTCCAGGAAAGTTGACTAAAGCTATTTTAATGAAAAATGTCAAAGAATTTGATTCATATCTCAAAAACGAGTCTGAAGATTTTTCTTCAAAAAACAAAACTATTATTTACAATCCGATTCTGCAAAATTTTAATTTATAAAAAAATTGTTTTCCAGAAAATATTGCGAATTTAATGCATTTTTACTTATAAAAATTGCTCAAATTGTAAACCGGGGTTCGGTTAAAAACCTCTTTTTTATATGGTCAATACATCAAAACCTCAGATTCTTTATACGAAAATTAAAGTTTCGCAAATTTTTCAAAAAAAATCATAAGAATATGATGAATATCTATAGCAAAATGCTCTTATTTTATGAGAAATTTTGCTAATTGCGTTAAATCATTTGTTTACACAATTTCTGTATCATTCTTAATACAAAAAAAGATTAAAAATATTTTAAAAAATTACTTGGAAACAGTGTATTATTTAAAATAATTCGACAAGCCCCACCAAATAAATTCAATTGAATCAACTAATCCATTTTCAAATTCGTTTTCGACAATAAAATGATTCGATTATTCAAAACGAAAGTTGGGTACAACAATCGAATTGCAAATCTAATTTGGAGATAGTTCATGTAACTACAAAAATTCGGTTGGCAAAAAATTCGGTTGAAGCAACGAAACTGTTTTCTGTGTGTACATTTATGTTTTTTTCAAAATATACGAAAAAATATGTAAATATAAAAACCTCAATGAGCACCGATAGGATAGTTGGTGGCGTGCTAGATTATCAGTGCGGGAGTCGTGGATTCGATCCCCACCAGAAGCATTGGTCTATATTCGCTACAACGAGACGAAAGCCACAGTAGCTAGTGCTCGGTTGGGGGAAGAGAATATAGCTTGTAACTATATGATTAGACTATTAAACACTAAAAATGCAACGAATATGCGACTTATCAATCCCCTATGGGATATGGGACCAGTCCTACTTGTGCCACAGGATCGGTATCTTCGTGCCATAAACCGGTCCTCTGCTAAATCCTACCTTATGCAAACCACTGGCAACTTTAACATTGACTTATCATAGGAGGGGGTAATTTTTCCTGCTTTAAACCACATAGTGGCATGCCACAGGACTAACCAAAGATGGGCATACCTGTCGCTAAATGGCCATGTCGGAGGAAAATGTTGCACAATGTTATATAAAAACATTTAAAAAAATGCGAGCGGGATAGAGCAATGGTACGTGGTAACTCTCATACAATCCAAACCTTGAGATTGTACGTAAGATGGCACTCCCCCTTACAATTTCCCGCCAACATTTTAAACACATTTGGGATTGTATGGGAGGTACCACGAACCTTTTTCCTTTTATTAAATGCTTCATAAATACTTTTCATACGGCTAGTTTGTGTTAATATTGTTAATAAGCATGCTGGTTAAGTGGTATGTTCTTCCTTTACCAGTCACAGGATTGGTAATTTTAGGACAACTAATACTGCTTAACCCACTTCAGTATTAAATTATACCAGTCCTGTGATAAGTCCTTCTTTAACCAGTCACTTTTATATATGTGACGCCATACTGAAAATATTTTAATTAAAATTTTATATATCATTATATATAAGCCCATAAATATGTTGGTAAACTTCAATATCAATTCTGCAAGTTAAGAATTTATTACTTATGGCTTCATATATAACCATATTAATTTTATAACGAAAACATTTGCTAGTGGTTTATTTTATAAAATATCAAATAAAAATGTGTTAATTTTATTAGACAATACAACACCACTTAATTATAAATTTTTTAAACACTAAATTTGTTCTTGATAATTACTAATCAAATTTGGTCATTAAAATTGTTTATTTCTAGAAATTTTAATTTAAAACTTAAATACTTTTAAACATAACTTCAAGTTACTAAAACCATAAAAACTATCGGCTAAAACTTTATAAAATCATATATATTTACATCTAATTAGATATAATTGAATGTCCTGGATATGGACAAATCTCGGATAAAATTGTATCAAATTATATCTAATTTGATATAATTAGATCCATGTAGATTATTCCAAACAATTTTTATGTGTTATATATGGAAACTTATCAAATGATATATAACTTTATTACACTCCATATTAAAATGTTTACCCGGGTAATCAAAATTTTATTTATAGATTTTGCAAGTTGTAATGCAAAATTCCATTTATATTTAAAATTTTTAAATTGTGAAAGGCGTGGTAGAGGAGAATGAGTATATTTTCTAAATATCACTACTACATTGTAAATTTTCAATTTTCCGAATCAGACTGCGCAGTTTCTGGTATTGAACCTTCGTCAGTGACCCAGTTTTTTTGAATAATGTAATATATGTTATGTTCTTATTTGTTCGATTGCGTCTATATGAAATTTTCTGTGCAATCACTGACCGTGGTATAGATAAACTGATTTCTAATGCCACATGCACTCGCACTACACGTTAGACAGAGCGCTTTAGCGCACTCATCTATCGTCAGGTCGAGTTTTGTTGTGATTAAAACTAGTTTTATTCAATACACGGTGTTTTGTTCTTGCATACATAATCTCAGAAGTACAACTCCAACAACACAACAGTTCTATTTTTAGAAACTTACCTCACTCAAATGTCCACTGTTTCCCCATATGTTGTAACTGATGCCAAATCTATGATATATTCTTTGTATATTCGATAGATGGCGCTTACGTAGTTAGGGAAGAATTGCCAGAGAGCAAAGGTTGATTTTTATTTGAGTTTGAATTTAAACGTCTTTTTCAGACAATTGCAATTAATACTATAATTAATACGCAATTTTATTTAATTTTAATTGTAAAAGGCGTGGTAGAGGAGAATGAGTGTATTTTCTAAAAATCATAACTACATTGTAAATTTTCAATTTTCTGAATCAGACTGCGCAGTTTCTGGTATTGAACCTTCGTCAGTGACCATGTTTTTTTGAATAATGTAATATTTGTTATGTTTTTATTTGTTCGATTGCGTCTATATGAAATTGTCTGTGCAATCACTGACCGTGGTATTGATAAACTGATTTCTAATGCCACATGCACTCGCACAAAATTTATGAATAATGTACATAACATTCTGCAGAGATTAGCAACATTTCAAATGAAAACATCACTTTACCGGTGTCATAGTCGAATTCGAGAGTGAGTAGAATTTGCTGCAAATTCATTTAAATAACAACTTTTGAATAATTTTGCAACTGAATGTACCATAAATTACAATCCGATTGCAGAAAATGTTTAATCAGGGTGTGGGAAACTCTGTAAATGAAACTTTGTCAAATAATTTTTTGTCAAATAATTTTAGATTAGTCGTTTGTAATTTCTTTCAAAAATCAGTTCGTTTTTTTAAATAAAAAAATATAAAAAAAATAAAATTTCGTATTTGTTATAATTTTATAATTGGTGACCCCCCTACATTAACACCAACAACTCAAAGGCGTTGCAACTTCAAATTCACCCAGGAATAATATAAAATTACCCAAGTTCTGAAAAGTGAATGCTGCTCCCTGGTTCGCACTGGCAGAAGCACAATTCACCCAAACTGGCATTTCTTCGGAATCTGCCAAATTATTCATAGTAATTGTGGAAATGGATGAAGACATTTTGTGATTTGTAAGCGACATAGTTTTTAATCCTCCTGCAGATTCATATCAACAACTTAAAATACGACTAATTGACCATTTTGCCTTGTCTGAAGAGCGTCGTGTTAAGGAATTATTGTCATCTGCGGAAATTGGCGACAAAACACCTTCTCAATTACTTCGAGATGCGATTGCTACCTAACAACAATGTTACCTTAGACTGGACTTTTTTTGTATGGGAATTTTTTTTTTTTTCAAAAAGAGTGTACCGCCCCCTCAAATTGTTCCTTTTTACGTAAATAATGAAAATCCAAAAACTTAGACTGATAGCCCTAGGTTAAGGCGTGGCACATGCCCACTAAAGTGGCTAAAACCGGTTTACATGGACTTTTCAAGAGACAAGGCACACAAATATAAGTAAAAATGTTTCATATATATTTGTCATATATTATTTTATTGAAATTAACTTACGTTTACTTATTTCTATGCTTTATAAATATTAAAACTTAATCACAAAGGTCTGATTTATTAATGCTACTGTATTTTTTCCTATAATCAGTTACTGTTTGCGAGATATATTGTTTCTCTTTTTCGTTTTTTGCTAAAGCTGCATTATATTCTTCCATGAGTTTAACAAAACGCTCTGCAGTATCATTAACAACATGTAAGTTTTGTACAATATTCATTCCTTTTTGAAATTCGGATTCATTGTGCCACTTGGAAGGGTCAAGTTTTAGAAAGTTAGTATCAATATTAAATCTTTCAAAAAAGCTCAATGATTTTTTATTAACAAAATCTGAAATTTTTTTTTGTTTTATTTCAATCAAGTTGGTTACTATTCTTTTGTGCTCATTATTATGTTCTTCATTGAGATTTTCAACCATTTTTCTCTTATCTGCAATGTCTACAGCATTATCAAAAAATGAAAGAGCTGCTGCTTCTGGTGTCAGGTACCACAAGTGATTCGAAAACTTGCGAGCTACTTCATTGCTTATTATTTCATTAAATTCATTGAATTTAATAATATTTTTAATAAAATTTAAATCATTTAAGGGTGCTTTCGCGGCTATTGGCGCCTCAATCCACGGTCTCAAATAAATTTTCAAAATGAATACACTTATATCTTGTATAGCATTTGACTCATCTGAGGACATTGAGAATTGGTTGCGAAAAAGAAAAATCTTAAGCGTATATATAGCTTTAGCCATCCATCGGGCATGATGCATCGCTCCAGGTGATTTAAACTTTACAGGCTCTGTGTTTCGACCAAGAAATATAAGACTTAATTTCAGTAACTCCTTGTAGTCTGCCCTGGGATGTTGTTGAGTGACATAGTCATGAGCAAATTGAGCTAATTGATTTTGTTCAGTTTTGTTAAGCGCAAGATTTATTTTTTCATCGACTATTCCACTTGCAAATTTTTGCTGATTGATTTTGGGCCAATTTTTTTTAAAACGCTGGAATATATCTAATGATGGTCCACTTAATTTTAAATCATATTTTACGAAAGCACTCCTCAGCAAGAGTTCATACACGTGAAGATATAACAAGGAAGATATAACAATTCTCTATTGAGGTGTTGTTCCAATAATATACAAGTTCCTTGTAATCTTCCTGTATTTGTCGCTGTAGTATCAAAACATAAAGCTTGTACCTTGTTTGGAAAAAATGTTGGTAATATTTACTGTTATAAGAAAAAATTGCTTTTTAAATACCTTTTCTGTTAGATTCCATTCATTTAATAGTTTTAGTATGGCGTCTGTCTGTTCTTTTCCAGTACCAGCTGACAAGGCAGGTACTCCAAGTAGATGTTCAATGCCATTTGTTGTTACCACAACTGGTAATCTGTCCACTTTTTCATTTCCTGTGATTGATGGTAAAATTTTTCCATCCCAATGTACCGTGATTTGATTTACATTTTTGTTTTTAAAATCCATCATCAGATTTGTAGCAGTTTCCGAACGAAATTGTTTACGGCAAAGCCGAATCGATGTCTTACTGATTACCAATGTACTGATATCATGTTTCAATGCTTCAGTCACAGATATCAGAATACGTACTGCGTCCCTGTCACTTACCTTGCACTTGTCTAAGGTCGCAACAAGCTTTGGAGTTATAAAATGTGTCATTCCTCGTTTTCTGTTTTTTGGTTGAGAGTTACAGTTAGCAATTTGATCAGTATTATAGTCACTATCGTATTCATCACTTAGTTCTTCTGTATTGTCACTATAATCATTCGCTGTCAGGAATACTTGGAATTGTTCTTCGCTCTGCTTTTCTTTTCGCAATACCCCTTTCTCAATACGAATATTTTTTCGCTTTTCTTTTTCAAATAATGAACGATCGCATCCTACCATTGCACCAGGTCTACCTTCTTTACGTTGATTTTTCAAAAACTCTTTATCGTCTTCTATTTTAATTAAATCTAACGCATTTCCGTGCGCAATGTCAAATAAGTTATTCATATTTTTAATAAACTCATCTTCTCGCTTTTTTTGAAGTGGTGTGCTGCGTTTGCACGTTTTTTGCAGATTTTTCCATTGTTGATATAAAGCTTCGACTTTTTGAACGCTTCTATCAATTTGGCGAACTGGAATACGAGCTTTATTCCAAATAATTTCAGCCTCTTTGATAACCAGATACGCACTTGAACGAAGATCCAATTTTACTTTGCGCATGTTATAAAACAACACTTTCAAAATTTGGCCATTGGAAGTAGGGTTGCCATATTTGAAAAGTGAAAAAAAAGTACATTGATGAAAAAAAAACAGTATTTTTCAAAAAGAAACAGTACATTTTTGTATTTATTGTTAACATAACTTTTACTTCAATACATCACATATTTACTTAAAATAAGTTAATACACCGAACCAAATAGCGTAGTTAAAATCAACAAAAAAAATTTTGTAGATCTTTAACGAAATTTTGTCAATTTTTTTTTTAAGATTTAACAAATTTTATTCAAATCAACATCCTCTAAAGAAGTAAAATTGACTAAATTTCATCAAATTGACTAAATTTCGTCAAATTGGCTAAAATTATTAGTTTGGACGCCATTACTTTTTGTTTACAAACATCCATTGCTTGAAAAGTAAACAAACCAAACTTATATATGTACAAAGAAACGAAGTGAAATTAATACAGGGAGATTTAAAAAATTTATATAAAAAACTATTGTACACACAAAAAAAAACATGGTTAAAAAAATATATATTCTTTGTACACGCAAAAAAAACTTGTTTATATAAAAATATGTAAAATATACATAAAAACAGTACAAAAACAGTACAAATCCAAAAAAACTACTTTTGCGTACTGTTTTAGGCGTTGTGAATAAAACAGTACATTTTTCAAAAAACAGTACATATACTGTTTAAAACAGTACGAATGGCAACCCTAATTGGAAGGCAGCTTAGATCCAATGATTTGGCTTTCATCATATTCTAATAAATAAATTTTTTCACTAGCTCTTGTGTCCATTTTGCAAATACCATCAAAATCAATTCTTTTAATAGCAATAATGTTTCTATGATTCCTGCTTTGTTTATTGCTTGAAATCAACTAACTGATGGATAAAGAACTTACAATAATATTTTGCTTACTTAAAAGGGACTTTCCCTTTTTTACATATTCATACATACATACGTACAACACAAGTGTTACCAGATGAGTAAAATTAAATCAAGTAGACATAATTAAGTGCATGTAAGTTTAAAATGCGCTTTTTTGTACATATGGATTTCATTTATCTTTATCTCTATGTATTATCACTTTTTTTAACTTCAAACAAAAAACCGTGTAAGATCGAAAACGTGTAAAACGAGTACCGTGTAAAACGGGGGATAGGTGTACTGATCAGATGTTGACTTTCCCCTGTGGTTGCCAACATTTTATTTAGCAATTAGATATTTGTTTACAGAGTTGTATTTTTGCGATTTTTTTGAAAAAAAAAACTCATGTTTAAAAACTGTTATACAAATAAGTAGTAACTGATTATAGAAAAAAATACAGTAGCATTAATAAATCAGACCTTTGTGATTAAGTTTTAATGTTTATAAAGCATAGAAATAAGTAAACGTAAGTTAATTTCAATAAAATAATATTTGACAAACATATATGAAACATTTTTACTTATATTTTTGTGCCTTGTCTCTTGAAAAGTCCATATAAACCGGTTTTAGCCACTTTAGTGGGCATGTGCCACGCCTTAACCTAGGGCTATCAGTCTAAGATTTTGGATTTTCATTATTTACGTAAAAAGGAACAATTTGAGGGGGCGGTACACTCTTTTTGCGGGAAAAAATATTTTAAGTCCAGTCTAATGTTACCTACTATTTTTTGAAAACTATTTGGTTACAACGACTTCCCTCTCAAATGCAAGCTATTATCACTGCTTCATCGGAATCTTTACAGAATCTGGCCAAAATTTCTGATCGAATTTTTAAAACTTCCGCAGTAAGTATAGCCTCAATTGCAACTGTGCCGTCAGTCTCTCAAATATATAGCATTAAACACCAATTATCGGAGCTTACAGTCATTGTGGCATTATTAAAATGTAAACATTCCTTATACAAACAACGCTCATCTAGGCACCGATCAGTTTCACCATCTTCCGGATATTGTTATTATCAGAAACGCTTTGGTGTTAATGCTCGAAAGTGCAGATCTTCATGTAGCTTCCGTAACAACTCTGGAAATTTTTAAGCCGGTCACTACATGGCGCAAGTGACCGGGGGCAAAAAACCAATCGCCTGTTTGTTTATGACAAAAACTAAACAAAAAATTTTAGTAGATACTGGTGCCGATGTTTCAGTTTTGCGAAAAATAAATCATCACGACCAGCTGAATTCAAATAATTTTAGATTAGTCGTTTGTAATTTCTTTCAAAAATCAGTTTCTTTTTTTAAATAAAAAAATATAAAAAAAAAAAATAAAATTTCGTATTTGTTATAATTTTATAATTTTATAATGGTTTAATTTCTGCATAATTTTAAATTTAAGTAAACCCGTTTTTTCGAAGCTTTCGACTCCATACAGCCGTTATTAGGCCGAATATATATTATGTGAGTAATATTTTACTGTTATTTAAGTAAGAAAAATAAAATATTAGATTAACAGTTGCGTGTAATAAAATAGCAATACGTAATACTGAATATGGATTGGAAGGTACTGCTATTTTAATGCACACAATTGTGTAATATTTTTAATAGATATTAGTAAAAAAAATAAACATTTAAAGAAACTTCCCATTGTTACAAAAACTAGTTGTCACTAATATTATTGAAATGCTTTATTTATCCACAAATAGTTTTTTTTTTAACAAATAAAGAAGAATTTAAAACAAAAACATGCTCATGCTAAAGGTTAAGAAAAAATCAGAAGTTAAACTTTGACCTTAAATTCCTTAATACGTACTCAATCGGTTTTAATGAAACTAAAACTAGAAAAAATTTCAATAAATAATCAATCTGTCCAATTTTACAGTCCCTTGGCCGATGAAAAACGATTCTGAGCCACTGTGCAGCGGTTGAAATAGCCGGTTTAGCGCATTTTGACAAAAAAAGGTTTGATTTTTTTTTTCGAAATATATCTTAAATTTTCGTCATTTTTGGCTTATTACTGAAAAAATATTTTTAAATTTTATGTACTGTACTTTTGGTGCACCACACGATTTTTTAATTTAGACCAAGTACAATTTCTACACTTTATGTTTCTTTAAATTTGTACATACAACAATTGTACTTGCTCAAAACAAAAAAAAATCTGTGGTGGACAAATAGTATTCTACAGAAAATTTTAAAATATTTTTCAAGTAATAAGCCAAAAAAATCGAAACTTTCAAGCCCTGTATCGAAAAAAATACGAAACTTTTTTTTGATAAAAATGCACTATAACCGGTAACTTCAATCGGTTGTAGATAACTGAAGATCCACTTCAAAAATGTTTCACTTATTTTTCCCATATTTAGCTCATTACTACGCATCGATTGAGCGGTATTCCTAATTTTTTTATTCGGGACACCCTACTGGGCTCAACTTCTTTCAGCTCAACTTTGGAGTTGATTTTGTAATACAAGAGTTTGTTTTTGTAGAAGAATACCAAAATTATCAGAGGTGCCAGACAGTCCAATAAAAACTTATAACAAAAACAAATTTGTCTGGAGGAGTTAACTACCCCAGGGAAGCTTTCACACACACGCAAAATTGTCTCCTAAGTATTCGGTGTATCGAACCAATTGTCCTCATCTGCAAATGCATGAACACTTTGCGGACAGTCCCCAAAGTAAGCAAATGTCCCTAAACTATGCGGGGGGAACGAATAAATGTCCCAACAGTATGCGCTGTGCATACATATATATGTATGCTAGGGTGGTCCTTATTTTTCAACTTGCGATTTTTGGGGCTGCCGCCCTCTTAAAATATTTGTTTAGGTACAAAAACTCACCATGCAAAAAATTAGAGTTCTAGCATAACGGCAAGATGTCCCGCATCGCCCTTGAAAATCGGGCCCCTTGGAAAATGGGCATAATTTAAAAATATTACAATTTTTTTTTCTTCAAAATTAAAAAAATATAAAATAATTTTTGTGATTTGTGTAATCATAACTACTCAGATAAAAAATATTACTTTCCTAGAAAACCGCTAACTTACCCTAACTTTGCGTCAAAAAATTAATAAATATTTTGGGTGTACCTCAAAGTGACTTTTTTGCATTTTTGAAAATTGTATTCAACAAAAATTAAAAACCTAGTGTTTGCTGTCAAGTATTTTATTAAACACATCTCAAGTATTAAATAAGCCAAGTATTACGGATATCCGTTGGCAAAAATTTTTGTTAGAGCATTTTGATTCTAGCGGATTTCAACGTTTTTTTTTAAATTTGTATAGACTTTGTTTTTTAACAAGATTTTTGTAATATTTCATCAATGTTATTGTGTATGCTATTTTATATAATTGTAATAACGTTATTATAAAGTATAATTTTTCGTGTTCATAGTTAACCTGTGTTTTCATGGGGTCACAATTGACCCTCGTATTTTAAAGAGTCAAAAATCACAAAGATGACAAAATAAATTTTTGTTTATGTTTCTAATTGTAATTTATTTACATTTTAAAATGAATTAAAATTAATTATTTAGTATAAACTCAGATATTTGTATTCATGTTTAAATTGTTTTTTTTTTTTTGTACATATTCAGGAGTATTTTTAAAAAAAGGTATTTTTAATTTAATAGTGTAAATTTTTTTCACTCAAAATTATTATTGTGGAAAAGTTTTAAGTTCTAATTTTTACTAAATTGACCTACTCGAAGACTAGAAACGGTTAAAGAAAATTTTTTAGAATAAATATAAATTGAATTATTCCTTTTTTTATTTTATTTATAAATTTTGACACAAAGCTGCATTTTTCTTACGTGGGTCATATTTGACCCCAGGTTAACATGGGTTAACTATCAACAGAAAAAATAGTATTTTATAATTAAGTTATTACAATCATATAAAAGAGCATATACAATAATATTGATGAAATCTTATTAAAACCTTGTTTTAAAGTAAAAATGTATTAAAATAAAAAAAAAACTTGAAATCCCCGAGAATCAAAATGTTCTAAAAAAAAATTTGCCAGCGGATATCCACAGTACTTGGCTTATTTAATACTTCAGATGTGT
The DNA here is from genome assembly GCA_021234595.1 of Delia radicum. NCBI lineage: Eukaryota > Metazoa > Arthropoda > Insecta > Diptera > Anthomyiidae > Delia > Delia radicum. Next base: position 93,020,522 of record CM037854.1, on the reverse strand, counting down.
TTAATAAAATACTTGACAGCAAACACTAGGTTTTTTATTTTTGTTGAATAAAATTTTCAAAAATGCAAAAAAGTCACTTTGAGGTCACCCAAAATATTTGTTAATTCTTTTGACACAAAGTTAGGGTAAGTTAGCGATTTTCTGGGAAAGTAATATTTTTTGTCTGAGTAGTTATGATTAAACCCAACACAAATTTTTTAAATTATGCCCATTTTTCCAAGGGGCCCGATTTTCAAGGGCGATGCGGGACATCTTCCCGTTATGCTAGAACTCTATTTTTTTGCGTGGCGTGTTTTGACACCCTAACAAATATTTTAAGAGGGGTGTACAGTCAAAATCTCAGTTTTATTTTTCGCCCATACAACGAAAGACCACCCTAATGTATGCACATCGCATACTTTAGGGACACACCCAAAATTGTCACCTAAGTATATAAAAGTGCTAAGGCCGATAAACGCCAGGGTTCGCACTACATATTAGTATTGCAACCGGATATCTTCCTTTTTAAAGAATTTATAACAAAAAATTCTGCGATAACTTACGTAAGGTATTTTATATTTAATTTTGTTTTCCTAATTTCGGTTGGTCCAACATATAATAAGCTGATGAAATACCGCTTAAAATTTGCATAAGTTCTTGATCAGAAAAATAACTTCTTGATCAGAAACTGTTTCAAATTAAAAATATATAATTAAATTTTCAATTGTTCACAAAAAAAAATCGAATTCACAAATTTGTTATTTGATTTATATAAAAAAAAAATACAATAATATTAATAATCTAAATTATTTTCAATCCACTTTATGTAGGCTGGTAATTTTGTAAAAACTGCCGGTAAAAAGCGACTATCACCACAGCCTCTAACACCCTGCGATATTATGCCCAATTGAAGGTATAGTGCCTTGCGGCCAGAAGTTCTATAAAATATGGCACCACCAGAATCCCCTTGGCAAACATCAATTTCACTAACACCAGAAGCACACAATTCAGTTGTGTCATTAAATTTTGTATAACGATAAACTTCACGACACTTGGATAAATCTAAAATAGGTATTTCAGCTTTTATAAGAACATTAGAACGAATGCCTAAAAGAAAAAATAATAAGTTTAAAAACAAAAACATTTATAACAATTAACAAACTTTTTTCAGTAGCACCCCATCCAGCTACGATTCCTTGATTTTTGTCAGATATATTTTCATTGGCTTTTGGTAAACAAACAGGATAATAAGACCCTTAAAGTAAATTAATGAATGAATTATTAACTAATATTTGATCTTATTACATCATTTCATTTTAAAGACGTATATCGTCCATTCCATGATAGATTGGCCAAAAATCTGACTGGGGCCATTTAAATTCCTTCATATTTTCTCTATGATGTCTATTAGTCACTACCGTTTTCAGTTTCTTCTTTTGTATACTAGCGATTTTAATGCCGTTTTCCTGTTTTTAAAAATTAAAAAAAAATTCTATAAGTAGTGACATTTAAAAAGCCATATTTTGTAAAGTATGTTCACTATTTCAAAGATTTAAAAAGCATATGTAATAGTCTACTTTACGATTTGTAATTAAAAAGAACCAATTTTTTGCGAAAATCTTTCATAATGAAAATACAATTTTTAAATGCATTTTTGCAGCATTATGTTCAAAAGTATATTAAATATTTCCACAATTTCAAAAGCAAATAAAAGATTGCAGTTTAATTTACGATTTGGAATTCCAAAACAACAGGGTTTTTCTAAAATGCATTTTAAATGCAAATGCGTTTTTTTAAAGAAACTTGTAAAAGGAACGCTATTTTTGTATTTCAAATCGTAAATTGGACAACTATTAAATCAGACGCTACTTAAGTTATGAAAATATTCAGTACACTTCAGAACATAATGCTATTCAAAGTTCAGTACTGCTATGATTGTTTTGATAAAACTAAAAACTTAAAACAAAACTGTTAAATCTTAAAAAACTGTTAAGTCCCAAAATTGTAGTAAATTATTTTTGAAATAAATCATTAAAAATAGTAATCATTCTGGACCGAAAAAACTCAAAGTTGTTATTTATTATAAATATAAATTTTTCAAAAATAATAACAAAAATTTAAAGGGGTATTTGAAAAAAATAATGGCTGTAAGTACACTCACAAGAACTTTTCCATAAAAAATCAACAGTTATTTAACAGTTTAATCGGTAAAGTTGTTTCAATGGAATATACAGTTAAATTACTAAAGAAATACATTTTTTAACGTTCTTTCTGTTATTCAACAAACAAAATAACCGAAAAAAACGGACTTTCCGTAATAGTTAAAATATTCAGTTAAAATTTTCTTTTTAAAACAAAAAGTTCTAATATTATATTGAGTACTGAAATAAACGAAAACAATCTATTGTTTTTATGGATTTTGTCTAATTAATTTTTCAGCAGTTGAAAATAAACTAAAAAATACAATTGTTTTAAACGAAAAGTACGTAGTCCTGTTTTTAACTGATTTTCAGTTAATTTAATGTGTATATTCAGTAGTCTTTACGGAAAAAATATTGTGAGTGAATATATTAGAAGTTCTAAACCGATCCGATCTGTACAAATGCAGTTGAAAATTATAAAAGAGTTGTTAATCTTTCTTAATATTGTTTTTGGGTCACCCTGTTTTAGTACAGGTGGTACCTGCAGGTAGTCAAAGTGGACTAACTCGAGTATAATAAATCTTTTTAGCCTGAATAGGAATTCTGTAGGACAATCGACGATAATCGTCCACTTTTCGAAGTTAAATTACGACGTTATTGCATAAAAATTTTAAATAATGTAAACAATTTTGGTGAAAAACAACAATTTTTCATTGCTTAGTTTAACGTTTTCGTAAGAAACATCGTCAAAACGATAGAAAATTTGGTATCGTTTTGATTGAAACGATATCGTGTTTCTAAGAGAATTTGTCCCCTGGTGTAATGTATCTCCTCGACATTGAATGTTATTTAAATTTAAAAATAAAAATTTTGTTTTTTTGTCATTAGTTTTTTTTTGGTATATTTACCAAAAATTCTTTATTATTAAATCGATTTAAAAACAAAACGTTTTTCGTGTTAATTATACCTCATGATAAAAGAATTAGCAAACTGTTTAAAATTAGCTTTAATAAGGGGTCCGCCAAATAACTTTTTTTTTTAAAATGCTATAAAAAAAAAACTACTGAATATTTTCTCAAATTTCTTTTTTTATTTGAAAGAACAATCCTTCCGGTTAATAACACTGTGTGTAATTTTTTAAGTCATGGCAAAATAACCATATACTGACACCACTACGTGATAAAAGACTAACAAAAAGACCCGTGTCTCCCAATTTTTCCCAAAGTCATCTCCTCTTTTGTTTATGGGCCGCCAAAGATTTGGGGCCTCGGTATCATTTTCGCAAAAAAGTGATAATTTTCTCAGGCTCATATCTTGCAAACCGTTCAGAATTATCGATTTACTCTATATGGCAAAGATGTAGCTCTTGTCATAAAGAACAAAAATTGCCAACATATAAAATCAAAAAAAATTCACCTTCCAGATCAAACTCGCAAAAAACTTAAAAAAATTCGATTTTTTTTACCTTTTTTTCCATGTTCAGGTCCATAGGTAGCAAACCGTTCAAAATTCAAGGAAACAATTAACTACAAAAATTTACCTAAGATCTCAATAAACGAATTTCTAGAACATATAAACTTCCTAGAGATGATTCTTAACACTGTTTAGGTAGCGCGCAAAAGTGAAAAATTTTTTAATTTAATTTTTTTTCCTTTTTTCTCCTGTTCAGGTGCATAGGTAGCAAACCCAATTCCCAGGAAGTTTATATGTTCTAGAAATTTGTTTATTGAGATCTTAGGTAAATTTTTGTAGTTGATTGTTTATTAATTACCTAAGATCTCAATAAACAAATTCCTAGAACATATAAACTTCCTAGAGATGAACCTTAACACTGTTTAGGTAGCGCGCAAAAGTGAAAAATTTTTTAATTTAATTTTTTTTTTCCTTTTTTCTCCTGTTCAGGTGCATAGGTAGCAAACCCAATTCCCAGGAAGTTTATATGTTCTAGAAATTTGTTTATTGAGATCTTAGGTAAATTTTTGTAGTTGATTGTTTCCTTGAATTTTGAACGGTTTGCTACCTATGGACCTGAACACGGGAAAAAAGGTAAAAAAAATCGAATTTTGTTAAGTTTTTTGCGATTTTAATCTGGAAGGTGAAGTTTTTTGATTTTATATGTTCGCAAATTTTGTTCTTTATGACAAGAGCTACAACTTTGCCATAGGGAGTAAATCGAAATTCTAAACGGTTTGCAAGATATGAGCCTGAGAAAATGATCACTTTTTTGCGAAAATGATACCGAGGCCCCAAATCTTTGGCGGCCCATAAATAAAAAAGGAGATGACTTTCGGAAAAATTGGAAGACACGGGTCTTTTTTTTTAGTCTTTTATCACGTAGTGGCCATGCAGTAGCCTACACGATCGGTCCAATTTATAAGCACATTATCGATTGTGTGCAGTTGTATTTCACCAATGGCTTCACGAATATTGTCCTTTAAAGCGTCAATTGTCTCTGGCTTGTTGGCGTAACATTTATCTTTGACGGCACCCCACAAATAATAGTCCAATTTGATTTTGTATGGCGTCATACCAAGGTCTTTATGCAAAATTCGTCTCAATGATGTCTCCGAAATGTTCAATTGTTGAGAACGACGGTGAATTGATGTTGATGGCGCTTCACGCACGCTTTCTGCCACAGCAGCAATATTCTCGGGTGTACGCACTGTTTTTGGCTTTTCACGCTTTGGTTTATCGATGAGGATGACAGTTTCTTTCACTTTTTTCACAAGATAACGAACATACGGAGCTGACGGTTGCTTCTCTTTTTTCAAAATCCGTACGCAATTTTCGCACACATTCTGCAACATTACCATGATTTTCAAAGTAATGTCGCAATATTTCCCAGCGTTGTTCAAGCGTATACACAACCATATTCGTTCAGCGGAACGATAAAACTAATTATCTGTCAAATCAGACATGAGCTAAGTGTTACCATTCACGAAATAAGCACTAGTTGAAAAAAAAAACGTTAGATGGCGGACCCTTTAGTTTAGTTGTGAAAAATCGTTATATATAAAAATTTAAAAAATTAATGAAAATTTGTAATTTTTGCCGAAAAAAGCATTTATATTTCTTTACCATTTTCGTGGAACTTTGTTAAAATACCAACACAAATTTTAATATAATTAAATAAATATAATTTTTTAAATATAATTTTGAACATGCAACCTAGACATTGGTAGAAAATGACACACTCTTTTTTTCAGAACTTTTTTTGATTTCGGATTATGAAACAAAATCTTCTGAATATTTGGTATGAATATCTTGACATACGGCTTATAATTAAAGTCAGGACAGAGGATTTGGTAAAAAAATTGCAAATTTTGAAAATAAAATTTTTTGTCCTCAAAAACAACATATTTTAATCAGTTTTTTTTTTAACTGATGTTAATTTCCCGTGCTTCCTGTTAAACACAAACCAGTTTAATGTTTATTTATTAATTAAAAATGTCTTCATACGCTAATTTAATGCAGACTTTATCTTTTTGCTAAAAACAAAAAAATGCTCTAGTGGCCCAAAATTACTCCAAAGAAAACTTTAAAATATTTTTACAAGAATAAGCCAAAAGTTATGAAACATTTGAGCCCTATTTCGAAAAAAAAATCGAAACTTTCTTTGATAAAAATGCACTATAACCGGAAACTTCAATCGCTGGGAGGAAACCAAAGATCCACTTCACAAATATTTGACTTATTTTTCACATATTTTTCTCTTTAGTATGCATAGATTGAGTAGTATTTTTAATGTTGTCGGATACCCTAATCTACACAAAATTTTTGCTGGGAGAATTCTTGCAGACAATGTTGCTAATATCTTAAAAGTATTCTGCTGAACATCAATGCAAACTAAAATCGACTTGTTGAAATCAACAAAATTTTTTGCTGGACCTTAGTAGATTGAAAAAAACTAAAAAAACTTTGTATAAAATTTTTACTTCAGTTAATTATTTGGCAGGAATTAAAATCCATTTTTTTTAAATGTTTTAAATATACATAAAAATGCAGGACTGCCACATGACAATTAAATAAAAAAATTAAATACATGAATGTATATGTAAGTATGAAGCAATTTTACATTTTTCAAAGGAATATAATTCTAAAATATAAAAATAAAATAAAAAAAAAATTAAATTAAATAAAAAATATCGCTTAACATCGCAAAAACCCTTTATCTTAAAAAAAAAAAACGACTACTTGAGACTGGCATTTAATACTTTGCATTGTCGGACTAAAGTGTTTATATTTTATTTTTGCCTTCATCCTAAATTTATAATATTCATCAAGTGGTCCTGATATAAGGCAACTGTAAATGGGCTTCAACGAACGGTTTGAATATGATATAGCTGCTATTTACTTTTACTTAGACGTCAAAAATTCTTTCACAGTTGCTAAAAGCCACCTTTAATATCCGTCTAAAAAAAACATAGGAATGGCTTTTTTTGTATGAACGTATGCTTCAGGTTGATAAGGGAGATACGTCCAAAAATCTAGAAAACAAACCAGAAAGAAGGAAAAGACCTATTTGTACAACTACAGATTTGGATAAAATTTAGAATTGTAATTTAAAGGAATGTTTTAACCACCACATCATTTTTTTATGATAAAAGAACACACAGAGAAATAAAGTGCCAACCGAATTGAAAAGTGTATTTCAACTTATAAATTTAGTTAGTACGACGATATTAATATTAGATTTCCTAATATTTTGCGTCTTACAACTGAAATTTAGTTGAATTAACCGAACTTTGTTGTGAAAACTAAAGTTTAGTTGTGCCAACCGTCTGAAATGCGTAATAACCGAATTTGAGTCTTAGTAACCGAATTTCAGTTGGCAAATAGCTAAATTCTGTGTGTTACTAACTATCGTAATTTTACATTCTTTTGCAAAAGTGATCAAAGCTTGCAACCTCTAAATATTATCCAATTTACTTGAAATTTGGCATATATTGCTTATGAATCACTGAGATTTGGAGCGAAAGCAAAGTCTGCAAATATTTTACATTTCGTTTTTTCCCTTACAAAATGAAGAACCCTAGTAAAGGTATGCAAATTTTAATATAATCATAGGGTTGAGGTAAAAAAATGACCGTTTTTGAACATTCCTTCATGGAATGGACGATATATTTTTTAAATTGTTTACATACTTGATATTTCAACCTTATTTTCCAATCTCAACAGTGCAATATCATTTTTATGCTTCAAATGTGAATATTCATGGTGAATTATTATTTTATTAACTGAGACGTCTATTGTGTTACTACATATTAAATCGCCAACGATGTCTTCGGCGCAATCTTTATCCGTTGTAACATCATGTTCTCCCAAACGTACGGCTGTTCTAAGAAAAAATGTATAATTATTAAAAATAAGAAAAATAAATGGATTTTAACTAAGTGTACACTAGGGTGGGCCGTTTTTCCACTATTCTTTCTGGGCCTTATTTACATAAAAAAAATTTATTTTAGATATGTTTGAATCTTCTTTAAAAATGTCTGACTCAAAGTTTCGGACTTCGGCAAAAATAACCAATATTAAAAAGAAAAGATAATGCTTATTAAATGAATTACTGGCAGCGAATTTTTGTTTTTTGTGTATTATTAATTCTTGCTACCTAAATCAAAAATATAATCTTTCTACAATAACGTGGAATAATTCTCAAAATTACATTCAAAAACTTTTAAAATTTGATGGAATAAGCACATGAACAAGTCTACAAAAAAAGCCATTAAAAATAGTCAGCATTATGGTCCCAAAATTGTCAAAGTTGTTATTTATTACAAATTTATTAAATTTCAAAAATAACAACAAAAATTTAAACAGGTATTTGAAAAAAATAATGGTAACATGTATAGAACTTCTAAATTACTGATTCGATTGGTACGAATTAAATTGGAAATTATAAAAGTGGTGTTAATCTTTATTAATATTGTAATAGGGTCTCCCGGTTTTAGTACGGGGTGTACTTAGTCAAAGTTGACTGCCTCACATATAATAAATCTTTTGGAAGGTGTTACTTTTGTAAATGTGCGCAGATTTCTAAAATGTTAAGCCTTAAGTAATGTACGCTGTAAGTTAAGGAAAAAACATGCTTATAGAGTTATAGACACAAACTACACAGAAAGTAGTCAGCTGATGAATCCAAAATGGTGGAAAGAAAATGAGTAAAATGAAATGTCAAAAGTATAGTGATATTCAGAAAAGGATAGTTATATACAAAAAATGTTCCATACAATTTATATGAGGGATGTTATTTATATCTCACTCCGCAAATCACAATATGGATAAAGCTCATGAACAAGTCCACAATATATAAACCATAAACTAACTGCTGACCATTCGCAGAACAATACAATTTTAAATCGAGATTCGTCGCCACATAAAGTGGACAAACAATTTCTTAAAATAAATTAAAAGCTTAATAGTTGTTATGAAATTAGTTTTTGGTGAAACTTGTTTATTGATTGAATGGAACTTTTATTATATAAAATGATATTTTTAATAAAATTGAATAAAACTTACATCAGTTTAATAAAAAGTTTCAATGGACCAGTTTAGCATAACTTCATTGCTTCTATGTACACTTGTGTTGCCAATTCAGCCATTTCCTGGCTAGATGTAGCAATTTTTGAACACGGTTAGCCGGAAAAAATAAATTTAGCCAATAAATTTCTTTGCATGACATTTGTGTTAGCTGATATTAAGCATGCTAAATAATCCCCTTACTAATTATTAATTTTAAAGGCTCAACAATTGTAGTGGTTTTAAATTTTAAAGAAATTGAAAATATTAAAACCACAGTTTTGGCTTAGATTTAATTAAAGTAACATTAATTTAAAGATTTAATTGAACACACATGAGTGATAACATGTCAACTCAATTACCATTCAGTAGTCAAAATTAAAATTCTTCTACAAATGAGTGTTTTTCCCTTAAAAATAAAAATAATGTATTGCAACTCAAACAGCTACAAATATTTACAGCAGAAGTTCCATGAGTTTAGTTGTTTTTTTAAGATAAATAGTTTTTACGATGTTTAGCGATATTTTGAATATTTTTTTTTTTATATTTTAGAATTATCTTCACTTGAAAAATGTAAAATTGCGTCATTCATATATATACATACATGCATGTACGTAACTGGAAATTATAATGTTTTGTTCTTAAAGCTATTAATAAAATGTGTGGTTATTACCAGGTTTTTTATTAAATTGCGATGTGTGTTTTATGTACAGTCATAGTCATATGGGCATTTCTCCAATGTCGAATGCGACATTCGTATACATTCAAAGTGAAAAAAAACATTTACCAAAACATTATTTTATTTTGACCAAATGCGAAACTTATAGCTCTTGACTAGCACTATAATTGGTGCTAAAATTTAGTTTGGCCGATTGTTCATTTCCAAGATATTTACAAAAACCAAGGCATTCGCATGCGACAAAAACAGAAGTAGCTTTCAAAGCAAACAAATCAAACACTGATTTCAGCGAAACCTGTAAGAATATTTTAATGCGACTAATTTTGAAATGTTGTGCATTTATGTATCTTAATAATGTTTTTTATTTTTTTCAAAACTATTAAGTAGTTTATTTTTTATTTAATTTTAATTACAGTCGCATGCGAGATGTCGCATGCGACATTTTTTTCCATCATAATTTTTATGTTTATTTGTTTGCTTTTTATGAAATTAGAAATGCAAAGATGATTATAAATGATTTTTAATATATTTATTTTCACAACAAAACTTATATACTTCACAAAATAACTTAAAGAAAAACAAAAATAAGTATATTCATGTTATAAACAAAGAACAGAAACTAACTTAACTGAGAATATTATTTCAAATGTGAAATAAAGTTTATTTTTATGGAATATGCAGTCCTAGCTGCTTCTACATGTTGGCTATCGCAACAAAACGAATGCAATTGGGATATTCCTGGAATGCTTTTCACATCCTTCCATTTTTCGTCCAACTTATAATGTAGAGACAAATTTTCAATTTGAGCAGATGGCATAAAATACATTCTAATTCCACTTATGTTGTTTTTTGCACATTGATAAAATGATAGTGCATCGGATAAAACAAAGTTTTTAGATTTGGATATTTGCCACAGCTTTCTTTTAATTATGGCTCCAACTCCATCAACGGCTCCCTTTCCGTGAGAACTTGCAAAAAAATTCCATTCCATATATACGCATCCAATTTGTTTAATAATGTCGCTCAAGCTTGTCAAAATATATTTATTTTTAAATAGAGCGCAGCTTCCATCAGAAAATATTAAAATCTTTGAAAAATGCCCATACATTTTTTTAATTTCGTTTAAAAGGTTTAAAATAAAAATAAATACGTCGTGTTTGTTGTGGGTAAGTTTATCGCTTATAACTGCAAACGACTGCGAAGCACCAGCCAACCAAGCTACGCAGGTAAAAATTGTTACCTGGCGGTAGCTGAAATGAGCACTTTGTATTTCATTTTGGTGTGTCAACCTATAATTCTCGGCAAAATCAATTTGAAGAACGAGCTCGGAAGGCTTTAAGTTAATTTTTGTTTCCTGAAAATATTTTTGCTGAGCTCTTTTTACAAAAAATGGGTTTTAAATGATGGTAACTTAGTTTCCATATCAATGACTAAGTCAGATAAAGTTGAAATTGTATTTGACAGAGCTATGTGGTTATCTATTTTACGCCATTGTTGCCACTTTACTTCATCTTCCATATTAGCCAAATATGCAAGAGGAATAAATTGATCTTTTAAATCTGTTAGGCACTTCTCACAATTATTTGTCATGCAATATTCATTCTGAATATCGCAGCAAACTGCTTTAAGAAATGTTTCAAAATCGCTGGGAAAAGATGGAATACTTTTCGTGCAACTTTCCAAAAGAAAGCTGAAATTTGCATGATACATACAAACACACATATTGTTCGGCATTTTATTTACTAACTGGACATGGCGGGGTCGCATTTTAAAAAACGTTGATTTGCCTACCTCTTCGCTTGCAAAATCCTTTTTAAACAGCTCATATGATTCAGACACCGTCATTAACATAAAGCGCTTAGCTACTAATTTCCCGTCAATTATAATGGTGTCTTTCTTTCCTGAAGCTTGCACACTAACATTATCATTCTGATAAAATCATTGATGGCATTAACTAGGCTTTCTGACACTGTTCTGCTGGATTGGTTTACGTTTTTCTTTTCTTCAATCACCTTATATTTTTTGACCAAGACGTCAAGAACTTTAAGCCTTTTGTGCATGTCTTTTGGCATCGCTTTCTCCACTTTCTTAACCGCTTTCGCCAAGGTTTGTTTACATTCGTAAGGTTTGTTTTGACTTTGATGTGACATTTGTTTTGACATTTCGTTTTCTAAAAGTTTTTGGCGTCTCTCTCGTTGTCGTATGCGATTATATTTCCGTTTCTCTGGAATTATATCTTCTTTACCTTTAGCCACTGCTTTCCACGTCTGTCTAGCTTTCCGCATTCTTTCCCTGTTTTTTAATTTATAGTTTTGCAATTTTGTTTCATCATCCTTTAACCTTTCTCTCCACTGTTTGCAGTTGGATTTATTTTTCTCGCCGCTGTTTTTACTCATCTACATTAAAAAAATTTATATTTTGTATTAACATATACAAAAACCGATATTTTAGAAAAAATAAATATTTTGAGTTTATACATTTTACACTTACAATGTCGCACGCTACAAACTTGGAATAAGTGAAGGGAGCAAAGCACTGATTACACAGGTCAACAGCAAAAAAAGGCTTGACTAACCACTATATAGATTTGATGCATCATGGCTGCCTAAGTACAAAAATGGTAAAATTTTTCAATTCTATGGATAATTTTTTTTTTTAAAAATTTTTAAGTAAAATTGACAATATTTTGAGACATTTCTCCACTTATGTTGTCATAACTCAAAAACAACTAGTCCGATTTTGTCAAATTAAATTTACAAAAATTAAGGTTTACAATATCTTTAAAGAACGTGTACAAATTTTTTTAATGCGATCAATAGTTTCAAAGTTATGAAACAAATTGTTAGCAAAAAAAAAAAAAATGCTAAAAAAAAAAAATTTGAAAAACAAAAATCTGGAAAAAATCGAAAACTGCAAAAATATTACTTTTTATTTTTTTGTAGTAAAGCTACATATCATGCGAATTAAACTAGATATGGATCATAAAAATCGATGCATGCTTTACATTTTTATTTACAATTAATTGAAGGTATCGCATATTTACAAGCACTGTAGAAAATTGTACCTACTATATAATGAAAATGCAGAACATAAAAACTCAGGTGCATTTTACGACACGCATTTTGGCAAAACCCCTTTGGGAAAAACCTCTATGACATTTTTATGATTCTAATAATTAAAAAAAAAATAAGTAATAAACAAAAGATTGTTTAATTTTTATGATTGCGGTAGGATAGTAATAAAACGCTCATAAATGTGCGTGTACGCTGAAGTGCTCTTATTTTCCGTTAGCTACCTGTAACGGATGATTTTTTTTTTTTCATAAAAGTCCTTAATGTTTTTTAGGATTCTTGGGAATAATAAAAAATTTGCAGCACACACAAACTGTATCCACACAAAGGGTTATCCCAAATTATAGTATCAGTATTTATAAGATCTCCTTGACCCTTTTTATTTCATTCAAGAAGTGTTTGCGATAACGCAAACATCATTTAATACCTACACAAAATTAGAGTCATTCAGCTTAGAAGTTAAAAACAATTTTCAAACATATGCGATGGTCTTACCCCACGAGGTCTGCTGATGGGTTTACACTTGCAGTTCTACATTCACAAGAAATAGAATATGCTCAAGATCGGTGGGTGCAAGCTGTAGTCATGTGCATTCATCTTCACCAGGACACTCAACCTCAAGTATGTCTTACCAATCAGATATGTCAGATCCAGCACTACCATCTACAGCTGAAAATGACGAGTTCATCCCACACAAACATTTCTCGCCGAGACCATGGAATCAAGATCAGCTTAATGATGTAATTAGAGACCTTGGATTGTCGAAAAGATCTTCTGAATTACTTGCGTCCCGGATGAAAGAAACAGGTCTCATAACTAAGAAACTAAAGTTTCTTATTACCGTACTCGAGAAAAAGACTTACTTCATTATTTTGCTGAAGAGGATGACTTTGTGTACTGCACAGATATTTCTGGTTTGATGACTGCCATGGGCTTACAGAGATATGATTCAAACGAATGGCGTTTATTTATCGACTCATCAAAACGCAGCTTGAAGTGTGTCCTTTTGCATAATGGAAATAAATTTCACTCCTTGCCGATCGCACATTCAACCAAAGTAAAAGAAGAATACTCTGTAATTGCATTGGTCATGAAGAAGATAAAGTATGATGAACATAAGTGGGTAATTTGTGTTGATCTTAAGATGGTAAATTTCCTCTTAGGCCAACAAAGCGGCTTTACAAAATATCCTTGTTTTATATGTTTATGGGACAGCAGAGCTAAAACAGAACATTGGAAGAGAAAACAATGGCCCTTCTAGGGAAACACTAGTTCCAGGTACGCCAAATGTTATAAATGTGGCTCTAGTGCCCCGAGATCGCATCATATTACCCCCTCTTCACATTAAACTTGGTCTGATGAAACAATATGTTAAAGCACTTAACAAAGATAGTGAATGTTTCCAGTATATTTCAAGGAAGTTTCCCAATCTAAGTATGGAAAAGCTGAAAGCAGGCATATTTGATGGCCCACAAATTCGCAAATTGGTGAACGATACTGAATTTGGCAGTTCAATGTCAGAAATTGAGAAGAATGCATGGGATTCGTTTGTATGGGTTATTCAAAATTTCTTAGGAAATAACAAGGGTGATGATTACGTTGCGCACGTTGAAGAGATGTTAACTCACTTCCAGAATCTTGGATGCAACATGAGCATCAAAGTACACTACCTGCACAGTCACTTAGATCGTTTTCCTGAAAATCTAGGAGACTTGAGTGAAGAACAGGCCGAACGATTCCACCAAGATATCCGGACAATGGAGGAACGATACCAGGGTCGCTGGGATGCACACATGATGGCTGATTTTTGCTGGAGTATTCAGAGTAACACTTCGTTATTCAACAATAGTAGAAAATCGACTAAAAGAAAATTTCAGAGTTTGTAGTTTATAATACATATTTATTTATTTATTCTTGTTTTATTATTATAATAAATGTGAATAATAAAATATAAATTTTCTACTATTTAATTTATTTATTTATTTACATTTAAGCTCATCCAACACAAATGTGTTTCCGAAGAATAGAATCAGTATATTCTAGGTAGGGTTTTGCCAAAAAATACACGAATGTTACTATGTAATGCATTTTTGATGTGAAAATTTGTACATAGCATGGGGAAAATGTTTTCAAAATTCAATCAATCGAAAGAAGAACATTAACTACTCAATTTTATGTATATCAGACAAAAAACTAAAATTTGGTGAAAATGAGCGAATTTACTTAATTGTGAATAAATTCGAAAAAAATAAATCGATTTTTATGATCGATATCTCATTTTGTTCCTATTACATGTGGCTTTGCGATAAAGCAATAAATCTGAACGATTTTTGCCGTTTTCGATTTTTTATGATTTTTTTAAAACAAAAAAATTTGCTATTTTCACGTAAAAAAAATATTTTTTCCCTCAATTTTTTATTATAACTCCGAAACTACTGAGCCGATTGAAACGCAATATATTAACGGATTAAAGGCTATGTAAATTTCAGTTTTTCTAAATTTATTTGAATAATATCGGACTAATTTTTTTTTAGTTATCATTAATTATGGGGAGAAACGTCTAAAAAAATTAATAATTTTACTTAAAAATTTTTAAAAAAAAAACCTCTCCATAGAATTTCAAAATTCGAACCATATTTGTACTACTGGGAGCACAATACATCAAAATTGTATAGTGGTTTTCAAAGCCCATAAAATTTTTTCAAAATTGTTGCCTTGTGTTATTTTCCAGCAATTTTTTTTTTATTTAGTTAGCAATAAAAATATCTATTTGTAACTAATATTTGATACGCATTGTACAAATACCTTAGACTCACTGATAACAAATGTTCTTTTTCACTGTCGCACGCTACATCGAAATATCGGTAAAGCAAACAAAAAATTTACCGTTATTTGCAATCGCATGGTTCCTTTTACATTTTTCTTATATTATTTACATATAAATCAAGACATAAAATAGCAAATGTCAATGCATGGTCTCTCTCATTAAGATCACTAATCAAAACAAAACATGCAATAGAATGTTTAAAACAGAACTTTTGCACTTGTTCGACTTTGGATTAAAATATTTCAAAATATGTTATGAATAAATGTACAATTTTTTTACATTAGCTAAATTTTATAGATTCCTCATAAAAATCTGCTACAACAACTTACTTTTATAGACTTTGAATTTTTGGATGCGGTTGACCTTTCTGTGGAAATGCCCATATATATTTACACAAACTAAAATTTTAAGTATGCTTCGAAATGAAACAAAATTTTACTATTTTATGAAGAAATTTGCTACAAATTGCTCTATTGCAATTCTTAAAGTGTATAGATTATGTTAATTAAACATTTTTATAATCAAATTTGCTGGCTGTTGATAAAAATCACAAAAGAAGACTATACCACAGTTTTCAAAATTATTTACACATTTTTTTTTTTGTCTCTCAAAAGTATTTGCACATTCCCAAAAAGTTGTTGAAAAAAGATCAATCTTTGCAAATAACGTCAGTTGTTTTGCTAGTTAGCAATATTGTATTGCTTGGATATAAATATCAATACAAAAAGCCACTAAAAACTAATGAAATGGTGGAAATAATGGAAATTCCTTTCAGACCCGAGCTGAGATTGTGACGAAATTTAAAATGGGTATATTGGCGTTAGAATTGGAAAAAAAGTATGAAGTATGTCAAAAAACAGTCTGCAATTAAGTAAAAAAGGAAGATACGTACGGAAACCTACAAAATAGAGTCATAACTGGTCGAAAATATATAGCAAACAAAACGGATGACCATTCAATTGTTTAAATATTCGCCGAAAATCCAGTCGCAAGTCTACTTAAAGTCGCTGCAGAGACAGAAAACATCATTGGAAAATATGTAAGTGAATCTGCAATTCCGGAAGGTTAAACACATATGATATAAAGACCTACGTCGAGAGAAAATTAATAATAGAAATATCTGAAAAAATAAAATAAACCGGCTACAGTTTGCAATGGAGTATATCCATAAGCCAGTGGAGTTTTGGCACAATGTTTTATCGACGGATGAGTTATCTTTCAATTTGAAGTCATTTGGAAAAACTTATATGCATCTTTTCAAATGATCGAAGTGGAAAGATCACATTAATCGTTTCGGTGGGGGCTGAGTAATGTTTTGGGGATGTGTATCATAAAGGGTCCGCCATCTAACGTTTTTTTTTTCAACTAGTGCTTATTTCGTGAATGGTAATCCATTCCTTCCGCTGAACGAATATGGTTGTGTATACGCTTAAACAACGCTGGGAAATATTGCGACATTACTTTGAAAATCATGGTAATGTTTGTAGAATGTGTGCGAAAATTGCGTACGGATTTAGGAAGAAGAGAAGCACCGTCAGCTCCGTGTGTTCGTTATCTTGTGAAAAAAGTGAAAGAAACGGGCATCCTCATCGATAAACCAAAGCTTGAAAAGCCTAAAACAGTGCGTACACCCGAGAATATTGCTGCTGTGGCAGAAAGTGTGCGTGAAGCGCCATTAACATCAATTCACCGTCGTTCTCAACAATTGAACATTTCGGAGACATCATTGAGACGAATTTTGCATAAAGACCTTGGTATCACGCCATACAAAGTCCAATTGGTTCAGGAGTTGAAGTGCAGTCAAAGATAAGTGTTACGCCAACAAGCCAGAGACAATTGACGCTTTAAAGGACAATATTCGTGAAGCCATTGGTGAAATACAACTGCACACATGCATGGCCAGCCAAGGCAACCATTTGAATGAAATTATTTTCCATTATTAACCGGAGGGATTGTACTTTCAAATAAAAAAAGAAATTAGAGAAAATATTCAGTAGTTTTTTTTTTATAACATTTTCAAAAAAAAAAGTTATTTGGCGGACCCTTTACAATGGATTTGGAGAACTGGTACCAATAAAAGATACACTAAACCAGTCAGGGTACCTTGACAGTTTAAATGACCATGCTTTGCCCTCAGCTTAAAGACTATATGAAAATTGGATTTTACGTCATGATAATGCTCCATACCACAAAGCATGGTTACCAACAACGTTTTTAAATAGAGTTGGGCAAGGTGTTCTTCCATGGCCACCCCAGAGGCCCGATCTTAACATAGTATAGAATGTATGGGCGTTCATAAACAGGCACAGAACTGTACAAAAAGACCGAAAATGAGAATAAACAATTGATGAAATAATCAATATGTGGAAAGGCCTAGAAATTGAGTTTGTACGCAATTTGATTGCATCTATTCCAGCTGGACTACAAGCTGTCATAGACGCTGTATCCGGCTACTAATCAAAAAATTCTTATTTTTGTTGTTTTATATTAGTTTTAATGCTGTGTAAATATTTTTGAAAGCTGAGGTATATATTTCTTTTGTGATTTTAGCCAACAACCAGCAAATTTATTTAAAAAAATTTTCAACTAACGAAATCTATACACTTTAAGATTGCTATAGAGAAGTTTTTTTTGTTGCAAATTTATTCATGAAATAGCTGAATTTTGTTTTATTTCGAAGCATACTTATATTTTTGGTTTGTGTAAATATATATCACAAAAACAATTTAACTAAAGTAAACATTTTAAACTAGGTTTTTTAGTTCTTTCAATCAACTAAGCTTCAGCAAAAGTTTTGTTGATTTCAACAAGTCAATTTTTATTTGCATTGAACTAAGAGTAAGACTTTTTTTAAGTGCACGATTATTATGTTATTTCGTAAAAGCGGAATAGAAATTGCATAATTTTTACACTCATTACACTAATCCATGCATAAACACGCGAAATTAATGCCAAAACAACAACAATTTTCTTAAAATTAACGAACTTTTGTTAATTTTGGTTATTTAAACATTTTTTGGTAGTTTTATGCTTGGATTATTATCAGTGTAGTTTTCTTGATTTATATCTGTCAATTTAAAAAGACAATTATTGAAATGAGTATAAAATAAAAGTTCTTTTTTAAGACTCATCTAGCGGCACATAAAATATGTATGTCCATGCTTGTCTAACATTTCCATTAGTAGTTGGGCGTTTGTTTGAGCTTGTTTTAGACATTCGTAATCGTTTGACTTTAAAACAATTTTTTGCAAAAGCATTTTTTCCTAAGAGTCAGCAACACATTTGACTGAATTTACTAACTTTTTTCTAAAAATCAGCTTGTAGAGCAAAACAGTTTTAGCAATTGTTCTGCCAGGATCGTGCCAGCAACAATTTTGCTGATTCGATTAACTTTTTTTGCCAACTTTACAGCATGGGTAATTTGGGCATAAACATTTTTTTTTTTTGTAGATTACAAATGCAGTTAACTCTAAATTTCAAGATATTCACACATATTTTCATACAAACACCGATTAATTTTTTTCCAATCTCAAAAGATTGGCTCGTTAAAAAACATATGGGGAATTTCAAAACTTTTCGACACTTTGAGGTAAAATGTTTTCAAAAATTTTTTTTGTATGACATGAATAACCTTTCACATTACTGAAGGAAGCTGAAAGCATTTGTTGCACAGTGTTATATACTAATTGTTACCAACTTACAGTTCAAAAATTCTTGTGCCGCACAATGAGCAGCGGTCAAGACATATTGATTAGTAATTAAGCTGCCACCACAGTGATATCTCTCTTTGGTATTATACAACAGTAAAGCTGTCCAGGGATATTCTAAAAGTGTGTTGGTTGACCAAATGATATTCTTTTGCCCAATAAGGTACCACAAACTTTTGAAACATTTTGTAATATTTCTACTCCAGCTGAATTAATTGCATTGATGGTATCTGATTTTGATAGTTGTCTATTAATTATTTGACCTTTTAAATCTGTTTTTGATATTTGAGAAGAGTGTTGTGTTGAACTGTTTCTTATCGGTGATGTTTCGATATAAGTGTCATTAATTTTGGTGGATAAATTATAAGCTGGATTTTGATGATCGTTATTTAGAATTGTTGTGGTCTCCATAATTTCAGTATTCACAATAGTGCTGTGTTCAACGATATGGTTCAAAACACTTTGCTCATTATTATTTGATTCTGGTTCCTTTGTTATTTCAGACATTGAGATACTTGTAAGGTTTTTTATTGTATGCTCATTATTGCAACAGTTGTAGTTTCTGTTATTTCAGTGTTAGTTTCTTTAATATTGTTAACGAACCTCGTTTCTTTACTGCAAGATTCGAGTTTTGTTAAATTGTTTATAGAATTCATAATTTTATGTTCGTTATTTATCACGGAGGTGTTGTTCAAAAATTCATTAAATTCTTTTGTATCATTATTTTTAAAATTTTTGTCATTATTTTTCACAAATTTGACATATTCTTTTTCTAATGGTGGGTATGCAGATTCTAGTTTTAAAACACATGGTGAAATATATCAATGTTTGTATTTTATACATTTTCCAATACGCTAAACAACACTACTATTAATAATTTAATTGTTCAAATACCGGTTTGTGTTTCAATCACAACTGATCCAACTGATCCCATGTAAACCACAAAAGCTTTTGATTTCATAGCACTTAAAGATAACACATTTTATAGGTTTTAGTTTGCATTTGACAGATAATCAAAGGAATGTGGTCTTTTAGAAATTAATTATTGTAATCTTTATTTAATTTTATTAGACAGTTTATTTAATTTTACTTTGCATTATTTTGAATGCCTTCTAACTATCAGTCAAATATCTTATACAATCAATAAATTTACTTTGAATGAATTCATATTTTATTTTTATATTCAACGTGTTAAACAGAAATTTTACAGCATTGCAAAAATAATACTAAAAACTTATTGCAAGTAATTAACATTTTCTTGTCGTTGTTTTTAATTCCCTTTAATAAGCTACCACGTAAAAATCCCCAACGCACACTGGTAAACTTTCAGAGAAGGCTGCCATAAATATTTTTTTTTTTTTTACCGATTTTAAAACAAATTAGCTCGTTTGAAAGAAGAAACCTTAGAACATATGGAGTCAAAAAATCAAGAACATTTTTTTTTTCTATTTCACTGTGAACAGGGTGATCCAAAATAATGTTTTTCTCTGTTTTTGTAAAGTTATAATTTTTGTTGATTTTTCCTTAGTTTAAAGCTTAATTTTGTTTTTTTTTTGTTTTCAAAGATATTAACTAAGGGTAATTTAAATTTTTTTAATTGTCCGTTTAATTAATTGATAGCATATATAAACTTTTTTATTCTAAATTACTCAGTAGTTTTTTTTTATAACCATTATATTAGGGTATGTTTTTAGCAAAAATTTTCGCGTTTGTAGGAGTATAACTAATTTGCTTCAAGGTCTTCAAAACAGCTTTTATATTGCCAAAAGACCATATTCTCCTTCACAAGCACATACCAATCACTTTTCCGCAAGTTAGCGCGGAGCAGCTAGAGCAATTTTTTTTTATCGATAAAAGTTCCAAATTATTTAAGTTATTTCCAATTTCATAGAAACTTGTTATATTGTACTGTACAACACATCTTATGGAGGTGAATAATTCATATGCCAGATGAATGTATTAGGTTTGGCCGTGTGTAGGTACAGTCAAATTGTATGGCCGTTTAAAGTTTTATTTTGTTTTTTGCCAACACTGTGTTGAATAAGACTCAAAAAGAAGTGTAATAGTTCTTTTGATCTGAATTCTGAGTTCGGATGTCCCCAACAGAATTTAAGATGAATTTTCTCGTAGAATATTCTAACTCTATATCTGCTATTTCATGGGTCATTCAAGACCTTTTTCAAGAAATACCAAAAAAGCATCTTAAAGCGTGCGTTTAATGGGTTAAAATGTTCTGTGAATATGTTATGTAGTAAATTTATACTAGAACACTAGGACTGTTTCGAAAACTAAGTTTGTAAATTAACAACATTAAAAAG
>CM037854.1:92970464-92999181 GCA_021234595.1 Delia radicum | reverse complement strand
TTTGATTTTTTTTTTTCCAAATAGATCTTAAATTTTCGTCATTTTTGGCTTATTACTGAAAAAATATCTTTAAATTTTATGTACTGTAATTTTTGTGCACCACACGATTTTTTAATTTAGACCAAGTACAATTTCTATAATTTATGTTTCTTTAAATTTGTACATAAAACAATTGTACTTGCTCAAAACTAAAAACAAATCTTTGGAGGACAAAAATTACTCTACAGAAAATTTAAAAATATTTTTCAAGTAATAAGCTAGAAAAATCGAAACTTTGAAGTCCTATTTCGAAACCGAAACTTTTTTATGATCAATATGCACTATAACCAGCAACTTCAATCGGTTGTAGGTAACTGAAGTTCCACTTCAAAAATGCTTCACTTATTTTTCCCATATTTAGCTCATTACTACGCATCGATTGAGCGGTATTCCTACTTTTTTTATTCGGGACACCCTACTGGGCGCAACTTCTTTCAGCTCAACTTTGCAGTTAACTTGATAATACAAGACTTTGTTTTTGTTGAAGAATACCAAAATGTTAAGAGTTGCCAGACAGTCCATAAAAAGTTAAAACAAAAACAAATTTGTCTGGTGGAGTTAACTACCCCATGGCAGCTTTCAGTTGTTAAAGCTGATTTCAAACCTTCAAAATTCAAAAAAAAAAAAACATATATATGTATGTATGCACAGCGCATACTTTAGGGACACACCCAAAATTGTCCCTGAATATGCGGTGTATAGAATAAATTATCCTCATCTCAAACTTTGGAGACAGTCCCCAAAGTAAGCAAATGTCCCTAAAATATGCGGGTGAACGAATAAATGTCTATAGAGTATGCGCTGTGCATACATATATATATATATATATATATGTATGCACAGCGCATACTTTAGCGACACGCCCAAAATTGTTCCCGAAATATGCGGTGTATAGAACCAATTGTCCTCATCTTATACGCTAGATGTATGAGAAGGCGCGAAATCTTTGGAGACAGTCCCCAAAGTAAGCAAATGTCCCTAGATATATATATATATATATATATATATATATATATATATATATATATATATATATGCACAGAGCATGCTTTAGGAACATGGCCAAAATTGTACCCGAAATATGCGATGTATCGAAAAAACTGTACTCATCTAATACGCTATTAGATGAGGACAGTTGTTTCGATACACCGCATATTTCGGGTACAATTTTGGCCATGTCCCTAAAGTATACTTTAGGGATACGCCCAAAATTGTCGCCGAAATGTGCAATGTATAGAAAAAATTGTCCTCATCTAATACGCTAGATGTATGAAAAGGCGCGAAAACTTTGGGGACAGTCCCCAAAGTAAGCAAATGTCCCTAAACTTTGCGGGGCAACGAATAAATGTCTCTTGAATATGGGCTGTGCATACATATATGTATATATTTTATTTGGATAAAAAAAGTGCTAACGACGATAAACGCCTGGGTTCGCACTATTAGTATTGCAACCGGTTATCTTTCTTTTTAAAGAATTTATATAAAAAAAAAAAATTCTGCGATAACTTACGTAAGGTATTTTATATTTAATTTGTTTTTCCTAATTTCGGGTGTTCAAACACATAATAAGCTGATAAAATACCGCTTAAAATTTGCATAGCATCTTAATCAGAAATTGTAGTCAATCGAAATAGTTCCATCCTTTCAAATTAAAAATAAGTAATCAAATTTTTTAATAGTTCACAAAAAAAATCGAATTGACAAATTTTTTTGTTTGATTTATATAAAAAATACAATAATATTAATAATCCAAATTATTTTCAATCCACTTTATGTAGGCTGGTAATTTTGTAAAAACTGCCGGTAAAAAGCGACTATCACCACAGCCTCTCACACCCTGCGATATTATGCCCAATTGAAGGTATAGTGCCTTGCGGCCAGAAGTTCTATAAAATATGGCACCACCAGAATCCCCTTGGCAAACATCAATTTCACTAACACCGGAAGCACACAATTCAGTTGTGTCATTAAATTTTGTATAACGATAAACTTCACGACACTTGGATAAATCCAAAATAGGTATTTCAGCTTTTATAAGAACATTAGAACGAATGCCTAAAAGAAAAATAATAAATTTAAAAACAAAAACATTTATAACAATTAACAAACTTTTTTCAGTAGCACCCCATCCAGCTACGATTCCTTGATTTTTATCAGATATATTTTCCTTGGGTTTTGGTAAACAAATAGGATAATAAGACCCTTAAAATATATTAATGAATGAATTACCAACTAATATTTGATCTTATTACATCATTTCATTTTAAAGACGTTCATATATCGTCCATTCCATGATAGATTGGCCAAAAATCTGACTGGGGCCATTTAAATTCCTTTATATTTTCTCTAGGATGTCTATTACTCACTACCGTTTTCAGTTTCTTAAAATTTTGTAAACTCGCGATTTTAATGCCGTTTTCATGTTTTTAAAAAATCAAAAAAAATTCTATAAGTAGTGACATTTAAAAAGCCATATTTTGTAAAGTATGTTCACTATTTCAAAGATTTAAAAAGCATATGTAATAGTTCTACTTTACGATTTTGTAATTAAAAACAACCAATTTTTTGCGAAAATCTTTCATAATGAAAATACAATTTTTTAATGCATTTTGCAGCATTATCTTCTAAAGTATATTGAATATTTCTACAATTTAAAAAGCTAATAAAAGATTCTAAACGATTTGGAATTCCGATTTGGAATTCCAAAATAACAGGGTTTTTCTTAAATGTATTTTAAATGCAAATGGGTTTTTTTAAAAGAAACTTGAAAAAGGAACGCTATTTTTGTATTTCAAATCGTAAATTAGACATCTATAGCTATCAGACGCTATTTAAGTTATGAAAATATTCAGAACACTTCAGAACATAATGCTATTCAAGTTCAGTGCTGCTATTATTGTTTTGATAAAACTAAAAACTTAAAACAAAACTGTTAAATCCTAAAAAAAAATCTTTTTATACGGAAAAATTGTAGTAAATTATTTTTGCAAAAAATCATTTTGGTCCCAAAAAAGTCAAAGTTTTTTTCAAAAATATAACAAAAATTTAAACGGGTATTTGAAAAATATAATGGCAATAAGTATAAAAACTTTTAAGATACCGATGCCGTTGGTACGAAACAAAGGTGTTAGTATTTTTTTTTTTCTGTTTGTGTCACCCTGTTTTAGTACAGGGTGTAATTACAGGTAGTCAAAGTTGAATACCTCTCGTATAATAAATCTTTTGGAGGTGTAACTTTTGTAAATGTGAGCCGATTTCTAACACGTTTATGTTGAATAGGAATTCTGTAGGACGATCGACGATAATCGTCCACACTTTCAAAAACAACAATTTTCCATTGTAAATGTGAGCCGATTTCTAACACGTTTATGTTGAATAGGAATTCTGTAGGACGATCGACGATAATCGTCCACACTTTCAAAAACAACAATTTTCCATTTCTATCATCGTCAAAACGATAGAAAATTTGGTACCGTTTGAATTATAGCTATTCAATTGAGTAATGTATGTTGTAAGATAAAGAAAAAACATGCTTAGGCACCAACCTACACAGACAGGAGTCAGCGCATGAATCCAAAATGGTGGTAAGAAAATAAGTAAAATGAAGTGTCAAAATTAAAGTGATATAGAAAACGATATTTATATACAAAAAATGTTCCATACAATTTATATGTGGGATTTGATTTACAGCAAATCACTATAATATAAACAAAACCATACAGTTAAAGATTACTTCTTTTGGGATATGTAATTGGTAACCTGTCTGTGTAGTCTGTGCTTATAGTCTATCTCCTCGACTTTGAATGTTATTTAAATTTAAAAATAAAAATAAAATATTGTTTTTTTTGTCATTAGTTTTTTTTTTTTGTATATTTACCAAAATTCTTTATTATTAAATCGATTTAAAAACAAAACGTTTTTCGTGTTAATTATACCTCATGATAAAAGAATTAGCAAACTGCTTTTAAATTAGCTTTAATAAAGGGTCCGCCAAATAACTTTTTTTTTTTGAAAATGCTATAAAAAAAACTACTGAATATTTTCTCAAATTTCTTTTTTTTATTTGAAAGTACAATCCTTCCGGTTAATAATGGAAAATAACTTCATTCAAATGGCTGCCTCGGCTGGCCATGCAGTAGCCTTCACGATCGGTCCAATTTTTAAGCACATTATCGATTGTGTGCAGCTGTATTTCACCAATGGCTTCACGAATATTGTCCTTTAAAGCGTCAATTGTCTCTGGCTTGTTGGCGTAACATTTATCTTTGACGGCACCCCACAAATAATAGTCCAATTGGACTTGTATGGCGTCATACCAAGGTCTTTATGCAAAATTCGTCTCAATGATGTCTCCGAAATGTTCAATTGTTGAGAACGACGGTGAATTGATGTTGATGGCGCTTCACGCACGCTTTCTGCCACAGCAGCAATATTCTCGGGTGTACGCACTGTTTTTGGCTTTTCACGTTTTGGTTTATCGATGAGGATGACAGTTTATTTCACTTTTTTCACAAGATAACGAACATACGGAGCTGACGGTGCTTCTCTTCTTCCAAAATCCGTACGCAATTTTCGCACACATTCTGCAACATTACCATGATTTTCAAAGTAATGTCGCAATATTTCCCAGCGTTGTTCAAGCGTATACACAACCATATTCGTTCAGCGGAAGGATAAAACTAATTATCTGTCAAATCAGACATGAGCTAAGTGTTACCATTCACGAAATAAGCACTAGTTGAAAAAAAACATTAGATGGCGGACCCTTTAGTTTAGTTGTGAAAAATCGTTATATATAAAAATTTAAAAAATTAATGGAAATTTGTAATTTTTGCCGAAAAAAGCATTTATATTTCTTTACCATTTTCGTGGAACTTTGTTAAAATATCAATACAAATTTTAATATAATTAAATAAATATAATTTTTTAAATATAATTTTGAACATGCAACTTAGACATTGGTTAAGAACTTTTTTTTGATTTCGGATTATGAAACAAAAGTCTTCTGAATATTTGGTATGAATATTTGACATACGGCTTATAATTAAAGTCAGGACAGAGGATTTTGTAAAAAATTGCAAATTTTGAAAATAAATTTTTTGTCCTCAAAAACAACATATTTTAATCAGTTTTTCTTTTAACTGATGTTAATTTCCCGTGCTTCCTTGTTAAACACAAACCAGTTTAATGTTTATTTATTAATTAAAAATGTCTGCATACGCTAATTTAATACAGACTTTATCTATTTGCTAAAACAAAAAAATTCTCTAGTGGCCCAAAATTACTCCAAAGAAAACTTAAAAATATTTTTACAAGAATAAGCCAAAAGTTATGAAACATTTGAGCCCTATTTCGAAAAAAAATCGAAACTTTCTTTGATAAAAATGCACTATAACCGGAAACTTCAATCGCTGGGAGGAAACCGAAGATCCACTTCACAAATATTTGACTTATTTTTCACATATTTATCTCTTTAGTATGCATTCGATTTGAGTAGTATTTATAATGTTGTCGGATACCCTAACCTTCACAACATTTTTTGCTGGGAGTATTTTTGCAGAAAATTTTGCTTATATCTTAAAAGTATTCTGCTGAACATCAATGCAAACTAAAATCGACTTGTTGAAATCAACAAATTTTTTGCTGGACCTTAGTAGATTGAAAAAAAACTAAAAAAAACTTTGTATAAAATTTTTACTTCAGTTAATTTATTTGGCAGGAATTAAAATCCATTTTTTTTAATGTTTTCAATATACATAAAAATGCAGGACTTCCACATGACAATTAAATAAAAAATTTAAATGCATGAATGTATATGTAAGTATGAAGCAATTTTACATTTTTCAAAGGAATATAATTCTAAAATATAAAAATAAAATAAAAAAAAAAAATTAAATTAAATAAAAAATATCGCTTAACATCGCAAAAACCCTTTATCTTAAAAAAAAAAACAACTACTTGAGACTGGCATTTAATACTTTGCATTGTCGGACTAAAGTGTTTATATTTATTTTTGCCTTCATCCTAAATTTATAAATATTTCTTTGGTTGGTTTGCCGTATTCTAATATTGAGAGTTGTGTCATATCATCAAGTGGTCCTGATATAAGGCAACTGTAAATGGGCTTCAACGAACGGTTTGAATATGATACAGCTGCTATTTACTTTTACTTAGATGTCAAAAAATTCTTTCACAGTTGCTGAAAGCTACCTTTAATATCCGTCTAAAAAAAAAACATAGGAATGGCTTTTTTGTATGAACGTATGCTTCAGGTTGATAAGGGAGATACGTCGAAAAATCTAGAAACCAAACCAGAAAGAAGGAAAAGACCTATTTGTACATCTACAGATTTGGATAAAATTTAGAATTGTAATTTAAAGGAATGTTTTAACCACACATAATTTTTTTATGATAAAAGAACACACAGAGAAATAAAGTGCCAACCGAATTGAAAAGTGTATTTCAATTGTAACAAGCTTATAAATTTAGTTAGTACGACGATATAAATATTAGATTTCCTAATATTTTGCGTCTTAAAATTTAGTTGAATTAACCGAACTTTGTTGTGAAAACTAAAGTTTAGTTGTGTCAACCGTCTGAAATGCGTAATAACCGAATTTGAGTCTTAGTAACCGAATTCAGTTGGCAAATAGCTAAATTCTGTGTGTAACTAACATTGTACTATCGTAATTTTACATTCTTTTGCAAAAGTGATCAAAGCGTGCAACCTCTAAATATTATCCAATTTACTTGAAATTTGGCATATATTGCTTATGAATCACTGAGATTTGGGGCGAAAGCAAAGTCTGCAAATATTTTACATTTCGTTTTTTCCCTTACAAAATTTTAATATAATCATAGGGTTGAGGTAAAAAAATTACCGTTTTTGAACGTTCCTTCATGGAATGGACGATATATTTTTTAAATTGTTTACATACTTGATATTTCAACCTTATTTTCCAATCTCAACAGTGCAATATCATTTTATGCTTCAAATGTGAATATTCATGGTGAATTATTATTTTATTAACTGAGACGTCTATTGTGTTACTACATATTAAATCGCCAACGATGTCTTCGGCGCAATCTTTATCCGTTGT
The DNA here is from genome assembly GCA_021234595.1 of Delia radicum. NCBI lineage: Eukaryota > Metazoa > Arthropoda > Insecta > Diptera > Anthomyiidae > Delia > Delia radicum. Next base: position 92,992,042 of record CM037854.1, on the reverse strand, counting down.
AACATCATGTTCTCCCAAACGTACGGCTGTTCTAAAGAAAAAATGTATAATTATTAAAAATAAGAAAAATAAATGGATTTTAACTAAGTGTACACTAGGGTGGGCCGTTTTTCCACTATTCTTTCGGGGCCTTATTTACATAAAAAATTTTATTTATAGATATGTTTGAATCTTCTTTAAAAATGTCTGACTCAAAGTTTCGGACTTTGGCAAAAAATAGCCAATATTAAAAAGAAAAGATAATGCTTATTAAATGAATTACTGGCAGCGAATTTTTTTTTTTGTGTATTATTAATTCTTGCTACCTAAATCAAAAATATAATCTTTCTACAATAACGTGGAATAATTCTCAAAATTACATTCAAAAACTTTTAAAATTTGATGCAAAAAGCACATGAACAAGTCTACAAAAAAGTCATTAGTAATAGTCAGCATTCTGGTCCCAAAAAAGTCAAAGTTGTTATTTATTAGAAATTTATAAAATTTTCAAAAATAACAACAAAAGTTTAAACGGGTATTTGAAAAAAAATAATGGTTACATGTATAGAACTTCTAAATTACTGATTCGATTGGTACGAATTAAATTGGAAATTATAAAAGTGGTGTTAATCTTTATATTGTAATAGGGTCTCCCGGGTTTAGTACGGGGTGTACTTAGTCAAAGTTGACTGCCTCACATATAATAAATCTTTGGAAGGTGTAACTTTTGTAAATGTGCGCAGATTTCTAAAATGTTAAACCTTAAGTAATGTACGTTGTAAGTTAAGGAAAAACATGCTTATTGAGTTATAGACACAAACTACACAGAAAGTAGTCAGCTGATGAATCCAAAATGGTGGTAAGAAAATATGTAAATGAAATGTCAAAATTATAGTGATATACAGAAAAGGATAGTTATATACAAAAAATGTTCCATACAATTTATATGAGGGATGTTATTTATATCTCACTCCGCAAATCACAATATGGAAAAAGCTCATGAACAAGTCCACAATATATAAACCATAAACTAACTGCTGACCATTCGCAGAACAATACAATTTTAAATCGAGATTCGTCGCCACATAAAGTGGACAAACAATTTCTTAAAATAAATTAAAAGCTTAATAGTTGTTATGAAATTAGTTTTTGGTGAAACTTGTTTATTGATTGAATGGAACTTTTATTATATAAAATGATATTTTAATAAAATTGAATAAAACTTACATCAGTTTAATAAAAAGTTTCAATGGATCAGTTTAGCGTAACTTCATTGCTTCTATGTACACTTGTGTTGCTAATTCAGTCATTTCCTGGCTAGGATGTAGCAATTTTTGAACACGGTTAGCCGGAAAAAATGAAATTAGCCAATAATTTTTTTTGCTTGATATTTGTGTAAGCCGTTATTTAAGCATGCTAAATAATCCCCTTACTAATTATTAATTTTAAAGGCTCAACAATTGTAGTGGTTTTAAATTTAAAAGAAATTGAAAATATTAAAACCACAGTTTTGGCTTAGATTTAATTAAAGTAATCATTAATTTAAAGATTTAATTGAACACATGAGTGATAACATGTCAACTCAATTACCATTCAGTAGTCAAAAATTAAAATTCTTCTACAAATGAGTGTTTTTTCACTTAAAAATAAAAATAATGTATTGCAACTCAAACAGCTACAAATATTTACAGCAGAAGTTCCATGAGTTTAGTTGTTTTTTTAAGATAAATAGTTTTTACGATGTTTAGCGATATTTTGAATATTTTTTTCTTTTTATATTGTAGAATTATCTTCACTTGAAAAATGTAAAATTGCGTCATTCATATATATACATACATGCATGTACGTAACTGGAAATTATAATGTTTTGTTCTTAAAGCTATTAATAAAATGTGTGGTTTATTACCAGGTTTTTTATTAAATTGCGATGTGTGTTTTATGTACAGTCATAGTCATATATATTTACACAAACTAAAATTTTAAGTATGCTTCGAAATGAAACAAAATTTTACTATTTTATGAAGAAATTTGCTACAAATTTCTCTATTGCAATTCTTAAAGTGTATAGATTATGTTAATTAAACATTTTTATAATCAAATTTGCTGGCTGTTGATAAAAATCACAAAAGAAGACTATACCACAGTTTTCAAAATTATTTACACATTTTTTTTTTTGTCTCTCAAAAGTATTTGCACATTCCCAAAAAGTTGTTGAAAAAAGATCAATCTTTGCAAATAACGTCAGTTGTTTTGCTAGTTAGCAATATTGTATTGCTTGGATATAAATATCAATACAAAAAGCCACTAAAAACTAATGAAATGGTGGAAATAATGGAAATTCCTGTCAGACCCGAGCTGAGATTGTGACGAAATTTAAAATGGGTATATTGGCGTTAGAATTGGAAAAAAAGTATGAAGTATGTCAAAAAACAGTCTGCAATTAAGTAAAAAAGGAAGATACGTACGGAAACCTACAAAATAGAGTCATAACTGGTCGAAAATATATAGCAAACAAAACGGATGACCATTCAATTGTTTAAATATTCGCCGGAAATCCAGTCGCAAGTCTACTTAAAGTCGCTGCAGAGACAGAAAACATCATGGAAAATATGTAAGTGAATCTGCAATTCCGGAAGGTTTAAACACATATGATATAAAGACCTACGTCGAGAGAAAATTAATAATAGAAATATTTGAAAAAAATAAAACAAAACGGCTACAGTTTTCAATGGAGTATATCCATAAGTCAGTGATCGAAGTGGAAAGATGAGCCCCACCTTAATCGTTTCGGTGATGGCTCAGTAATGTTTTGGGGATGTGTCTCATACAATGGATTTGGTGATTTGGTACCAATAAAAGATACACTAAACCAGTCAGGGTACCTTGACATTTTAAATGACCATGCTTTGCCCTCAGCTTAAAGACTATATGAAAATTTGGATTTTACGTCATGATAATGCTCCATACCACAAAGCATGTTTACCAACAACGTTTTTAAATAGAGTTGGGCAAGGTGTTCTTCCATGGCCACCCCAGAGTCCTGATCTTAATAAAGCAGAGAATGTATGGGAGTTAATAAAAAGGCACAGAACTGTACAAAAAGACCGACAATGAGAATAAACAATTGATGAAATAATCAATATGTGGAAAGGCCTAGAAATTGAGTTTGTACGCAATTTGATTGCATCTATTCCAGCTGGACTACAAGCTGTCATAGACGCTGAGGGAAATGTATCCGGCTACTAATCAAAAAATTCTTATTTTTGTTGTTTTATATTAGTTTTAATGATGTGTAAATATTTTTGAAAGCTGAGGTATAGATTTCTTTTGTGATTTTAGCCAACAACCAGCTAATTTATTTAAAAAAAGTTTCAACTAACGAAATCTATACTACTTTAAGATTGCTATAGAGAAGTTTTTTTTGTTGCAAATTTATTCATGAAATAGCTGAATTTTGTTTTATTTCGAAGCATACTTATATTTTTGGTTTGTGTAAATATATATCACAAAAACAATTTAACTAAAGTAAACATTTTGTACTAGGTTTTTTAGTTCTTTTCAATCAACTAAACTCCTGCAAAAAGTTTTGTTGATTTCAACAAGTCAATTTTTATTTGCATTGAACTAAGAGTAAGACTTTTTTTAAGTGCACGATTATTATGTTATTTCGTAAAAGCGGAATAGAAATTGCCTAATTTTTACACTCATTACACTAATCCATTCATAAACACATGAAACTAATGCCAAAAGCAACTAAAAACTTCCTTAAATTAACGAACTTTTGTTAATTTTGGATATTTGGACATTTTTTTATAGTTTTATGCTTCGATTATTATCAGTGTAGTTTTTTTTTAATTTATATCTATCAATTTAAAAAGACAATTATTGAAACGAGTATGAAATGAATTTTCTTTTTTAAGACTCATCTAGCGGCACATAAAATATGTATGTCCAACCTTGTCTAACATTTCCCATTAGTAGTTGGGCGTTTGTTTGAGCTTTTTTTAGACATTCGTAATCATTTGACTTTAAAACGATTTTTTGCAAAAGCATTTTTTACCTAAGAGTCAGCAAAACATTTGACTGAATTTACTAATTTTTTTCTTAAAATAAGCTTGTTAAGCAAACAACTTTTAGCAATTGTTCTGCCAGGATCGTGCCAGCAACAATTTTGCTGATTCAACTAACTTTTTTGCCAACTTTGCAACATGGGTAATTTGGGCATAAACATTTTTTTTTAGTAGATTACAAATGCATTTAACTCAAAATTTCAAGAAATTCACACATATTTTCATACAAACACCGATTAATTTTTTTCCAATCTCAAAAGATTGGGTCGTTTAAAAAACATATGGGGAATTTCAAAACTTTTCGGCACTTTGAGGTGAAATATTTTCCAAAATTAGTTTTGTATGACATGAATAACCTTTCGCATTACTGGAGGATGCTGAAAGCATTTGTTGCACAATGTTATATACTAATTGTTACCAACTTACAGTTCAAAAAATTCTTGTGCCACACAATGAGCAGCGGTCAAGACATATTGATTAGTAATTAAGCTGCCACCACAGTGATATCTCTCCTTGGTATTATACAACAGTAAAGCTGTCCAGGGATATTCTAAAAGTGTTGTTGGTTGACCAAATGATATTCTTTTGCCCAATAAGGTACCACAAACTTTTGAAACATTTTGTAATATTTCTACTCCAGCTGAATTAATTGCATTGAGGTTATCTGATTTTGATAGTTGTCTATTAATTATTTGACCTTTTAATATCAGTTTTTGATATTTGAGAAGATTGTTGTGTTGAACTGTTTCTTATCGGTGATGTTTCGATATAAGTGTCATTAATTTTGGTGGATAAATTATAAGCTGGATTTTGATATCGTTATTTAGAATTGTTGTGGGCTCCATAATTTCAGTATTCACAATAGTGCTGTGTTCTGCAATATTGATCAAAACACTTTGTTCATTGTTATTTGATTCTGGTTCATTTGTTATTTCAGACATTGAGATATTTGTAAGGTCTTTTATTGTATGCTCATTATTCGCAACAGTTGTAGTTTCTGTTATTTCAGTGTTAATTTCTTTAATGTTATTTACGAAATTCGGTTCCTTACTGCAACATTCGAGTTTTGTTAAATTGTTTATAGAATTCATAATTTTATGTTCGTTATTTATCACGGAGGTGTTGTTCAAAAATTCATTAAATTCTTTTGTATCATTATTTTTAAAATTTTTGTCATTATTTTTCACAAATTTGACATATTCTTTTTCTAATGGTGGGTATGCAGATACTAGTTTTAAACACATGGTGAAATATATCAATGTTTGTATTTTATACATTTTCCAATACGCTAAACAACACTACTATTAATAACTTAATTGTTCAAATACCGGTTTGTGTTTCAATCACAACAGATCAACCTGATCCCATGTAAACCACAAAAGCTTTTGATTTCATAGCACTTGAAGATAACACAATTTATACGTTTTAGTTAGCATTTGACAGATAATCAAAGGAATGTGGTCTTTTAGAAATTAATTATTGTAATCTTTATTTAATTTTGTTAGACAGTTTATTTAATTTTACTTTGCATTATTTTGAATGCCTTCTAACTATCAGTCAAATATCTTATACAATCAATAAATTTACTTTGAATGAATTCATATTTCATTTTTATATTCAACGTGTTAAACAGAAACTTTACAGCATTGCAAAAATAATACTAAAACTTATTGCAAGTAATTAACATTTTATTGTCGTTGTTTTTAATTCCATTTAATATGATACCACGTAAAAATCCCCAACGCACACTGGTAAACTTTTCAGAGAAGGCTGCCATAAATATTTTTTTTTATCCGATTTTAAAACAATTAGCTCGTTTGAAAGAAGAAACCTTAGAACATATGGAGTCAAAAAATCAAGAACATTTTTTTTCTATTTCACTGTGAACAGGGTGATCCAAAATAATGTTTTTCTCTGTTTTTGTAAAGTTATAATTTTTGTTGATTTTTCCTTAGTTTAAAGCTTAATTTTGTTTTTTTTTTTGTTTTCAGAGATATTAACTAGGGGTAATTTAATTTTTTTTAATTGTCCGTTTAATTAATTGATAGCATATTAAACTTTTTTATTCTAAATTACTCAGTAGTTTTTTTTTTAAACCATTATATTAGGGTATGTTTTTAGCGAAAATTTTCGCGTTTATTGGAGTATAACTAATTTGCTTCAAAGGTCTTTAAAACAGCTTTTATATTGCCAAAAGACCATATTCTCCTTTACAAGCACATACCAATCACTTTTCCGCAAGTTAGCGCGGAGCAGCTAGAACAATTTTTTTTTCGATAAATGTTCGAAATGATTTAAGTTATTTTCCAATTTCATAGAAACTTGATATATTGTACTGTACAACACATCTTTTGGAGGTGAATAATAGTATAGTGAATAATAGAATAATAGTTTTACTACACTAATATAACATAATCGTTCGGTATAAGAATCATCCACCCCCATGACCATGACCCTCATTTTGTTATAAAGTGCTAGCAATAATATTATGTATAAATAAAATTATGTGTAAAGTCAATGATTTAAAAAAATACGTCTATTTTTGGTTTATTTTTCACCGCCAGTACCTTATAAGTTTTCGATGCTGTTTTGGATTAACCTTTAAATGCTCACTGTAAGTATAAAGATACAACCTTGCAAGAACATCTCAAAAAAATTTTAAATCTGAGAACATGATGAAATGGAAAAAAATTCTGTGAAAATGTTGGGGTTGGAAAAATATGGGGTTCAGTCATACATTTGGCTCCTCTAGGGGCACATTTGGAAGAGTTAGAGCGGTTGGAACAAATTTTATAAAAAAATTTTTTTATTTTTTGCCTCCTTAGGGATTGGAGATATGGGGTAGGTACGTTTGAGAAATTTTTAGGTAGATAAAATATTGGGAGTCGGTTATACATTTGACTCCTCTAAAGGCATATTTGGTGAGCAGATCTAAATGAACTTGTTTGATATTTATCTGGACCCTATAGTGTAAACTAAAAAATATCAATAAAGTCAGCCAAAATGCTTTCAGAGTCAGAAATTCTTAGTTAGAAGGGTGAAAAATTGGTAATAGCTATTTTTAAGATGTAGTACCAGCTCTTAGTTGTTAAAAACTTTGTGTAGTGCACTAAACTTAATCACACACTGGTGTTATATATGTTTAGTCCTTAATATAAAACTTCGCTACCACTCGATGTTCACAATCGGTATCTTAAATTAAAGCTAAAGGCTTAGGATTTCCAACAAAAAAAAAACACACATTGAATTACGTCGACTCCTTCAAAAGTTATAGATTTTTGACCGCCTTCTCTAACCACTGTGCGACGTATATATTAAGGATAATGTTGAGGTAGTCATATGAGTTTGAACCATAGATAAAGGCAAGCTATCATCTCTCGGTTTACATCTCACCTCTCCACAGCGTTTAAAGTCACTGTATGCTCAAATTACATAAAATAATAATAATAATAAAAGTGGAAATTTGTTTCGATTAGTGTAAAATGTTACAATACTTAGTCGTAATTTGAATTAGTTTCCGTAAGTGTGGTTTGTTTCCAGGCCACTAAGGTTAAAAGATTTCTTAAATAAAAGTAAAACCATGCAAACTTCGATGAAAACATTCAAATACAAACAATAAATATAATTGTTTTCAATTAATTTATTTCCGTACTGTAGCATGTTTAGCATGACTTGTATGCGACTAATACCTACAAGAATATTTTCAAGTTCTTTAAGTATAAAGGATCATATTACACAACGATCAACACTTATTACATTGTACGACGACTGCTGTGGTTACAAACATTCTAAGCTGGGAATGCTCAGTCAGACTGTTGAACATCCACTGTGCACATTGATTAACAGTCAAACCCTTCTGGTATTGTACATTGATCGTTGTTTTGTACTAACAATCTAACTAAAAGTTGCAACACTTTCCACTGTATTTAGAAATGTCGAGTAAGCAATTATGTACTATAAATTAAGCTCGATTTCAATCAATAAAATCAATTCTTTGCTTAACACCATCGGGAGCGTTTAATCCGCTCTATGCAAGGAAACATAAAATAAAACACTAAACAAGTTGTTTTTATTTACATGGCGATCCTGCCTTGTGCTTGAAACTAGCACAAAAAGAACCTCTTCTTTTTTTAAAAAAAAAAAAGCTGGAAGTGCTACGAAAAAAATTGCACCCAGCCATCAAAATAAAATTTTAATGTCCTGACGGATCAGCCACAACGATCCGTCAGAAGAGAAGGAAGTTCCCTGTCTAGCCAAGACACAGGATGGAAAACGTCCCAAAACCCCTGACAATAGAAGAGTACAGGGCAATATAACAACAGAAGACCTACCAAATATTCCACGAGTGAAGCCACCAAAAAGGCGAGGTGGATACCTGGTTCAAAAACGCCGAGAACTGGCGCAACAGTAGTGGGGGAATGGGGCTTTTTAACGACGCAGCAGAGCAGTCGGCAGAGGGCTGAAAAATGCATGGGGTTTTTGTAACGAAAAAGCAGCGCAGTCGGCACAGGCTGAAAAATGCATGGGGTTTTTGTAACAAGGGAAAATGCATGGGGTATTTGTAATGAAAAAGCAGCGCAGTCGGCACAGGCTGAAAATGCATGGGGTATTTGTAACAAGGGAAAATGGATGGGGTATTTGTAACAAGGTGAAATTTTTGTGATATAAAATTTGAAAATTGAAAATTAAAATTGAAAATTAAAATTGAAAAATAAAAATTGAAAAATAAAAATTGAAAAATAAAAATTGGAAATTGAAAAAATAAAAATTAAAAAATAGAAATTCAAAAATAAAAAATTGGAAATTGAAAAAATAAAAGTTGAAAAATAAAATTAAAATTGAAAAATAAAAATTGCAAAATAAAAATTGAAAAATAAAAAATTGGAAATTGAAAAATAAAAGTTGAAAAATAAAAATTAAAAAATAAAAATTGAAAAATAAAAATTGAAAAATAAAAATTGAAAAATAAAAAATTGGAAATTGAAAAAATAAAAGTTGAAAAATAAAAATTAAAAAATAAAAATTGAAAAATAAAAAATTGGAAATTGAAAAAATAAAATTAAATTAGGGTTATTCTTATTTTTTGATTGTTGTTTTTTGGAATGTGATAAATTTTTATTTTTAAAAATTGTTTAAATAATTTAGAAATTAAGATGGTCCTTATTGATGGAAAGAAAAAATATCGATGGCTGTTTTGCAGTAAGAAACAAAAATATTAATGATGGGTGTGAAAATATAAAGGAAAAATTTTAAATTTCTGTGTGTGAAAAAATGTTATTCTCTAAATATTGTTTTAATAAGATGGTTTTATTATTTTAGGTGTGGAGGATATTTTTTGGCTAGAAGCGTGAAACAAGGGGCGGTCATATGTTTAGAACTCTTTAATCTACAATGTAAAATTTGTGTTGAATTTGTATAGGAAGCAAAACTCTGCTTGCCAACATAGCGTTCGCAACTAAAATGTGTTTACATAAATAAAATTCTTTGAGTAGTTTTATGCCATCACTAAGGAGGGTTGTAATGAATAATAAAATAGGAATCAAAACTTTGTTGACACCATATTGCTTAAAACTATTTAAAATTTGTTTAGGGTCAAAGTAAAAGACAATTTGTATTTACATATGTTTTAATATTAATTTGTTTATTAAACACTTAGATGTTTATGATACATTTCAATTAGATTAATTACAGCTTGACTTCTATGTCTATAGATGAAGCAGCTGCAAGTATCTGGTCCCTCTATGCAACTATCAATAGACCATGGACAATCGATAAAATGCTCCCCATGCATCGAGTCTATGCACTCCTTATGTTCAAATTCATCCATTATATTCATAAAGTTTAATATGAAGTGGAGATCCTCAAAGGAAATGTATCCATCATACTCAAAAAGAAATGCGTTAATTCTTTCGCGTAGTGTCGGAAATTCCATCATTATTTCAAGATTGATGTTTCTCCTTATCTGTATTTTTTAATACTAATTAAAAAATTTATTTTTCTTAATGTGAGGAGAGGATACTTGACAAATATATCCCCAAACTACTAATTATATAAGAGTGAGGGAATACAATGATTTATCATGCACTTTCCTTCACTCTGGCTCGATCAATTGGAGGGTGGAGTTAAGGCATAAGACATTTTTCAATTATTTTCCTTAATTTTAATTATAGGAATGTAAGAACAATCATTCAATAAAAAGCCGTCCAATAGTAAAGTCAAAAATGGATATTTCATCATCTCTAATTAATAAGTTTAATAATTTCAACAGTAAACCAATTCTATATATTAAAGACAGTGGAGAATTTAAAATCCTATACTGTGTTGAAAGCCATACGAATTAAAACTAAATTTGGCGAATGCATAAGACTTGAAGTCGAAAATGACATTATATTTCTACCAACTAGATATAACGCCATGACTGAAGAAGAACTAGTGGAATTATCCTCTGGAAATTACTGCATCAAAAAAGAATCTGGAGTAGACGAGAAATCATATCAATTGCAGCTGGAGCAATTCAATTTAAATAATGAATATATTATTCTTCAAAATAGTACATATCCAGTATGGAATTAAAATGTAAATAAATATTATTAAATAAAACAAAATTATATAGTTTATTTAAAAAAGTTTTCTTTTTATTTATTATAAATTTCATACAAAAATTGTAGGCATAAATGTCCACAATTATACGAATTATATTTTTGATGTTGATTGTAGTTATATTCTAAATTTCTACCCAAGTATTTTACTACTTCCAACGGTGGCTGCAAATTTCCAAAACTATCAAAATATTCATTTTGTTGATTATTTTTATAGTATGCTACCCAATGTGTTCCAGAGCCAATTGATGAATCTAAATTAATAATTCCACATTCTTTGAGTCTAGGACGTTTGGGGAGTGAGTCTCGCATAAAAATACCTCTAAAATAGGGAATATGTGTGGCAAACATCCTTAAATCAACATCAGTGAGTGGTCTTTTGGGTAGCATCTTTAACAGTTTTTTGATGATTTATTGCATACAAGACCATATCCTTTTTTATATGGCTTAAGAAATAATCCTTTTCCCATTGCAATAGCCTCCATTGTTTTATTATGTTTAATGGCCTCATCAAGATTTTGCTTAGCATTTTTAGCAGTGTTAATTGCTTTAGCAATAGCTGCTCCACCAGAAGATAGACTACCTAAGGCTCCAAGTGCTGCAAGAATTGTTACTAAAGGCAAGAAACCTCCAATTTTTGGAACATTTATTATGCGAGGTATAACAACTTTAGATTTTTTTCCTTTTAGAGATTTATTGATAACTCTACGTGCAATTTTAATAGCGTCATTAATATCTCTAGGTTTTTCCTTCTTTAAACTTTTTGTAGCCATTCTTATCGCATCGTTAAAAATTTTCTTTCCACTTTTGTATTGACCCTTTACTCCCATTCCAAATTTAACTTTTGCTTTCATTGCGTTGCTTACAAAATATGCATTTGTTTTCTCGCCAATACTACTATCCTCGGCTAAAACTCTTTCCCAAGCACGATTTTCAAGTATTTTATCAGCTTGATGTCGTTTATTAATATCCTTATTTTGGGAATATGCTATATCGTGTTCTTTGCAAGCTGCATCCAAAGGATTTATACCCTTATCACCTCTATTAATTCGATTTTCTAATTTAGTGCCTGGTCCACAATATTGATAGCCTGGTAAATGTAATTCAATTGGTAAGGAATTGATAATTTTATCAAACACTCCACTCCCATAGATAGTTGAGGTACGATTAATTGATTTATTATAATGGAAAACCATTTTATATCTAGAAAATTAATAAAATATTATATTTTTAGAGTTTTTATTTTATTCACAAAAATGCGCTTGATCAAGTAACATAATAATATTATTGTAAGGAATGTAGATTCCTCAACTAGTATCCTCAAGAAAGTAAGACATAATATCTTATTACCCAATTCTATTAGATGTCTTATAGTTGGACCATCCAACTGTGGAAAGACTAATGTGATGATTAGCCTAATTGAAAGTCCAAATGGACTTAAATTTGAAAATATATATTTATACTCGAAATCACTTTATCAACCTAAATATGAATATTTAAAGAGGCTTATATCACCGATAAAAGGAATGGGATATTTCACATTTTCTGATAATGAGAGTGTTATGCCGCCAGATGAAGCCAAAAAATAACTCAATTTTTATATTTGATGATGTTGCTTGCGAGAAGCAAAATAATATTCGAAAATACTTTTGTATGGGTCGTCATAAAAATGTTGACTCCTTTTATTTATGTCAGACTTATACTCGAATTCCAAAACATTTAGTACGAGATAATGCAAATATGATTATAATGTTTAAGCAGGATGAAATGAATATGAAGCACATATATAGCGATCACGTTGGAATGGATATGAGCTATAAGAAATTTTACGATATATGTCAAGAATGTTGGAAAGACAAGTATGGATTTTTAATAATAAGCAAAGATGATGATTTAGATGCAGGTCGCTATAGAAAATCGTTTAATATTTTCATTGAAATATAAAAGGATGAATTCATAAATATTAGTTAGTTACGAATAGATCATTGAATCAATTAGATCGATATCAGACCAGCCAGCAGACACCTGATCTGATAAACCAGACCAGCCAGCAGACACCTGATCTGATAAACCAGACCAGCCAGCAGACATCTGATCTGATAAACCAGACCAGCCAGCAGACATCTGATCTGATAAACCAGACCAGCCAGAAGACATCTGATCTGATAAACCAGACCAGCCAGCAGACATCTGATCTGATAAACCAGACCAGCCAGCAGACATCTGATCTGATAAACCAGACCAGCCAGCAGACACCTGATCTGATAAACCAGACCAGCCAGTAGATATCTGATCTTGCCGATATCTAATAATAATTTCAAAAACTAATAAACGATGGAGGAAAAAGTTTTGGAAGAATTAGTAAAGACGAGAAATGCTTTGAAAAGGAAATTTCAAAGTATAAAATTTGATGAATCTAACACATCTAAACAACTCAAAGATACATTTAGGCCTATAACGAAACCATTGAAGGAATTTATTGATATTTCTAAAAATACGAATACAATTTCAAAAATTATTAAAGGTGAAATTAAAAATGAAATGGCTAATTATTCAAATATAACTTTTAACAAACCACCAATGAAATTCGAGTCAAGTACTCCGAAGAAAGAGCATATAAGTACTAATGGTGAAGATGAGACGCAAAAGTCTTTATATAAGACAAATGATGATGAAAATTTCTATTCTCAAGAGGTTACAATAAAGAATGATGATATTAATGTTCCAGCAAATCCGATAGATTTATCCTGGTTGGGTAAAAAAAATATGTTGGATACTCTATATGGGCCACATAAAAATTCTAGTGGAGAATGGAAATTTGGTAGCAGCAATATAAAAATAAATGACGATAAAATTGAGGTAGGAAACCAAATGTGGCTCCTTACACCAGGTCTTTATCAGTTAATGTTTTATTCAAAACCAATGAATTATGATAAAACTGAATTGGAGATTTACAAGAAGATTTTAATTGAAACAAATGCTCATAAAAGAGATTATAAATCCGATGGACAGCTAAAAGGCACCAGAGCATATAAATATCGAAACATTATAAGTAAATTATTTAAAAATGATAAGATAGGAAGTGGTTTAATGAAATTGAATTCAAATAAATCAAATTATATATATTGGAATGATCCAAATGAGTTGGTTGATCGCCTTCGGCTATTGATAGCATCACAAACAGCTGGTCATAATAATCATAATAATGAAATAGTCTCAATAATTGAAGAATTGCGAGAAGCTGATATTATTATATAAAATCTATTGATGATCAAGTTGAATAAATATTCCATACATAACATTCAACAAGTTTGGATGTCATATATATTGAAAATTACAATTATGGGAAATTTAATATAAAATAAATAAAATGTTGCCAAAGTGCTTAATTTCATTGTGGATAGCGTTAACATCATTTACTAGCAAAACAAGAGGAAATATATTCAAATTATTTTGGAAGAAAAAGACTCACCATCAAAAATTTTCTTATTCATATAAAACAACAGAAATAAAAGAAACAGTCTTATAGAGAGCAATAATGAATACGAAACGAATTCTCGTAAAAGAGTTGCATAAACAAGCTAGAAAAAATTTTCAACGTCGCAGAGTTGTGAGAAAGGTATAGATGATTTTTGGCAAGCTGATCTGGTTGAAATGGGGAATTATTCTGCATATAATAATGATTTCCGATATCTACTAACAGTTATTGACACATTTTCAAAGTTTGCTTGGGCAGCACCACTTAAATCGAAAAATTCAACAGATGTTGCCAAAGCGATGGAAGCGATATTTAAATTAGGACGTATACCAAAAAATTTACATACCGATGATGGTAAAGAATTTTTTAATAAGTTTTTTCAAAAGCTGGTACAAAAATATAATATAAATCACTACTCAACGTATAGTGTAATGAAGGCATCTATCGTAGAGAGATTCAATAGAACCTTAAAGGGAATGATGTGGAAAGAATTTAGCTATAATGGATCTTATCATTGGATTGAGCTATATAAAGAATTAGTTGACCGATACAATAAAAAAATTCATCGAACAATCAAAATGGCACCCATTGATGTCAATTCTAAAAATGAAAAAATGTTGTTGGATACCGTGTACAATCATCTAAAAATATATAAAATATCAAAGTTTCATGTTGGTGATTATGTACGCATCAGCAAATATAAGCATATTTTTGAAAAGGGATATACCCCAAATTGGACAACAGAAATTTTCAAAATTAAATCTGTAAGAAATACATATCCTACAACATATATTTTGGAGGATTATCAAGGAAATAATATTGAAGGAGGATTTTATGATGAAGAACTTTCAAAGACTCGCTTTCCTGATACATATCTCGTTGAAAAAATTTTAAAAACTAAGGACGATAGAGCATATGTTAAATGGTTAGGGTTCTCAAATCAACACAATTCTTGGATTAATAAAAATGAAATATTATAAGATTCTAGCACTAAGTATAAAAGAGCATACTATTTTATATTTTAATTTAATCATATCGAGATCCTCAATTAGTAAATATCTACAGCACAAGAAAATGGACAAGTTTTTTAAGAGTTTTGAAGTAAAATATGAAAAACTGAAATATTGTAATTATTGTGGCAGTAGTGATCACACAGAAGATAAATGTCAACGTAAAAAGGAGGATAATAAAGCTAATAAATAAGAAACATTCTATGAAATAATTTACAATTTTAATTTTAAGAGTTATATATATATGTACTGATTATATTTAATATTAAATAAAAAACATTTATATTGCTTAAGAAATACACATTTTTATTTCATTTATATCACTTACTATTTGACCAGCAAAATGTCAATAACATTAACATTGAGCGGAAGATCATCTGATTTATCAGCAAATTATTTTCCTCGCATAAATTTAAATGAAGACTATGAATGTGCATTGATTGATTTTTATTCATACAATAGCATACCAAATGTTGATGACTATAACAATTTATTTCAAATTGGTAATGATGTTATTAAAGTGCCCATTGGATCATATGAATTGAAAGATATTGTTAATTTTATAAAAGAGGAATATGAGAGACGTAATGTAGGAAAAGTTATTAATATGGAGGCGAATAATAATACAATGCAAGTTCAAATATTTACTTCCGATGATCCAATATTTTTCAATGGCGAAAATTCAATAGGACGATTGTTAGGTTTTAATAAAAAATCTTAAAACCTAAGGAATATCACCTATCTGATTTGCCAGTGAATATTTTTAAAGTAAATCTCTTGCGTATAGAATGTAATATTGTAGTCAACACCTACATAAACAATTCTCATGCACATACATTGCATGAGTTTGCAATTAAAGTTCCACCTGGATATAAAATCAATGAGATACCGAGGAATCTAATTTATTTACCAGTAAACTCCAGAGAGATAAGTTCTATATCTGTACGGATAGTTGATCAATACGGGGATTTAATTAATTTTCGAGGAGAAGAAATAACAATTCGTCTTCATTTAAGACCAAAAATATAATGATAATTTATAATAATAAGGATTCTAATAAAAATACATCCTCATTCACAACACAATCAACAGTTAAATCAACTTTATTATCAGATAAAAAAACAAATTTTTCTCAAAGAAGCTTAACACGAACAAATATAAATTTTCTCAAATCATTAAATTTGCAATTGAAAATATAATGAGTTCAATAATAAATGTATTGGATAAACCCTTGTCGGATGATAATATTATAAAAAGGATTATCACACATATACACCATACTTGCAATCATTTAACAATAATGATGAAATACGGATATCCATACAAAATCAGGACTTGTATGTTTTACCTAGTGAGAGTTTTATTTACGTTGAAGGTTCTGTTGAAGACACTAACGATGCAAAATTAGTAGCATCTACCAGAAATTGCCGTTTAAAAAATAATTTTGTCGCTTACTTGTTTGATGAAATACGATATGAGCTCAATGGTATAGAAATTGATCGCACTCGTCATCTAGGTGTTTCAACTACAATCAAAAATTATGTCTCCTTGTCCGCTGCGGATAGTATTATTATGAAAAATGCTGGTTGGAATAAAACTGAAGATTTGGATGTACTAAATGGACACTTTAATTTTTATATTCCACTGAAACTTTTAATGGGATTTGCTGAAGATTTCAATAAAGTAATTTTAAAATCTAAACATGAATTAATTTTACTGCGTAGTAAAAGTGATGAAGGCATGGTATATTCAACAGTAGCTACTGAAAAACCAAAAATAAAAATTACAAATATTTCATGGAGAATTCCTCATGTACACTTATCGGATTTTAGTAAATTAAATATGATGAAAGTGATAAAAAACGGAGAAAACTTGCCAATAGCATTCCGCAGTTGGGATTGCCATTATAATCCTCAACTAACAACTGGAAATAGTCACATTTGGAATGTAAAGTTAGCTACCAACAGAGAACGTCCACGTTTTGCATTAATAGCCTTTCAAAATGATAAAAAATTTGTTCATTGTAATATAACTAATCTCAAAGTTCACTTGAATTCAGAATCGTATCCTTATGATGATCTTAATATTAAATTTGCTAATGAACGATTCGCTATTCTCTACGATATGTATGTGAGATTTCAACAAAACTATTATATGAGAGATCCTCAACCCATCCTGAATTGTCAAGAATTTAAACATAATGCTCCTATTATTGTCATTGATGTGAGCCATCAAAATGAATCTACTACAAACGGTCCAATTGATATAAAAATTGAGTTTGAGACAAGCAGTAATATTCCAGAAAACACGTCTGCCTATTGTATTCTCATCCATGATCGATTAATTGAATATAATCCTTTAACTGCTCAAGTACGCAAAGTTGTTTAAAAAAATACATCAATTTTAAAAAAGAAAAATTTTTATACTCATCCTGTAATAATTAATTTTCCTCAAACACTTTAAGAGAAACACGGTTATTTTCATAATTTTTTCTAAAATCTTTATAAAATATATCTATTACATAAGAAATATTTAAAAAAATTAATTTAAATCTAAATAAAATAAAAATTATAATACAATTAAAAATTAATACAATGTTTTATTTACATCTTCCAAATCAATATTTCTAAATATATCATCATCACTATCAATCTCCATAAACATATCACTAATATTATTCTGAACATTTAAATTATTATTTTCAAATATCATCATTAAATTTTCCCTATCATTGTCAATTATTTGAGCGTTAGAATTAACACAATCATCAACATTATGTTCACCACACTTTTCACATCCTTTATCCCCACATTTATTATTCGCATTACCAAAACATTTTTTTCTAGACTCATCATACCTAAAATGCCCCCTAGAAATTGTATGTATTTGATCATCCATAATAATTCGTTTATCATCATTATAACTTAAAACAATCTTATTGATCGATCGCGTAAGTAATTGATGTTTATCAGATCTAATCACAATCATATTGTCAGATATATTTTCTTGTTCAAATAAGACTCTCTTATAATCAGTTATGCTGACTTTATCTATCACATACTTTTTTACACCTTTAGACTTTTTAACCTCTTGTATGTCAATGGTTTTAATGGCATACATTTTGGATCTTAGACCTACAAATTCAGTCATTATGTTTCCACTATTTTCATCCTTCATCATTCCTAATACCTTTTTATTGACTAGTGGTAAGTACGGATTATTGGGATGAAAATTTGATGTATCAAATTTGGTATGAATATCATTTCGAATGTCATCATAAAAGTCATCTGTTTTAATAGTATATATAAAGGAGTCGGTATCCATATAGTTAAGTGATATATTTTCCCCATATTTTTTCTTTATGTATCCATAATGGAACTCATACATATGGAATTTGAAAGTTCTAGTACAACAAAACCTAAATATATAGGTTTATCATAAACTATATTCATTTTCTTTAATTCTACAGCATAAAGATTATCTGCAAATTTAGACACGCTTACAAAGTTTGGTTTTGAAAAAAAAAAAAAAAAAAAAAAAAAAAAAAATTAGACTTCGAAGCCCTAAGTGATTTTTATTAGAAGTTTCCCACTCTTCTGCAATCCTAACATCTCTACGTTTTTCAACGTTTTCCATAGTTTTCCCATAAACTGCATTGTTCATGAGTTTATAGAAATTTTTTTCAAATTCGGTAGTTGATTGTGATCGCTTTTGAGTGTTTAAATCAATATATTTTTCTAACCATGCTTCTTGTTTGTATTGCAGTATTCTATGAATTTTTTCCAACTTAAGTCCATACCTAAGACATTGTTTGAGATTTCTATAATCTATATGATACTTTATTTTTTTTATCTAAATCAGCAATAAGCTTTTTATGCTTTGAATTGCCTACTATCTTATTTTTGGGGGCAAAAGGTAAATCATTGTGATCATCATGGATAGAATCGGGATATACTAAATCTACTTCTAAAATATATCCCATGGGTGAATCATTTGATATTTGGTTGACATCAAAAGACTCTACTTTTTCCGCATCCAACCATTCAAATCCTCCAGTCGGAAGATATTGAGACATTGCCCAACCATATAAATTATTGGCGTCCAAATATGCTAAAACACTTACTAATATCATAATCTTCTAAGTATTTGTTATTGGCCTTAGAATATCTCTGTGAACATTGCACTAGTCCACCTCTTATTCCCTCATATATGAAGTTGTACATTTCTTCATCAGTTAAGAGTTCTAATTCAATTTTTGTTATTTTTAGCATAGCATCCCAAGAAAGAGCTGGAGCAGTATAATAATGACATGGATCAAGTTTATACACACTCTTACAAACTTTTCTAAAGTTTTCGAAAATATCCGTAAGAAGAAGTACATCAGTTTTAAGATATAATATGGTATATTCTTGAAGATTTTTACAATTAAATTCATTCCAAACCATGTTTGCATGTTCATAATCTTCTAACGAACATTCTGAATTATTTAAAATATTAAAGAATTTATCTCGACTAGGGAGCTCGGTCTCATTAAATCTTTCCATTGAATCCATGTATGAATATGGAAAAACCCCCTTTCTTTTAATTAAATTAAATTTATTTTCATCGCTAAAATATTCTCTAACTTCATGCAAATCACCAGCATGTAAATTATTAGCTAGACTTTCTATACTTGACGCCATAAATCTATATGAGTCTAAAAAGCGAAGTTCGAGCTTTTGTTTATTTCCAACATCAATGGTTAAAGTTATTGAAATATAAACTTCCTTGTTTAGAGGAATGACTTTAATAGCACCACCTTCTACGCTATTTAATTCTTTGAAAAAAAGATGTGAGTCGTAGGCCGATAGATTATGGAAGAAAATTGGTATAAATTTGGGGGTTCTATATTTGATATTACAATTATTGTGTGCTGCACCCCTAAATTTTCCACTAATATGACAGTGATCTCTTACTGTATAATTTTTAGGATCTGTATTTAACTTTTCACCACAAATATGACAATTTATAGTTGAATTAAATGAAATAATTTCTTCGGGGGATAATGACATGTCTACTACCTTACTAAGATGATTTTTATAAATTTCTTTGGCATCTTTTACAATATTTGCTACAAATGATGAAGGTGAATCTTCACCGAAATGAATATGAAATTTTGATAGACTATTATTATAACTACATTTAATATTATAACTATATGCACAAGCTACATGCTTTTGCACATTGGTAGTTTTGTCACTCACTTCTTCATTTACTGCCTTCAAATAGATTCAAAATCAGCATAAATGGTGAAGGGTACATCCAACTCTCTATATTCATTTTTAAAACATAATCTTGATTCCCCCCTCTTTGGCATTGTTGGAACTCTCTTTCTACAAAGCTCCTTATGGGTTTTTAACCTCTCTTCAGTATCCGTATGATATAGACATGAGTTGCAGATAAATACCTTGGATTTATGTGAGCTAATACTTGTACGCAAAAGTCTGAAATATATATATAAAAAATTAAATTTTTATAAATATATTTATCATTACTAATTTAAAGTTGTAGTTTTACCTTGATATGTCATGTATTAGTATATAGTGTGATAATTCATCCTTTGATATCAGAAGAAGATTGATGTGTATTGATCTTTCCTCCTGCGTCAGATGATATGGTCCAACGATTATATTACCATCAAATCCAAAAACATTAATACTTATCAAATTTTGTTTTTCGAATTTTTTAATATCTGTTACTTTTAGAGGAAATTCTAGATTGTCGAAGTTCAGCTCCACACATCCCACAGTTATTTTACTAGCAGCAATATTAGATATATTAAAAGAATTACACTTTACTTTTTCATCTCTGCGCAAATTTCGTTCAGAAAAAGTGCTGCTATCAACACCATTTAAAGCAATACACATCATTGTTCCTTATATTGATACATCCCCCACGTTTTGCTATTATTTTTGGTGAGGGCATGTATTGTGAGCCTCTTATAATTGATGCTTGATTTATATTAACTTCAAGAGTTTTGATTGTGGTGAGGGTCCATCCACTATCCCGTTCTTGAAATTCAGACATTTTAGTGCATATTTCATCAACTTGCATATCATGAATATATGAGAGGTCCTCACCTCTAGTCACCATAAACATTTTTGATATATGATGAATTGTTGCAATGATCATTTCAGTATTAATTATTTTTATGTAATCACATTTTAGCTCCATATTAAATTTATAAGTAATATGCTTATAAAGGGAGTCTTTAAGCAGTGTTAAAGGAATGGACTCAAATTTTTAAAAAAATCTTGTGGAGATAGTATTCCCTCACGATCATTTACATGTTTATAAACTTCCAGCCGTTCTTTAAAGTCACTGCTTGTAACAGCAAACTTATTATTGACTATTGTCACACCACAATTATTGCGATGTTTAGGTGTTCTTAAATGATATCCGT
>CM037854.1:92838077-92970364 GCA_021234595.1 Delia radicum | reverse complement strand
ACAAATACAAGCAGAACAGCGAATTTAAATGGATAAATGGGAATTAGTGGAAAAATTAATCTCTTCAGAAAAAGAGAACTTTAGAAAAGCATATAAATGCATTAATAAGAGTAGATTTGTTCGCCCAGAAACAGTGAGAAAACATTTAAACACGATTATTAATTCACTGGAAACAATTAGAGAAATAGCATACAGAAACAGAGAGAAATTTACAGAAGAACACAAAAAACGTTGTTTTGGAAACTTGTTGGAGTTTCAGAGATCAATTAGTTTAAAATACTTGATAAATATAATATAACCCAAACGGGTCCACATTCAATTGAACAGCCACTGAAAATAGATACAAATATTATACTGGCTTCAGGCAGTAGCGAAAAATTTGACCCAATTTCTGAGGCGGAAACCGATTCAGACTCAGAAAATTACTATAATAATAATAAAATGGCACAAACAGTTGTGGAATTCCTTAATACAGCCTCACGGCTGATTTGTGAGTTCGACGGCAAGCCCGAAAATTTACGAACGTTCTTGCACTCGATACGATTGGTCGACTCACTCAAAGACACACATGAGCAAGTGGCAGTGTCCCTGATAAAGACAAAATTAAAAGGAACTGCTAGGAACCTGACTGATAATGAAAATTCGATTTCCGAAATCATTAATAAACTGACTAGTTCAGTTAAAGGTGAATCAGTCGAAGTATTGTCGGCTAAGATAATGAATATTAAGCAGAACAACAAGTCTGCAAATGCTTATTGTAGTGAGATTGAATCTCTAGTGAAATCACTCGAGAACGCATACATATCAGATGGTTTGACCTGCGAGTTGGCAAATAAATACTCTACCCAAGTAGCTGTAAAAGCACTCACTAAAAATTGCACCATAGACAAAGTAAAATTAATCATGGAAGCGGGCCAATTCAATAATATGAATGACGCAATAAGCAAATTCGTAAATAGTTGCACTGAGGCAACAGGTCAGCAAAATGCTATATTATACTATGGGCAAAGACCCAATAATAACAATTATCGCAGAGGTAAAGGAAGATTCCGAGGAAGAGGAAACTTCTCTCGAAATAACAATTATAGCAAACCGCACCAGCAACAACAATAATAATTATTCAAATAATAACTACAGGGGCAGAAGAGGACGTGGTAAATATAACGGCAACAGAAACCACACTAGAGCAATAACTGCAAATGAAGACAGTTCGGAAAACTCGAACGCTCCCCTAAGATAAAGTCAATGAACAAGAGGATATACAACCTTAACCTTAACTTTAGTTGTTTCATTCAAATTAAAATAGATATAGTAAATACAACTGTAACATTACTGGTACACACTGGAGCAGATATATCCTTAATAAAACATCAATGCACTTTCAAGAAAATAAATACTGCAAATTTTACTACACTTACTGGTATAGGAAAAGGTAGAACTAAATCCATTGGTACAACATTTTTCGATTTAAGAACCGATAAATTTTTGATACCCCACAATTTCCAAGTGGTAGAAGACAATTTCCCAATACCATGTTTCCATCACATGGTATTGGTACAGATTTTATGAAAAAATATAATTCCATTCAGCAAGATCGGAAGTTATACGAAAAAATAAAACTTTCTTCCTGCACTGAGGAAATACTGGTACCTAACCAAGAACCCCACTCGGGAGTTTTCATACCCAGCACAATAGTGAAAGCTAAAAATGCATTTATAAGGATACTTAACACAAATAATTCAGTAACTACACTAAAAGAAAATAAAATTATAACTGAAGATGTCAATAATTATGAAATAATGAAATGTAACACTAACGAAGAAAATAGAAAGGGAAAAATTATGGATATATTGAAAAGAAATTTTCCAAAACGTTTTAACGAAACATTAACACAAATATGCACCGAATATAGTGATATTTTCGGTTTGGAATCAGAAACCGTTACAACTAACAATTTTTACAAACAAAAGTTAAGAACAAAGTATACGGAACCCGTATACATCAAGAACTACCGTATACCACATACCCATAAAGAAGAAATCGAAGAGCAGGTAAATAAATTGATAGATGATGGAATAATAGAATCATCATATTCCGAATATAATAGTCCAATTCTGTTAGTTCCAAAGAAATCCTTGCCAATTCTAAGGAAAAAAGATGGAGATTGGTGATAGACTACAGACAAGTAAACAAGAAATTAATTGCAGATAAATTTCCATTACCAAGAATAGATGATATTTTAGATCAACTTGGCAGAGCCAAATATTTTTCTTGCCTAGATTTAATATCCGGATTTCATCAAATTGAATTAGAAAAAGATTCTAGGAACATAACTTCATTTTCAACTACCAAGGGTTCATATAGATTTACCAGACTACCATATGGTCTGAAAATAGCACCAAATTCGTTCCAGAGAATGATGACAATTGCTTTTAGCGGTCTAAGACCAGATCAAGCTTTCTTATACATGGATGACTTACTTGTTCTAGGTTGTTCAGAAAAATACATGCTTTCAAATTTGACAGATGTTTTCGAATTATGTTGCAGACACAATCTCAAACTGCATCCTGAAAAATGTTCATTCTTCATGCACGAGGTTACATACATTGGTCATAAATGCACCAACAAAGGCATACTCCCAGATGACAGTAAATATTCAGTAATAGAAAAATACCCAAAACCTACTGATGCCGATAGCGCAAGGAGATTTGTAGCTTTTTGCAACTACTACAGACGCTTTATCAAAAATTTTTCTGAATACTCAAGACATCTTACACGATTATCGAAAAAAGGAGTACCATTTGAATGGACAAAGGAATGCGACATTGCTTTTGAGCATCTTAAAAATGCATTAATGAAGCCAACATTGCTGCAATACCCAGATTTTGAAAAACAATTCTGTATAACAACAGATGCTAGCAAACATGCTTGTAGCGCCGTGCTCACACAAGAGTACGATGGAAAACATTTGCCAGTGGCATACGCCTCTAGAAGTTTCACAAAAGGAGTGAGCAATAAATCCACTATTGAACAGGAATTAACGGCCATACATTGGGCAGTGAAACATTTTAGACCCTACATTTATGGAAAACACTTTCTTGTTCGATCAGATCATAGACCACTTTCTTATCTATTTCAATGAAGAACCCCAGCTCAAAATTAACTAGAAATAGACTTGATCTAGAGGAATACGATTTCACAGTTGAATATTTTAGGGGAAAAGATAACTACGTCGCGGACGCTCTATCTCGTATCACGATCAACGAATTAAAAGAATTAAATATACTAAATAGCAATATACTAAAAATGACAACAAGATCAATGACTGACAAGACACAGAACAAGGCTGAAAATAAAAATATGAATAAGCAGCATCAACTGAATGAAAATGAAAAGCCCAGTATATATGTACCAATCAAGAACACTGACGTCAGAAAATATTATAAATTAAAGATTACCCCCGGAAGATGTTACATCAAAAGAGGAAAATCTGTAATTGCATATATACATATAGATGATTTGTTTATTAATGGGAAACTTGACTTAGGACAATTCTTCCCAAGGCTCGAAGAAGTGGCCGGTAAACATAACATTACGAAAATACAAATGGCACCTAGTGAGAAAATTTTCGAATTTATCTCCATTAATGAATTCAAACAAATGGGCAATAAAATGTTGAATTATATAAAAGTAGCGCAACTGAATGAGGTGACCAGAATTGATAATAATGCTAAAGCTATTCAAGATGTAATGAAACGATACCATGAAGACCCAGCTGAAGAAGGTCACTGCGGTGTTTCAAGAACATTAAACAAAATTAAAAGATATTACTATTGGAAAAATATCACGAAAGACGTAACAAAATACGTTAAATCATGCCAAAAGTGTCAAACAGCCAAAATTACAAAGCACTTGAAGAGTCCTATGATATTAACGCCAACGCCGGCGAAACCATTTGATATTGTATTAGTGGATACTATAGGTCCGCTACCAAAATCCTACAATGACAATGAATATGCAGTCACTATAATATGTGACATGACAAAATGTCTAGTAACAATACCTATACAAGACAAAAGCGCTAGAACAACTGCAAAAGCAATTTTCGAACATTTTATTCTCACTTATGGTCCAATGACGTTCATTTCGGACATGGGTACGGAATACAAAAATTCTGTATTGACGGAATTATTCAAGCTTCTTAAAGTTGAGAAACTCACTTCCACGGCTCATCACCATCAAACAATGGGCACAATAGAGAGAAGTCATAGAACTTTAAACGAGTATTTAAGATATTACATAGCAGTTGATAGAAACGATTGGGAAGATTGGCTTAAGTACTTCACGTACTGCTTTAACACTACGCCATCATCCGTACACAACTATTGTCCATATGAGTTAGTTTTTGGCAGACTTCCAAATGAGTTTCAACAATTTAATGAGGTTGATAGAATTAGTCCACTTTATAACATAGATGATTATTTTAAGGAAGTAAAATTTAGATTAGAAGTAGCACATAAGAGGGCCCGAGAGATGTTAGATAGATCTAAGTTACTATAAAAATTTAATTACGATAAAAATACATTAGACTACAATTTTAAAATAGGAGATTTAGTTTTACTTAAAAATGAGAAAGGCCATAAGTTAGACCCTCAATATAAGGGACCATATAAAGTTAAAAACATAGATTTAAAACATAATGTAACTATTTTTGATAACAAGACCGAAAAAGAACAAATAGTTCATAAGAATAGACTTAAGATTTATACACAATAATAATGAAATAAAATAATACAAAGTAATATATGGAATTCCAAAATAATAAAGAAAATCATAAAAACAAAAAGTAAACATAAACACAATATAATAATAAAATTATTTTATGTCTTTAATGTAAAAGAATACTCATACAACTTTGTTATATGAGCATTATTCCGTAAAAGGGAGGTGTAGCATGTTTAGCATGACTTGTATGCGACTAATACCTACAAGAATATTTTCAAGTTCTTTAAGTATAAAGGATCATATTACACAACGATCAACACTTATTACATTGTATGACGACTGCTGTGGTTACAAACATTCTAAGCTGAGAATGCTCAGTCAGACTGTTGAACATCCACTGTACACATTGATTAACAGTCAACCCTTCTGGTATTGTGCATTGATCGTTGTTTTGTACTAACAATCTAACTAAAAGTACCTAGTCTGTTGCAACACTTTCCACTGTATTTAGAAATATCGAGTAAGCAATTATGTACTATAAATTAAGCTCGATTTCAATCAATAAAATCAATTCTTTGCTTAACACCATCGGGAGCGTTTAATCCGCTGTATGCAAGGAAACGGAAAATAAAACACTAAACAAATTGTTTTTATTTACAGTACACGCAAAGAAAGAACATGGTTTAGGGAACCATATTCGAAGAACATCATACATTTTTGGATTTATGATTGCGACAAACATGTTACTATGTTTGTGACAACCATACACTTATCTATTTCCGTATCATAATATGATAATTATATTACCGTATTATGGTTCCATATTGATCCCAATATCTTCGTGTTATGGTTCTGGAAATTTTTATGAATTGTCATAAAATGGATTAAAAAGATATGTTTGCACTTTAATAGTATATTTATTTAATAATTTACACATTTAAATAAACTTACGTTTAAAATCATTTAAGTAATCAAATAAACTTTGTGAAATATTCTGTCAGCAGTAAGAGCTATACATGTGATTAAAGCACGCATAAATATATTGTTAAGAATGCTTAATTGTCCGCCATCTAACGTTTTTTTTTTTCAACTAGTGCTTATTTCGTGAATGGTAACAATTAGCTCATGTCTGATTTGACAGATAATTAGTTTTATCCTTCCGCTGAGCGAATATGGTCCGTAATATGCGTACACCCGAGAATATTGCTGATGTGGCAGAAAGTGTGCGTGAAGCGCCATCAACATCAATTCAACGTCGTTCTCAACAATTGAACATTTCGGAGACATCATTGAGACGAATTTTGCATAAGGACCTTGGTATGACGCCATACAAAGTCCAATTGGTTCAGGAGTTAAAAAAAAAAAGTTATTAGGCGGACCCTTTATTTCACAATACATTTATAATGATCAAACCTTGTTTGCAGCAATCATAAAAGTTTTGTAGTAACCATATTATAGCCCGTATCATATTATAATCATGGAAAAGAATTTCGTCATCATTTATTACCATATTATGATTGTAACAAATATAATATGATTATTTCGTACTACAGACTTAAAAGCACGTATTTTTTTTTAATTTTTCTTTTATATTTTTTCTGTTTAGCAATGTTTTTTTGCGTATTTACAAACAATTAAAAAAATACTTTTTAGCACTTTATACTTAATTTGTAGCACTTGTGTGTCCATATAATAAACAATAACTTTAAGGGGTGAGCGACAATTAAATGTTTGCATAGACTTTTAGAGTAGACCGGGTTGAGACTACAAACTTAGAGCTTCTTCCAAAAACAAAACAAACCATCATTATAATTGAAACCATTACGCTGCTTGTCTATTTTTAATGTCTTTTTGTTTAATATTATTTAATTTGTTGGGGCTGACTGTTTCTCACAACTTCTTTTCACAAAATCTCAAACAAGAATGACACTAAAAGAGCTAAGACGCTCATAAAAAACAGACTGACTTATAGTTAGCGTAGCTATGAAATGGCTGACAGAGAATATAATATAGATAAAGGAGTATGTTGATAAATATTACTATATTATGAATGTAAACAATACAATATTATGATAACTGAAAAAAAAAGCAAAAATATTGCTAGATCATGATGAAAGCAACCATAATATTGGTGAAATATGATTGATACAATAATAATTTAATTGAAACAACCATTTATGGCTGTAGGAAACATAGTTTTGTGGGCGCAATCATATTGCAAACATAAAAAACAGACTGATAATCTTATAGTTGGCTCAACTATAAAATGGCAGATAGAAAATAAAATGGAGATAGAGGAATTTGATAATAAATACGATACTATGATTGTAGACAATACAATAAAATGATAACTGAAAAAAAAAAATTTTACTAGAACATGATGAAAGCAACCATATTATTGGTGAAACATGATTGGCATTTCTATAACATTTTTAGGTAATTTTTGTTTCGAAGCTAATGATATCCGTTTAATTTAGAATTTCTTATCAGAATAATTTAAGTATATTAAATGACAAAAATATGAAATTAAATTTTTTAAAATTTGGAATTTTGATAGTTTATAATTACAAAGTTTTGTTTATTGAAATGGTTAATTTTCTGCACGAATTCGGCATTGGTAAACGTTTTCGAACTCGAAGGTTAACGTTTACAACTTCTTTGTACAAAGAATCATAATTTTTATAAAACAAATGCTTTACTAGTATTTAAAATTTTGAACAGTTCACTGGATATCTCAGGGAAAACGCTTTTTACCAACGTTGACATAGTGGTCTCAACCAAATCTTTGTCAATGCTTTTTTTGTAGAACTCTGAAATTAATGTTAAACAAATACTGAAAAACGCGCTTTGGAAACACTAGTAAAGCGTCTCAAACAAGTGTGATGCCGATTTAAAAAAAAAATAAAATGATGAAACACAGAAAAATATCAAATTTGATATAGCCTGACATTTCGGATGAAATCGTATTTCACTTAGATATACGATTTCATCCGAAATATCATGGATCGTATTTTATATAAATGAATTATATTCCATTGAGTTTGATATAATTTGATACGATTCGATGCAGTGAAAAAAAAATTTGTTTAAATTCATTACAGGGGCTAGACAATATGCTCCGATTGTTAAGAGCCCAATTTAAATTAATTGTATCGTAAAAATTAAATTTTATATGCTTATATACAGTGTGAAGCTCTTCTGAGTCCATGGAACTACTTTGTGTACCAACAAACTCTATTTTACATTTCTAAATGTAAAGGGTACGCTGATTCCAAGTATGGTCTCTGAATCGCACTATGACATCAGGAGTTCGAGCTATATTAACATGAAAAGCCTCGATTTTGATGAAAATGCTCGTACTTTAACTTCCGGAAAATATATTTTTCATAATACGCATCTGAATACGCTACTCTTACCCTTTTTGTCGATATTTTAATTGCTTAGATAACTTGTATTTTCTTGGAATTATCGTCAGTTAAACTTGCTTATAATTTTGATTTTTTTTACAATTTAACTCTGCGAGACATTAAAATTACTGTTACAACCTGAATTTCTACTGACGATATTTTCATAAGGAAATGAGTTATCTAACAAATTCAAAAATCGAAAAAACGGTAAGAGTAGTATTTCGGATCCGTTACAAGTATTTTGAAAAACATATTTTCTGGTTGGTGAAATATCGGAGAATTTTTATCAAAATCGAGACTATTCCTGTTAATAGAACTTGATCGACTGATGTCGAAGAGTGATTCGGAGACCAGATTTGGATTCAGCATACCTTACCTTTAGAAAACAAGCGTCACATATTTTTCAGCCTGATTCTTTAGGTTAAATAGTACTTACATGTAATCATATTACCACTGTATAGTGTAAAAATTAAATTGGTTTTAAAAAATCAAAAATTATTATTTTTATAGCAAAGTTTTAATTAATGTTGTACCAATAAATTTACAGAAAGATGGTGAGCCGTTGTCACCAGAAAGAGCTGCAATAAAAGATGGAACTTTAATTATAGCCAATCTAATCGAAACTGATCGTGGTATGTACGAGTGTATAGCAACAAATGAAGCTGCCACTATATCAACCGAAACGGAGTTAATGATTGAAAATTTATCACCAAGGCCACCATACAATTTGACAGCAAATAGTACAGAATCAACGATAACCATCAAATGGCAACCAGGTATGTTATAGCTGAAATTTTAGTTAAGTCCTGAACGGGATAAAATTGCAAAACTGTTAAAGTGAGCAACGCGTTGACTGTATTTTTTTTTTTGTCAGAAATGGTTAAAAATAAGTATGAAAAGATAATTTATTGCAACATGATTTAAAAGATAAAACTTAAAGTCTGACTTATGTGGACTTGTATGCTAGTTATAAATATTTTAATTAATATTAAACAAAATATCCTTTTTGAGTTTTTATTTTTAGATACCAATTTTATATTAAAAGAGTCTATTAAATATATTTTAAGTTTAAAATTAGACTTGTAGATATGTCTTTAGGCTTATTTAAAAGCACAAACACATATGGTATTCCATAATTTAACAATAATATACTTTTGTTTAAGTTATTAAAATTCTTCAATTGTAATTAGTAAAACCAAAACATTATTATTTACTTTTGTGTGATTTACAAATTGTGAACTTTATGAGCGGAAGTTTTGTATGTTTTAACTTTACGCATTGTCTTATAAGTATGCAGACATATTTAAATAATATGCATAAATATATACAGTCAAAAGTGAACTGGAAAAATATTATTCTAAAAATATCATCCACATTTATAAATTGTTGAATGTCAATCGATTTATGCATAGTTTACTGTATATCTTAAAATATATCTTTGTCTTATATTCAATCAGAGCTATCTACAGACATGGGAAAATCAATGGAACTTTACGATTCCGTGTCATTCAAGATTTAGCCCATTTTTAGAACAATATATAAAATTTGTTATGGTATCAGCATTTGAGACTATGAATTCGAGCAGACATCATAAATTTTAATATCATCATTAATAATTACACTTAATTTAACCTAATTCCTTTTTTAATTTTTAAATCTTTTGGGTAATACCTTTTCGGAACAATGAGAAATTGCCTAAAATATTGGTGGATTATTCTTCTGATGATGCAAAATCTACTACATTTTGAGATAAATATGTGGTCTCAGTTACAAATTAATGACTGCTCTCCGAAATGTGCACACAAAAAAATAAAATTAATTAATTTTTTATGAAAAAGTTCATATTTTTAAAGGGTCATACTATTTATGAAATTTACTTACTATTTATGAAGTGTTCCTAGTTTCCCTAGCATTTATGAAAAAGTACATAAAACTCTCAGCATAATTGCAATTTATGCAAGTTTTCTAAATATTAGGATTTTGCACATTGGTAAATTTTTTAAGTACTTTTTCATAAATATTAAGTTGTTCTACATATATTTTAAGAACCTTGTCATAATTTACGAGACACAAACTTTCCCAGTATTTTTTATGAACTGTTAATGTTATGCAAAAGTTCATAAATTAGCACATTGGCAAATTTTTCATAAAATATTCATAAATAGTATGAATTTTTTTTTTTATATGTTTTTTGGGTGTTTTTTCAATAAACTGAAATTTCAAAGATTTCCATTTTTGCGCTTTCATCTTCAAAGTTGTTAAAATTTTTTGATATTAGCATACAAAAAACTAGTAAAATGAGAAATAAAAAAAAATATGATAGCAAAAATCTCATCATGTCTGAGCGTGAAGATCTTAAAATTTTATACATTTTAAAGGACACTTACACAGTTTGAGATAGAATTAGATGCAGCCCTATGTGATCGTTAAATACTATTATTATTGTGTGTAAGTGCTAAATGGATAGTAATATTATAATGGTATCCAGAGCCGTTAAAGGATAAATGTTGGAGATTTTCATAGATTTTTTAATATAAGCCAGATTTCAACCAGTTTGATTTTTAGCATACTGCGGAGATAAATACGATGTAAGCCAAAAAATAAAATCTGATATATTTATCACTTTCACATAATGATTGTTATGATAATATCTACAATTAGAAACAAAATGGACCTCCTAATTCTTGAAGCTGCGATTGTGCCTTCAATTTCAAATTATTATTATTATTTATTATTTTTTTTTTAAATTTTAATTTACATTTTTTTAAATGAAAAATCTAAAAATTGTAAATTTGTGGTCATATTTTTTACTTAAAACCAGTGCTAACAATTCAGTTATAAATAAAGGGCTTTTAACGTAGTTTTTAAAGGGATCTGTAAAATAACAGTTATTTAATAATAACACTTAAATTATTTCTGTTATTTCTTTTTTTTTTTTTTTTTTTTTTTTTAATTGATAAAGTGGATTTTTTAGATAAAATTCAAATGATAAATTTTAATAAAAAATCTTTAATTTGTGCGCCCCGATAGGCTAGTTAGTAGCGTGCTGGCTTATCTGTGCGGGGGTCGTGG
This sequence comes from Delia radicum, assembly GCA_021234595.1. Lineage (NCBI taxonomy): Eukaryota > Metazoa > Arthropoda > Insecta > Diptera > Anthomyiidae > Delia > Delia radicum. The sequence continues at coordinate 92,959,160 of CM037854.1, read as the reverse complement.
GTTCGATTCCCACCAGAGGCACTGGTCTGTTTTCGCTACAACGTATATAATTTGTAATTATATGATTATTAATTAAAAAAAAATTAATAATCATATAACATTGTAATAATACAGCATTTGTTAAGTGGTTTTATGAAACAAAAATTAACATTTAACAGTTATTAAGAGTCTGTGATTTTAACTACAGATCACTAAAAGTAAATGTTGAGTACAGTTATTTGTTTCAGATTTTTGGTTGTGTTTTATACAAAAACTAAACAAAATTCCAATTTGAATATTTTGAAATTTGTTTTTTTTTTTGTTTTTTAATTAGGCAAGAAATAAAAATTGAAACAAATAAAAAAAACACAATATTCCGTTTTTGTGTTTAAATTTGTATGAAACTTTAAATAAAGGAAAATAATAAGTGAAACTAAAAAAAATCAGTAAATGGTAGTAAATTATTTTGAATATATAAAAAACTTTAAATAAATATTTATTTAAAAAATAAATACATGTTCCTTTATTTTTAACTAAACTGAATGCTGTTGTATTTAACTACACACAGTAAACAACAAAATATTCTGAGTGTAGTTGTATTTCAATTTTATTATATTTAATATATTTTTTTATAAAATATATTGTTTTTTATAAACAGTAAAAAAAAATTGGTACACACAGAGGAATAAAATGCCAACCCAATTGAAAAGTGTATTTTGGTGGTAACAACTAGTAAACTCATTTAGTACAACCATATTCAAATTAGATTTCTGGATATTTTGTTCGTTGCAATTAAAATTCAGTTGACTTAGCGAAATTTGTTGTGAAAACCAATATTCAGCTGTTCCAACCTATTACGGTCGAAGTAACCGAATTTAAATCGTCGTAACAGCATTTTAGTTGACAAATAGCAAAATTTTTTGTTTCTGTGTGTATAAAAAATTATCAGTTGGTATATTTTGATTTATTATTCAACCTTTTCAAATAAACTGTATATCTTTAATTTTTTGTTGGCCCAACATCCTAGTTATTTTCAATATATTTCTACGAAGCGGGATATAAACTATCAGTAGACCAAAAACCTCAAAGGGCTTTGAAACCTTAGCTCGTATTTAATTTTGATATCTCGTATATTAATTATGGGTAAAAATTTAAAGTTAAAAAGATTATTTAATGCAGACAAAAAAAGTTTCTTTAAGGTGTTCGCATTTTAAAATATGTATAATTTATTAAATCAATAAAATGCTAACTAAGCATTTAGATTTGTTTTCTAAATGTTAAATATAAAAAAAAAATGCTAAAATAACAGTACTGGTTTCAAACTTCTTGAACACTTATTTAAAAAAATAAGACACACTTAGGCAAATAAGTGATACTCGTATATAAATATTTCGTATAATTTGTATTGCGTAAGTATTGCAAATCAAATTTTATGTTGCATACTTTCGAGAATTATATTATGATAACAAAGGCGTATGAGTGACTGAGTATGAGCAGTGTTACCATGTTGCCAGTTTTAACTGTTTTTTCCAGTTTTTTAGAATGCGTAACAGTTTTCCAGTTTTTCATGAAAAAAAACAGTTTTTGTTTAATTTCAGCCCTTTTTTCCAGTTTTCAACAGTTTACCTGCTCGATTTGCATTTTTTTACTTGAAATTAAAATTAATACAAAAGTTTCGCAAAATGTTTCAATAAAAAATAATACTACGCATTGAATGCAACTATGTAGTAAGTTTTAACTCCCTTTTTTGCATTTGTTTGTGTTGAAACGCTGAAGTGCCATTTTGTTTCTGTCTGTTTTCGTTTTTCTTGTGTTGTGTTTAGTTGGTTTACAACAAATAAGTTTTTTTTTCCTGTGTATATAAAATGCTTTATGTTATGTGTTTAATGTTTTTTTATGTTTAAATAAAATGCAATTGAATTCAAAATGCACATATTAACAGTTTTTTCTACTCTTTTTTATTAAAAAAAACAGTTTTTTCTTAAAAAAACAGTTTTAATTTACAGTTTTTTGAAAAAAATACATGGTAACACTGAGTATGAGTGATATTTAAGTTTTAATAAAAATAAATTATGCATGTATGTGTTGCATTTTTTAAACTTGCTGTTGCATACCTTAGGGGGACTTGTTTGTGATATTTATAATTTTTTAATTTATAAATAGAGAAAACAAAAAGTAGCAAAATTAATTTTGTTTTTGGCAAACAAATATTGGAAAAAAGCTAAAAAAAAATAGTAAAACCACAAAAAGGGAAACTAATTACACTTTTTATAAGAAGAATTAAACAATTTTAAAGAAAAGAACTTATAAAGCGAATAATATCTGAAGAACGCAATTTTAAAGATCAAAAGTCTTAACAAAAAGCCTTTTTTTAAGTAAAAATGTTTAAAGTAATATGAGCAAAAATGTAAAAAGATGGCACAAAACACAAAAAAAAACATATTTGTCTTCTCTGTTTATAAAATATCAGCCTATTTAAAATACCGTTTTGGAGTTTCTTAAACTAAAAGTTTAAAATTAAGTTTAATAAAACTATAATAACTAAACATAGCTTTATAGAAAATAAGTTAGCAGTAAATTTCGTCATACTCAACAAACTAAGTCACGTTACGTTTTTAACTTAACTAGTTGAGTTAAATAGATGATGTTTACCATTTAACACTTTAAGGCACGAAGAATGTTGATGAAGACCGTTGCGGGCTAGAAAGTTAACTCCATTCATGCAGGTGTCAAATAATTTTTTCTACGTGTTTTTTCTGTTAATTAAAGTAAATTATCACAAATAAAATTATAATTTTTCTGTTAATATGAAAAAATATTCATGATGTTTAACCGAACTAACCAACATCTCACACACAATTTATAGATCAACAATGAAAATTCACTAATAAAAAAATAATTTTTAAAAATATATAAAAATTTAATTCCTTAGATATTATTTTTCGGAAATTTTTTAACGTATTTTCATAAACAAGCCCATATATCGAGCTCTAATTGTGGGATTTTTATTCGCACCGAGCAAATAAAAACACGTTGCAGAAATGTAAAAGTTTAAACTCATTTGTATCATGTTTTTGAAAAATCATTTAATAAAATGTTAATTTATTAAAAATTTTAACGATAAAAAAGCAAGTTAAAATTAAATTACATTAAATTTTAATAGAAAATATTTTGTTATTTTCTATTAAAACAATAAAATATAAAAGTGATTGTTTTAATCAAACATTTTTTATCAATAACTTTGATCAACTTAACTTTGACTTAAAAATAAAGAAATATTATGAAAACTAAGTTCAAAGTCACATAAATTACAATCCAGTAAATTCTGAATAGCCATAAACTTTATTATTACTAGTACAAAAAAAAAACTAATAAAAAATATTTTAATAGCAATTTGAAATTAATATTCGAACAGAGATAATTAAAAAAGATACATAAATTTTAATTTGCATAACATTGCTTAACATTTTTCATAGTGTTATACTTCATATATACTCTATTCAATAGAGAATAAAAGATCCAATGAAAATATTTTTTCTAACCGACGTGGAAAATGAAATATTTCAAATCAAAGATATACGTATGTTGTGTTGCTATTGTTTTGCGCGATACTGTATGTCTAAAAAATGCAAACTATTATAGTTTTAATAATACCAGAATGTATGCTAAACACATACATACTATTTTTTGATATTTTAAATTATAGAGAATTAAAATTTGATATTTATTTGGTTTTTTTTTTCTAAGTAAAAGGATTTTATATTGCTACGCATAAGAAAATAATTAGAAAAGACATTTAGTAATTATGATAGAATAAATAATATGTATTATTAAATATTTGTTTAATATTTAAAAACTTTATATTTTACATATAAATATAAAGGTATTTTATTATGTTTTTTATATGAAAGCCACTTTTTGAATATACAAATATTTACGCTGCAATTTAATTATAACAACCAGAGTAAAAAAAAAAATAATATAATATAATCATGTCTAATGTGATTCAGTTTCGCACAATTTAATATAGTTACACTCATAATAATCCATGCATAAAAATACGAAATTATTGTCAAAACTACAAAAAATTCAGTAAAATGTACAAATTTTTGTTTATTTTACAAAAAAAATTTGGTTATTTTGACGTTTTTTTCGTAATTTTACGCTTGAATTATTACCAATGTAAGAATTGTCAGTGTAATTTTTCGTAAAACAGTATATTTAGTTGTATCTTACAATATATTATACCATAAGTTATTAGACGGGCAATATACAAATGGATTGGCAGAACTAAATTAATACAGTGGATCACGGTTATAATGAAAACCGGTTACAACGAACGAGTTTTCGGGTCCCAAAGCATTTACTAACATATTTCATACAAAATAATACCGCTATAATGAACATCGTATATAGCGAACTTTTTATATAACGAACTAATTCTTTGAACCCGTTTACTAAATTTAAAAAAAAAAAATTTTAATTTTAAAAACTCCAACATTTTACTTGAAATTTCAGTGAAAAGAATTAAATTGTTATTTAATGGAAGAATTGTGACAAAATTACAAAGAACAATTTAAAAACTAATGCTAAAGGGTGGTTAAATTTCAAGGGCCGATGTTGATTTTGAATAAAACACAAACTATTTAGGAAATTATTGTAATTTTATTTTATTATGATATATTGGTATTACTCAATTATGTATGGAACAAAATATCGGCCCAATAGGCGCCGCGACCACGGCGGCACACCTCCATCCGATGGTCCAAATTTTCGATGACGCTGAGGCATAATGGAGGTTCTATGCCGTTAATGTGCCGAATTATCTCGTCCTTTGGCTCTTGAATTGTTGCTGGCTTATCGACGTACACCTTTTCATTCAAATAACCCCAAAGAAAAAAGTCCAACGGTGTCAAATCACATGATCTTGGCGGCCAATTGACATCGCCATTACGTGAGATAACACGGCCATTGAATTTGTTGCGTAAAAGAGCCATTGTTTTGTTAGCTGTGTGGCAAGTGGCACCGTCCTGCTGAAACCACATATCGTCCACATCCATATCTTCCAATTCGGGCCATAAAAAGTTCGTTATCATCTCACGATAGCGAACACCATTCACAGTAACTGCCTGACCGGCCTCATTTTGGAAAAAATACGGCCCGATGATGCCGCCAGCCCATAAACCGCACCAAACAGTCACTCTTTGTGGGTGCATTGGTTTTTCGAAAATCACTCTTGGATTCTCATTCGCCCAAATGCGGCAATTCTGTTTATTGACGAATCCACTGAGGTGAAAATGTGCCTCATCACTGAAGATGATTTTCTTCGAAAATTGATCATCCACTGTTGCAATTTCTTGCCACCATTCTGCCCATTCACGACGTTTGGAATGGTCAAGAGGCTTTAGTTATTGAGCCAATTGCACCTTGTAAGCGTGTAAATGCAAGTCTTTATGCATAATGTTCATCAACGACGAGCGTGAGAGGTGCAATTGTTGGGCACGACGACGAGTTGAGGTGGACGGCTCTTCAGCCACACTATCGCGAACAGCAGCAATATTTTCTGCAGTACGAGCTGTACGAGCATGCACTGGTGTTCTCACATCTTCTACAGACCCGGTTTGCTCGAATTTTTCCACGATTTTTGCGATTGTACGCACATTTGGACGATCAAATTGACCAAAAAAATCACGAAGTGCACGATATGCATTTTGATTTGAACGCCCATTTTCATAATAAGTCTGGATAACTTTAACACGTTGTTGGATTATGTATCTCTCCATGGTTCAAATTGAGTAAGTCTGAAATTGAGAAATGTCAAATAAAATTCGGAAAAAAACTTGGCGTTTAGGTGTGGTTCACATTCAACATCGGCCCTTACAATTTAACCACCCTTTACAATTTAATTAATTTATACACTCAGGGAACTTCTGCTTTAAAAATATGTAGTTGTTTGGGTTGTAATACAGTTTCATTATTTTTAATGTAAATGTAAGTCATTTGTAGAACAAATAAAGTTTTTAACTAACCTTGTAGTTCATTTAAAAAAACAACTCACATCAAATGACTGTTTTATGATTTTACATTCATTTTTTACAGTTATTTTTTGTTATTTAAAAATAAAAAAAAAAATGTTTGTTTATTTTTTACTACCATGTGGTTCATTTTTTGAACATTAAAAACCAATTAACAATGTTAGTTGAATTTAATGAAATCTAAGTTGTCCTTTTTTTAAATTAAATTTCATTTGTTTTTGACTACAATTGCTGTCGTCTTTACCAACATAATTTCCTAAGTGTAGAAAATGTTTACCATGCTTATAGCGAACTTCGCTTATAATGAACTAAATTGTTAGGCCCCTACGAGTTCGTTATAACCGTGCTCCACTGTATATGGGATTAAACAAAACAATGTATTGTCACATGTAAAAATAAAAATATAAATTTTTTTAAGTTGTTGAAAAGCGACATTTTTGTTTTGAAATCCATAACATCCTACGAAAATTTTAAAATTATTTTTAATGAATATCACAATTTTAAATATCAAACTCAAAAATTTTAGTTTGACATACAAATTTTTAATTGTTAAGCATATAAAATTAAATTTTAACTGAACGCTAAATTTAAATTGGGCTCTTAATAAGTTTACACCGAAAATGTACATTTGATGAGAGGTGATTTTCCTTTATGTATTTTCTCCCGCTGAATTCGAAAATCAAGGTTAAATTTTTTTTATGGAACAGTTTTTGAGATATTGTAATTTTTTCATTTTTTCGACCTTTTTTCACTTGACAAATCATACTTCGAGCTAGAAATGTCCGATTGGATCGTTCTCGGTACCCAAATGCAAGGTATTGAGATGACGAAATATATATAATCGGATCTATGATTGATAAAGCGGTTCAAAATATATCGATGAAAATAGAGCACATTTTCAAATAAAATCATATTTTACATTTATTCTGTGCCGACGGAAAAGTACAAATAGTGAAAAAAAAAAAACGTCTGGTTTCTCATCATGTACGTAAAGATGATACTTTTACGTAAGAACTAAGACCAACCAGAAGAAAATCGACCGAAAATTGACAAAGTTATAAGCAATTGAGTGAATAAATCCAAGGTACCGTGAAATAACTCCCAAATGAAATAAGTCCCAAATGAAATAACTCCCAATGAAATAAGTCCCAAAAAAAATGAAATTAGTCCCAATTTTAATAAATGAAATAACCTCCAAAGAAAAAATGAAATAAGAAAAAATAATAACATTTGGGAGTTATTTCATAGTAATAAAATAACTCCCAACAAAGAATGAAACAACTCCCAATGAAAAAAGTCTCAAAAAAAAATTAAATAATTCCCAATTCAAAAATATCGAATTCTGCGATTCACGGCGCAAGCGATTCGCTGCCGTGGCCGGGCCTATAGGACGCGAACTACGGTGGCGCCGCATTACGCGAAACGCGGCCGCGCAGCAGGACGCGAATCGTACGCACCGCTTTCCAGAGGTGGCATGTGATAACGTCCAATGATATAATGTCCATGGACTTTATGACAATTTTTAATTTGACAATTTTGGACATTATGTCACTTTCATAGCGACAGACGTTCAGACCTTTTAAAATAAAAAGATTAATAATATTTAGTATATCAATACAATTTTTTTAAATACATGTATATCACAAAATAAAACTAAACTTATAAATCGTATAATCGCACGCAGAAAAAACTTTATTTCGCGAAGCCGCCTGCCGCGTTCTACGTAGGAAAACAGAAACACTTGTTTTTACAAATTACTTGATGTCTTAAAAATATAAGATTTCAACGGATTCGACATCTGATTTGAAAAACAAGTTCTTCTCCGTAGAACGCGGCAGGCGGCTTCTCGAAATAAAGTTTTTTCTGCGTGCGACATAAAAGAAACTTCAAAATTACTGATCTGTTTCCACACTGGAGTATAATGTCCATGGACCTTATGTCACCCAAAAAGTGGCATAATGTCCATGGACTTTATGTCATTCCATTTGAGGTCATAATGTCACATTGCAGAGTGTCATAAAGTCCATGGACATTATGACAATTTTCGAGTGACATAACGTCCATGGACATTATGTCATTGGACGTTATGACATGCCACCAAAATTACCAAAATTCTAGCAAGAACTGCGTTCCTTTTGGTAAAATAACTCATTGTATTGCTATTATTTACTTTACGACAATTTTAAGACAAGAATGCATAAAATTTACCAAAATGTAATTTTAATAGAAATGAAATAACTCCAACAAAAATGAAATAACTCCCAATGATAAAATCACATTTAAAAATGAAAATGAAATAAGTCCCAACAAAAGTGAAATAACTCCCAACAAAATCTGGTTGGGAATTATTTCATTTGGGAGCTATTTCATAACGAAATAATTCCTAACTGAAAATTGTGAAATAAGTCCTAACGCATTGGTAGTTATTTCATAATGAAATAAATCCCAATTTAATATGGAAACTTTTTGGGAGTTATTTCATTTTTTTTTTTTGGGAGTTATTTCATTTGGGAGTTATTTCACGGTACCTAAATGCAAATCTCATATTTTCCGAATATTTTATTTCTTTCGACAACTTATGAGTTCAATCACCAAACTACTGCTCAGTATAGGCAAACCCTACGCAACTGTTCCCTTATACCCCTGATATTTTGTTTTGACAGCTTCAAACCCTGATATTTTGTTTTGACAGCTTCTACAAAACGTAGTGTCGTTGTGTATATTATAGGAACTCAAAAATTTGATTGAAATTTGATTGCATTTGGGTACCAAGAACGACACAATCGGACATTTCTAGCTCGAGATATGATTTGTCAAGTGAAAAAAGGTCGAAAAAATTTAAAAAATTACAATATCTCAAAAACTGTTCCATAAAAAAAAAAAATTAACCTTGATTTTCGAATTCAGCGGGAGGAAATACATAAGGAAATCTATCTCTCTTCAAATATACATGAAAAAATTTCATTTGTTAAACTAGTGTAATCAGACCATAATATCTAGCCACCTTTATTTCCATTAGATATAAGGCTAGAGTTTGCAAATATTCGAAGTTTTCTTTAATCGCGATTAAGATTAAAAAATATGCCGTCAATCGCGATTATCGCATAATCACAATATTTCTACTTTAAAGCAATTCTGCTAAATTATTTAAAAAAAAAAACAAAATTGAGCATTTATTTTGAATTAATATTCGATTTTTTAAGTTTCCGTGCTCGAAGTGTGATTTATTAACTCATTAAGGATCCCTCATAGACCAGCTGAGCAAACTGCAGATATATGAAACAGAGCTTCATTAAGAAATTTTTGTATTTATTTTAGCTTAAAGCTCCCTCTAATGGAAGGTTTATCAACAAAAATTTAAATTTCGACCGAATATAAATTATAAATATTGTGCGTTTTGATTAGTTTGTCACTTACAACTTAACATTTTTAAAAAATCAGTCATATCACTTTATATAATCCACGAAGAAATATTTAGAAAATAAATAAAAATAAAATATTTAATGCTTAATCAAAATCAAAATCAACACAAATTGTAAAAAAAAAAGTATTTTAAAATCCAAGGCAGCAGTTCGAAATAAAAAAGCGGTAGTAAATATGAAGTCACACTAACACAACCAATTCGGTTGTCTCAACAGAATTTCATTCATCCGGTTGTCACAAGTGAATTCGGTTCTTGTAACCGAATTTGGGTTTGTGGCAACCAAACCGAGTTCAGTTGACACAACCGAATTTACGAGGTTGCAGCAACCGAATCAGTTCGGTTGGATGAACTTTTAGAATTTTTATGAGAGTGCATAATCGAAGGATTTTTGGTCGATTATGATTAAACGATGCGATTAATCGCGATTTCGATTGCAATTTTAATCGATTTGCAATCTCTATATATGGTTATATCAAATTTAATACATTTATTTGTTCCATAATATTATGTTTTTATTTTTAATCGGGAACAGAAAATAATTCAAATTCTTTTCTTATACATAACAATATCATATATATACAATTATATATTGTGTAACTTAAAATACAAATAAAATTATTTACTTTACTGTTTAATTGCACATACCTGCACTGCGAGTGCATTTGTGTGCAAATTTTTAATTTTTTGTTTAAATCTTTTTTGTTCTCGTTTTTATTTTTGTATTTTTTTTTATTCTGTCATACAGGATACTTGCGGCCCAATCTTGAATATACAGTTTGGTATCGTCTAACGGATGCACCAGAATGGCGTACTATGCGTATAATACAAAAGAATACAATGGAGGCAACAATTCAGCATCTGCTGCCAGGTCGTGAATATGAATTTATGGTACTGAGCCAGGATAAATACGGCGATGGCATGTTCAGCAAACAATTTCGATTTTCAACGCAACGTAAGTTTAATTCAATACATTTACATATACGATTATGTGCTACGTTTTCACTTTTTTGGTGAAATATTAAAAGAAAACTGTATATAATCAAAACATTTAAGGATAAATTAACAGTGTTTAAGAATGGGCAATAAATGCATTTTTAAAATTATCATTGTGCGTATATTCTAAAAACCATTATTGGTTTTAAGAACACATTCAATTTAAATCTTTTATTTAACAAAAACTATCGCTAAATATGTTAAAAAAAAACCAGAGTAAAAAGTTTCCATATATTCGGGACTCCTGTTAAATCAAGATTTTTTCTATTCCCGCTATCCTGGGAATTTGGTTTGGGATTCCCGGGATTTTTAAGAATACATTTTCAATACGTCAACCTTAACTCTCTAACAGGTAAGGCTGCCTCAGGGTAGCCTTTATAAAATTTACCACAAATGAAGAAATTTGGAAGCGAGAAAGCTTTAAAATCAAAATTTCGTAAAATTTAAAAAACTAAATATTTTAAAAAAAAATATAGTTTTCAAAAATCTAAAAAACCAATTTAAGTTGACTAAAAACTATCTATAATAAAATATAAGTAAGATTGAAGCTTTATCTTTAATAATAAGTCCTTATTTTAGTCCAAGCGCTCACAGGATGTTATCAGGATTCCTCTAAAGGACATCGTCTTAACTTATAAACTAATAGACGGATTTTTATGAACTTTTGCAGAAAGAAGATATTAAGTATTAATAGCAAAGCGTAGAAGTTTGACCTATATAAATAGAAGGTTAGATACTTTTTGCCTAATTTCGCTTTTTCCAAAAAGCGAAAATCCCGATATCTTCTTAAATAGAAACAGAAAAAAATTAGTTCTTCGAGCGTGGTTATATCTTGGTAAGAGAAATATTTCTGTCCAAAACTTCTCTTTATGAAAATTTCCTTATATGCTTTCGTTTTCAAAATGGACCCTAAAATATTTTGGCTCATATCGCCTAAATTAGGCAACGATAAACAATTTTGTTGAAGAACTTATTATTTGTTTTTCGAGTGCAGCACATGGTATGAATTTCGTTGCAAAACATCGTTTGCCAGTTAGGGTGTTAATTTAGACATTTTAAGCGCTAATAAATAATTTTGGCATTTGATCCAAATACTAAATTATCAAATATTGTACAAATAATGTTTTTGGTCCGAACTCTTTGTTCAAACACAATTTCTTTCATATTTTTTAGTTTTACCATTTTTTTTAAACTTTTCTTTATTGTCTTTGCATACAATATTTTATATTGAAACTGTTTTAGTCAGACTCTAAGGCGCTCATGTATAGATATTTCTAAACTTTGTGTTTTAGCCAGGGATGGCTGGCAAAACTCTAAAATACCGTTATCGATTCAAACTCTAAAATACCGTAATCGATTCGTTTTCCCTAAAATAATTGAAACACCGTTATCCGTAAAATACTGTTTCCGATATAAGTGAAATATCGATATCCTCAAAATTGCGTAACAGAAATAACGAAAATATCTTTATTGCTAAAATACCATTACTGAAATAATTGAAATAGCTTTATCCTTAAAATACCGTTACCAAGATAGTTTGACAAGATTTTAAAAAAATATCGCTTTAAATAGAAACATTTTCCGCTGTAAATCACTCTAAACAGATAAATTTTTAAAAAATATCGGTGTACATTGACATTAACTGAATAACTAAAATAATGTTCCCCTTAAAATACCGTTACCGAAATAATCAAAAAAACAGTTCCGAAACAACTTAAATATTATTACAGCTAAAATACCTTTACCGAGATAAGTAAACTAACGCTAACCCAAAAAAAACCGTCACCGAAGTAACTGAATTGTCGTTACCCCTGAAATGTCGTTACCAGAAATAAAAGCAAATAGCGTTACCCTTACCGATATCCGTATCGAATTGGTTCCTAAACATGGTTATAACATACAAATTATTAAAGTACACATTATCACTATCAAACCTTTATTAAAAATTGTCATACATAATCGTTAAATAACTGATTGTTAATTTTTCGTTTTATTCTGACAACATCCACATTTTATTTCTCTCCACTTCGCAGTGGTAAAATACGGTCATAACTCCTATAACTTATTTGCTTGTTAATTTAAATAATAAACACCTTAATTTAGGTGCAATAAATACAGGTATTGGCCAAGTTAGTATTGACATGATATATAGACATAAAATGTATTGAAGATACACTTAAATGTTTTAAAATTTGTCTGATAATTGGCTAACTATTTGTAAATATTGCCTAATGCCACGGATATCAAATTATCGAATTCGGTCCATGAATTCAGAAGATGCAAATGTATGAACTTCCTTTTCAGTTTTCATACACTTTGAGTAAAACTTTTATTACTTGGACCTAGTTCGGTATAATTGAGTCCGAAAAGGGAACTAAAATTTGTGTAGGGTTGCCAGGTTTTATAATTGTCACATTTTTTTGAGGCAAACCAAAAAAAAGTAAGATGAATTTTTGAGCTAATCGCATGATTTTCGCCTTAGAAGGGATAATTAAAAAAATAAATGTATTTGAAAATATTTATTAAAACCAATTCAATGTTCGCATTTATATATATTGCCTTAGTCCTTAATCTATTTTGATGACATTTTTTTCGTACTGTATTTTTTTCGTACTTCTGTGATGCCTCTACTAATAATTCATTTGCAACACAGGAAGTCACAAAAATGCTTCCACTCGGCTAAAAATTTTCATATATGAATCCATAAAGGTTCAATGTATGCGTGTTTGCTCACAAGCATGGATACGTCAATTTCCATACATGCTTCCATAGGTCTCCATACATGTGCAATGCACATTGTTCATTAACGAAACTAGAGGTGCATACACTTTTTCACAAATTACCCAGCCGCGAGGTACAAGAATCTTTGGTTTCACCTGTTAATTCTAGCATCCAGGCTGAAATTATTGCTATTACTTAGTAAAGCTGCTGAGTATTTCTCGGTGAAAAAGGAAAAGATGTTCAATACCTATGTTGATAGTCAAACCGCTTTGAAAGCTTTGAACAGTTTTTGTATTAAATTGGAAGTAGTGTATGAATGCTACGACAATCTGCAGAGCTTATGTACCAATAATAATGTTACGCTAGTTTGGGTACCTGGTAACAGTCTTAGGGCTGACGAAAAATGATGTATCAAGGAAAAAAATGCACATGAGGTTTTTGTAACAAGGCGAAAAAGGCAACAGGTTTTTGTAACAAGGAGAAATATGCATGAAATATGCAAGGAAAAATATGCTTGGGGTTTTGGTAACACGGTGATAGCACTTGAAATTTTTATTACGATTTTCTTCTTGAAATTGTCTTCGCATTCTTCTGATATCCTTTTTAATAACATATATAAAAACTGGAGCCTGGAAACTTTCCTAAGGTTTTTTTGAAATTTACCGCATTTGAAGGTTTAGTTTAATATCCTCGTATCCTGAATTCGTCCTTGTATTTTTAAAAAGTTTTTAACGTAGTTTATTTAAAAGCTGTGAAAACTTGATAAATGAAGTTCGTTTAGGTTTCAAAACCATAAGGTAACCCACTAATTATTATAAAAAAGCTAAAATCAGCTTAATTTTTAAAGAAAAAAATAAGCTAAAGTTCTTAAATACAAAATAAGCTAAAAAAGTTCTAACAAATAGAGCTCAAAATTATAATCATTTCATTATTAAAACTTGTAGTTTGTGTAACCCGCTTTTGGTTTCCCTACTTATAACATTATGATTTATACACAGATACCCAGGTAGAAATTGCCAACCGTACAAAAAACAAATAGTACTGGCAAACCACTGTTATTTTTGTAAAACCAACCGTGTTAGAAATTATCAAAGGAACAACTAATATTGTAACAGAAAAACACTGTTTTGTTTACAAAGCAAGTGCTTTCCAGCGGCATTACCTTTTTTTTCTATTTTGTTATATTTTCCTAGATCAATCGGCAATTATTTATGTAAAAGACTAAGACTGAACTGCGTTTCTGGTTTTAAATCTGCAGACATGCTTGTTTTATAAACATTTCACAAAATTAATTGAAGTTAAGGTACTTGTATTTGGAAAGCACCAACTTTTTTGAATTTGCAACATTATGCCACCGGTGGCAAGTTTGCTTAAACCAACTGTTATCAATCGATTAACAGGACATTACTCTGAAGATTGTTAATAACCTTTCAGTCGCCGACTATTTACTGTGCCGATTGTATTTTTCTGCCTGCGTATTCTTTTTTAATTGTCTTGATATTGATACCATCAGTAAACGGATTGGTTGTTTCCGTGCCGAGATATAGTCACTATTCCATCTCTTACCAACGAAAATCTTTCAAAAATTAAAAAAATAAGTACTAAATACAGAAAAAAAAAAATATCATTTAGTGCACAAAATGGCTGATAATAAGTATAAGTATTTTAAAAATGTTAAGTTTTCTTTGATCTTCTTTTATTTATTTTTTTTTTTTTTTTGTTTTTATTTATTTCCAATATTTTGTCTCCACATTGGGTGACTTCATCAGGGAACAATTTTTATTGTTTGGATATTTAATGCAATTGCATGGTTCAATGGTGGAAGGAGCCAGAACATTGTCTCGTTGGTACGGTCGAAACATTTGACAATTTCTATCAATTGTAATAATTATTCCCTGAAGAAGTCACCCAATGTGGAGATGAAATATTGGAAATAAATAAGTATAATAAATAAACAAATGATCTTAAGCTCGTTTGAAATAAGAAGAATAAAGTATACTTGTTCTAAATTTTGTCACTTAAGTCTCAATTTTAGAATAATTTTCATCGCTACAGTAATCCTTTTTCAACACTGCGCAATTTCCTACATTTTTTCGAATTAAAAAAACATTTCTCATAGCTTTTCTCCTCTAGCAAACATAAATTGTAAATCCAAACATTCAATATAATAATAAAATTCTTCTTATTATTTTAAAATTTATACTTTTTATCTTTTTAATTTCTGTTTCAGCATCATCGAAAGTAACTGCAGACAATGACAACGATATCACCAGCGTCGTTGAGTCTACCATTGACTATTCACAGCAACACGAAACTAATAATAATTCCTTACCAAGTGCTGGTAGCTTAAGTGCTCCCTGGAATTTAAGTGCCATTAATAACCAACAAGGTTGGCTTCTACACTGGGAACATCCTCAACAGGGTTTGGATATTTTACGCAATTACATGGTGCGATGGTGGAAGGAGCCAGAACATCATCTCGTTGGTACGGTCGAAACATTTGACAATTTTTATCAATTGCGTCACCTCAAAGAGGATTCAACATTTAAGATACGCGTTATAGCCATTTCAGCAATTGGTGAACAAGTAGCGAGTGGAGAATTAGTCATTGAAGTGGCATCACAACGTAAAATGCGTGCCTTACTAATTGGTACTTCAATTGGTGTGGCTTTTCTTTTGTGTGCCCTGGTAGCCTTTCTGTATGTTAAACGCAGCTGCATACGTCATTTATTCACCGGAGAGTTGGGCAGCGCTGGTGGGGATTGTAATGATGGCTCCATTGAAGATGGCTCTGAAAGCAGCGAACATACACATGATACAGAGAAAATAAATAATACCTGAGTGTACGAGATAACGTGGCGGTTTCAGAATTAATACGTAAAATAATTTAATTACGCATTTTATCCATTCCACATAGAATTTTCTACACTCACAATATTTTAACAGTAACTGATTGTAGTTTATTTAAAAAGTAATCAGTTAACTTTGTTTTTCTATGGAATATGCATTTAAACTACAAAGAAATATTTTTTTAAACTTATTTTAACATTTATTAAAAAAAAAAAAAAACAAACTACGCATTAATACTGTTCTTCTGTACCAGTTATTATTTTCATTTAAAATTTCCTTTTTTATAAAAAATTCGTTATTTGAACCAAAAAGTTAATGATAGCAAAAAACAAAAGTAAAACTGTTGTTTTTAATAATTTGGGAGTTAATTTTTGATAGTTAAAATAAAATCGGTTATTTATACGGATTTAGGTGTTTTTTTAAATTTTTTTGTTATGTAAAAGTAAAGTTATGTAAAAGTAAAAGTTATGTTTAGTAAAACTAAAAGAAAATCTTTTATTTTAATGGATTTTGAGTTAATTTTTTAATAGTAAAAAAAAATTAAAAATACATTTGATTTAAATGAAAAGTGATTAGACCGGCTTTTAAATATATGTTTAGAAGTTTTAAAGTACATATTCCTTTGTTTTTAACTACAAAATATTGTGAGTGTACTACTGTTGCTTCCATTTTGTTCTGTAGCCGTTATTGTTTGTATTCGTTTTAATATTGTAGTTGCCGTTTTTCGCGCCATTACAATTTTGCCATATGCTGATTCTGATGACGATGATGATAATGATGTTAATTTTGCCATTTGATTTAAGTTAGTTTCACTGTATGTTTTAATTTTTTGTATGTATTCTGTAGTTGTATTGGTATTAATAATGTATTTTGGTTTGAAATTTCTTTCAAAATTGTAGTTATGTTTTAATTGCAATTAAAATAACGATATTATAATTCGAATTTAATTTCTATTTAATGAATAAAAAAAAATAAATATAATAAAAATTTAGATCAAAGTCATTTAACTTTAGTTGGAAATATAATTATTAGTAAAAAAATGGTAGTGACAGTGAATTTCCGCTACAATGGAGTACGTACCGGTTATAACGAACTTTTTTTTTTATTAAGAACGATTTTTCTAGTCCCAAAGCATTTACTAACACATTTCATACCAAATAATAAGTTTATAATAGCGAACTTTTTATATAACGAACAAATTTTTTGGACACTTTTACGACTTCGTATATAAATTTTACGTTTATAAAGAACAGATTAAAAATAATTTAAATTTGTTAAGAAAAATTGTGCTGCAAATTTTAAAAACTAGAGCTTTTAACTTGAAACTTGTCTAAAAAGAATTAAAAACTATATGCAACTTCATTAATTGAAAGACTTGCTTCAATATTACAAACAAACATTTTAAAATTAGGACCTGATAAAAACGTGTCATTTTAACAGTTTTTTCTTAAGGTTTACCACGCTTATAGCGAACTTCACTTATAACGAACAAAATTGTCTGGCCTCTGCGAATTCGTTATAACCGTGCTCCACGTATTGCCTTCCTCAACTTAAAAAAAACTTATTATAATTCAAAATAATATGTTAATCACAAACGACAAGAGTAAATGTGATTTGTAATAAGCATGGTTGGCAAACACTAACCCTAAAATGCCGACAACTATTTAACACCGTTTCAAGGATCTATTTTTACCCTAAAATGCCACTAACGAAATAATTTGAAATATCGATAACTCTAAAATACCCTAACGAAATGGCTTAAGAACATGTTAACCTTAAAATACCCTAACGAAATAATTCTTAAATACCGATAACCTTAAAATTTCCTGACGAAATACATATTCTTTTTTTTCCAAAATCCATAATTACTTAAAAATTATGAAAACATTAATCATACATATTTGTTACACATACATATCGTTCATTAAAGAACATTGAAAAAAATATAATTTATTAAACTCATGTCATCAGACGTTCTTTCCGTTTTAAATTTATCGGTTCGTTCCACAAATGCATTTTGAATGATGTTGCAATTTTGGAATGCATATTTAAAGTTGTTGCAATTTTGGAATGTATTTTACAGTTGTTTGACTTACGTGCGTTAGATATTACAACTAAATATAATAAAATATAATGTAAAATGTCATTAACCCTAAAATAACCTAACGAAGTAACATAAAATAACATTAACCCTAAAATAACCCAACGAAATAACGTTATCCTTAACATAACATAACGATAAAACTTAAAATATCGTTAACTCTAAAATTCCCTAGCAAAATAATAAAAGACCAAAGCAGTAATTACTTTTAACTTATTTTAAGTTTTTAAATACAATTTTTAAATTTTGGACTTTATTTTGCCCAACTAAATTGTGTAACTTCTTCATTTTTGGTTAGCATGTAGTAAAATCTAAATTCAAATATATATGATTTGCAGTTTTTGTATCGTACTGTGTATAAAATAAATAAAGTTTTTAATATTTTTAATATTCATTACTATTTCCAATACTCGTTTCTTCACGAAACACAGCAGTAATAAAATTGCACTTTATTTTGTCCAATAGTGTATGACTTCCCAATTACAGTTGCGAAAATATTAGGTTTTTAAAATAATATATTAATCAAAAATTTTCGTCATTGGCTTACGCTGCCAAAGAAACTTCTTCATTTCATAAAAATTTATAAATTCTCTTCATCATATTCATAAAGCGTGTAACATTTAGGAAACATTTTATAAAACATTTCATAAATATGAATAAACTTGTCATCAGTTTGAACTTTTATAAAACAGCTTTATAATATTTATTAATGACGTGCTGTATTGAAGGTTACATTGAATGAAGTTTTTCGTTTTTGCATTGAATGAAGTTTTTCGTTTACATCGTTTTTCGAAATTTATGAAAAACTTCATAAATATGATGAAGATTTTTCTCTGAGTTTACTCCTGATTAGGAGCACACATACCAAACTTCAATGTTCTAGCTTCAGCGGTTTGGCCAGGCCCAGAAGGAAAATACGTTTACCTTTTTACCCCTCCACGTTATAATTTCCAAAAATACCTTTTTCCCCTCCCCGAATGATTTTCAAAAAATCCGCTCTTTTAAAATCTCGATTATTGATTAGGCAACCACATACCAAATTTCAAGTTTCTAGCGTCAGCGGTTTGGCCGTCAATGCTGAGATTTTTCTCCTTTAAACCCCTCCCCGGGCGAATTTCCAAAAATCCCAACTATATAGATGTCTACTCCTGATTAGACATGCTAAATTTAAAGTTTCTTGCATCTGCGGTTTGGCTATGCTGCCAAGGAGGACACTTTTCCCCCCACTTAGCAACTATTTTACCACGTTTCGGAGTAAAATTTCAAAAAGTCCGATACCGCGGACATATCCGAATTAACACATGTTGAAAATTTTAGCTTTCTAGTCAAACGAGTTTTGGTAGCCCACCAATGAGAAGATTTTTACCCTTTTTGCCCCTCCGCGTAGGAATTTTCCAAAAGCCCGTCTTAGCGTTCGTCTACGCTGGAGGATGGGTCTACATGTTAAATTTAAAGCTCTTAACTCCAGTGTTATAGGCTGAGCGATTTTGTCTGTCAGTCAGTGAGAATCGTTATTATTTTATGAATAAAGATTTAAAATTGTGAATAAATATTCTTTTTATTTTTTTCATTCAAAATCATTACCATTAGTGACTAGCTTCAAACATTTTTGCACATCAATTTGTAGCGCTTAGTAAGCATTTTCTAAAGTTGAACAGATTTCTTTTTAAATATTTAAAAAAATTGACTTGCGTTACCAGTATGTCAGTATATTTGTATTATTAACTTTAACGCTTAAACAAATAGCTAATGAGCTTCAACTATGGAATCAAAAATGGTCTTATAACATTTAACAACCAAAAACTAAAAATAATAAAATTCCACATCAATGAAGTCAAATTAAAACATAAATAAATTTAGAAAAAAAAAATTAAACGAAAACCATAATATGTATACCATTTCCAATGAAAATTTGTAAATTTAGTTATGGTATAAAAAATCTTAAACACGAATAATAGAATACCGCAAAAGAATTAATTATATTTATATCACTTTCAAAAGACGTATACGTGATATTTTATCTTTTGTATAAGTGAATATTGCTCATACGCATAGTAGGTGCAATTATGATAAATTGATAGTGACGTAACTTCTAAATATTTTTAAATAAATATTGTATTAAAACAAAAAATAAATTTAAAACTATACCACAGATTTCTTATAGCCCATACAATACAATCGTATCTTTTTTAATATTATATAGTTTAAAAATGTATAGCTTTGTGAAGCTTAATATGGATATATGAGGTGGTGTATATATTTATATATAATTTATCTTGCATTCAGATTTACGAAATATTTTGATATGGTCCCACACATATTAATATCTAAATGTATATCGATTAATATTACTATTTATATGACATACTAGTTGAAAAGCCTGTCCATGCCAGGCAGAAATTCGAGCTCGAAAAATGCAAACATTTTATGCGGTAATTTGGTTTTGAAAATTGTAATATTCGGAAAATACGTTTAATGTAAATGCATTTCGACAAAATATGTTATTCTGTGAGTATCTGATATAATGAATTTCTAAAATTGATCAACTTCTTTATTAATTAAGTGGCTATCCCTAAAATTCATACTGCCAGAATCTTTCGAGTTCAAAAGTAAACATTATTTGTTAGTTTTTAATGCTGGTTTGCATATGCGGATATTTGCTTCTTAAAGACTGAAACATAATTGGTTTAAGTCACTTAAGTCATTTATTGTTTTAAAACAAGAACTAAAATTTTGTTAAAACTAAATAGTTGGGTGTTGTTATCCTTTCGTTGGATAACAACACCTTACTTAAGCTAATTATATTTCAGCCTTAATAACTTATTGTAAAATTTCTGGATATTGATGAAATTGTTTCATAAATAGTTTTTCATCAATTATTCATCATATTAAAGAAGTTTTAGATTTTTGTTTGTGTGATTCTCAGGACATTTCTTAAACTCCCATTGAAATTTCTTTTAAATTATCTCAAGCCGTTTCGCAGTTATAATTTTTTAAACTTAAAAATTTAAAAGGTATGCTAAAAATGTCCTTTTTGTGGTCACATATGGGGTTGCTTCATTCACCTTTAAATGTATTTTGATGGTATTTTTTAGAAAATGTTTCAACATATTTTGAAAGAATCTACTTCAAAAATGTTTAATAGTGCAATTCAAACATTTTCGGATGTGCACCCTACGCCCAGAATTGGTCTAAAATGAAGAATTTTGAAACGAAATGTTAAGTTAATGTACGTGATAAAAAAAATCACGCCACTTGGATACATTTTGAATTTTATACTATAAAATAGATATATTCTTATGGGTTTGTCTCAAGATTTACCGCCCGCTCAAAAACATAGACTAGGAAGCAAATTTTGTAGAACAAATCTTTTTTTCAATAACTTTTTTTATTTTCAAAACAATTGAACTTATGTTATCTGTTTCAGCAAAATATTTTTTACTTTAAATAAAATCCAAAAATCGTTTCGATATTGTTCATAGTTATTTTTACATAAAACCCCAAATTTCAAAGTAGAATTTCTAACTAAAATGAATTGTATATTTTTTTGGGTTGTTTTTATGGTAATGTTGAAAATTTTAAACAATTTATAATATTTTTTTTTACATATTTTTAAAGAAGACTTATTTATTTATTCAACGATACATAAGACGTTTATAGAATGTATTCCACCAATTCAAACTAATGCACGCAGATCAAATTGTAGTATTTAAAAATTGTTTATGTTCAGGTATACGGAGCGTATACTTTATTGCATTTTATTTCTTTGAAAGTGTTGCGGTTACAAAGTACGTTATATGAAATAACATTTGCATAATTTTTTGTTCTAATTTTACATTTTAAAATAGGTAAAATTATATTTATTAATTGGGCTAATATAGTGCGGTTTTATTATTTTACCTATTTCACGATTGTGTATTTTTGTTAGTCTAGTAACTGTAAAAGGAGGTTATATGTGAAGCGGTCCAGATTATGAGTAAGAAGGTGGAACAGGAAAAAAATTTTGAAAGCACACTCCGCTATTGAAATAAAGTATTCTTTTAAAGTTGTTTTGATACATACAAAGCCTAAAGAAACAGAAAAAAATGTATATGTACTGCCAACTGCGCCTCCTAAGCCTTTGAATCACATGATACAAAGTGTACCAACTCCAAAATCATCAACATCTTATCTTATCCAAAATTTGACTTTAACGACAAATAAATACGGTATTTTAAGAAAGGCCCTCATTGAAAAAGAATATAATATTTTTCCTAATAGTAAAACAATAACAGAAACAGAAGAAGTTGAACTATCTCAGTTATTTGACAATACCGTTTATAGAATTATATCCACATTTAGTAGCAAAGATATTGAAAGATGCAAAAAATCAGATTTTAATTTAATGTTCAAATGGGGCTGTAATCGCACATATGTATTTTCCGAATACAGACAATCATCTGGAAGCAGCAAAGAAATAAGTTTTTCGTCAATTTTTATTTCTTCTTTTGTGCCGGTAAGAATTCGATTATATAATAAATCACCCGGAAATAATATATGGAAGAATTCAACCCCTATATCTAAATTTGTATGTCGTCTAATCCGATTTAAATATGTAAAAGAAGACACAATATAAACTTTATTAGATTCAATAGAAAGGGAAATTTTGAGAAAGGGGATTTTTGATAGGACCCTTCAGGGTTATGGAAGTTCCAATGACGAAAATACCGCATGGTGTTGGTTCGAATATCCAGAAACCACCTCCATAATCACGGGTCTCGATAAAAACCTACAATTTAAAATTATATTAGCAGTCACTAATAGTAAAAAAACTAATGAAGTTACTAAACTTAAAATTTTTTGCGATGTAACCCAAGACATTATAATCACCATGTCCCCTGGAGGCCAATAACACCAACAGTACATAAAGTATTAGCTCATGCTAAAGAAATAATAGAAAATAGTATGTTGCCTTTAGGAGAACTGACAGCAGAAGCCCAAGAAGCCAGAAATATATATGTCAAAAACTTTAAGCTTTTCAACACACCAAAGTGCTCCAGAAAAGATCAAACCTCCGATTTGATGGAACTCGAATCCAGTACTTTACTCCATAGGAACAAGTTTGGTTACCAAAAATAAGCATAGACATTGAATAGGAAGATTCTGAATCTATGGATATTAAAGGATATTTTAACTGTTGATACTTCAGACCATTTTGTAGAAAATTTTTAGTCCTTAGCAATATATTTATATTTTTTACCACAATTATTGTATTTGGTAAATCTAATAAAAATATATCTTTAGAACAAAAAAAAAACCCATTATATTATTATTATTATAATTACATAGCTATCTTTTACTTTTAAAATAACCACAAAGAAATGTGCAAAAGTGACATTAGGGTGCATGAAATAACCCCCACTGAAATAACCCCAACCGTCGAAATGAAATAAGCCCCACTGAATTTGTGCCCACCGAAAATGAAATAAGCCCCACCGAATTTGTGCCCACCAAAATGAATTAATCCCCACCAAAATGAATTATTCCCCACCAATGAAAATGAATTAGCCCCCACCAAATTTGGTGGGCATTAAAATGAAATAATACCCACGTATTAAAATGAAACTTTGCCGGTACAGTGAAATAACTCCCAAATGAAATAAGTCCCAATGAAATAACTCCCAATGAAATAAGTCCCATCAAAAATGAAATAACACCCAATGCAAAAAAATTAAATATCTCCCAATGAGAGAAATGAAATAAGTCCCAATTTTTGGGAGTTATTTCAAAATTTAAAAATAAATCCCAAAAAAAAATGAATTAACTCCCAATGAAATAAGTCCCAACAAAAATGAATTAACTCCCAATTTTTGTTTGTTTTGTTTTTCTTTTAGAGAACACTTTTTATTTCATAAGTATATGTAAGCATATACATAATATTAATAATAATTATAATTTGATAAAAAAATTATTTAAAAAAAATTAAATATTCATTTACAAAAAAACCCCCATCGTGTCGTTAACTTCTGCACGACAAACAGGGCAATTAAATGTTTAGAGTCCATTTGCAATACTTGCAGCTTGAAGTTTTAGGACGCAAGAATTGCACGTTTTTATGTGTTTGCAAGGAATCAGTAGAATATTGGGCTCAACCTCCAAGCAAACCACGCACAGAATTTGAGAGCGTGGTAGTGTTGGTGGCTCCGATACAGTATCATCCTCCTCATCTTCATCTTCAAGGTATGAATGTTCCTCAAAGAGATCTTCATCTGGCTCCATTTCATTAACAATTTTATTTTTCGGGAAAACCAATCCATTTATGAATGCGGTCGCAGTTATGGATCCAGAACGTAGCTCTTCATTGTCTTTTTCAATCAGTTCCGCTTTTTCGATAAATTTCCTCCTTTTTTTAGATTTTCCCAAAGCTCCACCGCTATTAGTCAGCAATTCAAAATCTCGGGACTTGTTGAACTCTTCTGTTTTTAAAACTTTAACAAACTTAAAAAAATGTCCCTGTTTGGGAATCATTTTGCCCAGCACTCCATTATATCCTTCGACGGCGGAAGTCGTACGAGTCGTTGTTTCAAAAACAGACAGTGCGTCTGGCCCAATCTAGGTTGGAGACCAATAAAAAACAAAAAAAAACATATAAGAAATTATGTGCAAGATAATTTATACTACTGTTGTTTAAAAGTATTTACCTTCTGTAACCATTGCTTTTCGAAGTATTCCAAAAAGTTCGAAAATTCGAAATGACGCTCGAGCCTTTCTATGTCTTTCTTTATTTTCCCGAATGCCCCCACTATATGCATGGCAGGTAACAGGGGAAGCGATAATATTTTATGATATTCCAATGACGCCTTATTGTTTTGTCGAATCAATTGAGATAATTGTTTATGTTTTGTAGTTATTTGTCTTCGTACTGCCTGGCAAAAGTGGAACCAACAGCCATAGATTTTTGCATCCAAAAATGAAGTTTTAATAGCCCTTCTTAGACTCGCTTCATAATCGGCGATAAAGGTCGCACCATTTAAGTTTAATACATTAGAATTGATGTAATTAAATAAATGGGCATAGCATTTTGTTGACTTTTTATTCGTTAAAATAAAAAATACTGGATAAACCTATTAGAAGTAAAAATAAATTAGTCCAATTATTGTATAAGACAGCGCGTGGCGGCCCGCTCGAGCGTCCGCCGAAAGCAAATCGCGCCGCACCGCGCCGCCACGCGGGGCAGCCCGCCCCCCAGCGATGTCAAACCTTTTCATAATATTCGATATGCAGCAAAATCAATTGTTTAAAACATCCCAGCGGTACAATTGAAAATGTGCCATCGATCAAAATCTTTTTATTGTTGTTGTCGGGAATATTTTCATTAATGAGCTTGACTATCTTATCGGATCCAAAGACGCAGTATGCAAAGTCCTTCGAGTCGTGGCACACTTTAAAAAACGCTGTTTTCTCTTGGCCCTCATGCAAAGTAAGTCCAAAATTTGTGAAGATATTTTCCTTCTGAAACATTCTGGGAACATCGGTTGGAGTCTTAGGAGATGCCGCAAAAACTTTTGATGTCAAATATTGCAGACCTCGTTTGACTTTATTAAAATCAATATTTTTCGTTGATTCCTGGTTGCTTTATAAAAGAAAAGCATTGTTAATCACACAATGAAAGTAAAAAGGTGGAGTGCAATAATGCCTTACGAAATATTTCACTTTCAATTGAGAAATAAGGCCTTTATTTGCAAAAAGGCTTTATTGCACTTTGAAAGTGAAATAAAGCCGTAAAGGCCTTATTTCACTTAAATTTTTTTTTAAATGAAGCAATTAAATTTCTTATTCTTATTCTTCTTATATTTTATTGAACAATTATAAAAAAATTTCATATTAACAAAAATTAATAGAACATTAATAATTCAACAAAAAATTTAACTGCAACAATATTGAAAATCTTTGCTTTATAAAGTTTTTCTGCGTGGCGGCCTGCGGCCGCTCTTAGGGGTTTTCTCCTCCATGGGACGCGGCAGGTGGCTTCGCTGAATAAAGTTTCCCTGCGCGCGTCACACTAGGGAAGATAATGAGACGGGCGCAGGAAAACTGTATTCAGCGAAGCCACCTGCCGCGTCCTATGGAGGAGAAAACCCTTAAGATCGGCCGCAGGCCGCCACGCAGAAAAACTGAACAGTGTAACAAAAGAATCAAAAAATACAAAATAAAGGCTTTATTGCACCATTGGCTAAATTTAAATAAAGGCCTTATTTCACTTTCAAAGTGCAATAAAGCCTTTTTGCAAATAAAGGCCTTATTTCTCAATTGAAAGTGAAATAAAGCCTTAAAGGCCTTATTTCGTAAGGCATTATTGCACTCCACCAAGTAAAAATGGTTTACACTATTCACTTACCTTACGCAAACGTTCCCAAAATTCGTCCGTATTCCGTTTACAACGTTAGCTGCGCCCAAAGTACTTGAAACATCCAAGCATTTATCCTTAATTTCGTTGAGGGCTTTTAGCTCATCATACAGTTGCTGTTGGTCTCTATGGTTATGCTCAATGAAATCAGTTGCCTTACGACACTGCCCGTTTTCTAAAATCACTCGCGACTTGCAATTTCGTTCGTAACACGTATAATATTGCCTTCCTTTGGCTTCAGATTTTTTTAAATAAAGTTGTTTTTCATCTATAATGTATAGTACTTTACTATTTCTTCTTTTGCCACTTATTATTTCAAACGCGAGAGTTGTCATTTTTTTTTTATCACTTTAACACCGATCTTCACTAAACAAAATTCTAACAAGAACTGATGCTTACACTGTTTTATTAAGTGAAATACCTGATTGCTTTGAAACTACTTGTTTTAAGGCAGTTTTAAGAACCGTTACAAAACCATCAGAATTTACTAAAATGCAATTTTAAGAGAAATGAAATAACTCCCAACAAAAATGAAATAACTCCCAATCGTAAAATTGTGTTTGCAATTAAAATGAAATAAGTCCCAACTGCGATGAAATAAGTGCCAATGGTAACTCCCAAATGAAATAACTCCCAACAAAAAAACTATTGGGACTTATTTTATTTGGGGGTTATTTCATAATGAATTAACTCCCAACAAAAATTATGAAATAAGTTCCAACGCATTGGGACTTACTTCGTAATGAAATAAGTCCCAATTTAC
The DNA here is from genome assembly GCA_021234595.1 of Delia radicum. Classification (NCBI taxonomy): domain Eukaryota; kingdom Metazoa; phylum Arthropoda; class Insecta; order Diptera; family Anthomyiidae; genus Delia; species Delia radicum. The sequence goes on along the minus strand of CM037854.1, from coordinate 92,931,908 downwards.
ATGGAAAATTTTTTGGGACTTATTTCATTTTTCCATTGGGACTTATTTCATTTGGGAGTTATTTCACTGTACCAACTTTGCCCACCGAAAATGAGATAAGCCCCACTTTACATTATTTATATTTTTATTTTATAACATAAATAAAACTTTTACAAAAACTTCATGTAACTGATAATAATAAAGTATTTCAAACACTTTTAATTAGTATTTTCAACATAACTGGATATAATACATATGTATGTATTTGATTATAGTCCTCATTTCTAGCTTTAAGATATCACTTAACCTCTTAGCCCTTTAAGTAAAGAAGATGTAAGGGATCAAAGTTGGCACATTTTGCCAATACGAGGCAAATAATGAGATATGGCTTCGCAAACTAAAGGTTTTCTGTGTGGCGGCCTGCGGCCGTTCTTAGGGGCTTTCTCCTCCAGTAGGACACGGCAGGTGGCTTCGCTCAATAAAGTTCTCCTGCCCGCGACACAAAATAACAAATGAAATTTATTAATTTGTTTAAATATGATGTAATTAAGGTGTGTTGTTATTAGTATTTGATTATAGTGCACATTTCTAGCTTTTATTTAAGATATAACTTAACCTGTTAACCCTTTAAATAAAGAAGATATAAGGGGTCAAAGTTGGCACATTTTGTCAATACGAGGCAAATGATGAAATATGGCTTCGCAAATTTAAGTTTTTCTATGTGGCGGCCTGCGGCCGTTCTTAGGGGTTTTCTCCTCCAGTAGAACGCGGCAGGTAGCTTCGCTCAATAAAGTTTTCCTGCCCGCGACACAAAATAAGAAATAAAATTGATTTATTTCTTTAAATATGACGTAATTAAGGTATATTGTTATTGGTATTTGGTTATAGTCCACATTTTTAGCTTTCATTTAAGATATAACTTAACCTCTTAACCCTTTAAATAAAGAAGATATAAGGGGTCAAAGTTGGCACATTTTGTCAATACGAGGCAAATAATGAAATATGGCTTCGCAAGCTTAAGTTTTTCTGTGTGGCGGCCTGCGGCCGTTCTTAGGGGTTTTTTTCCTCCAGTAGGACGTGGCAGGTGGCTTCCCTCAATAAAGTTTTCCTGTCCGCGACACAAAACAATAAACATTTTTTTTTTAATTTTTTTTTTCACGTTAAGATTAAATAAATGGAATATTGATTTAAATTGGATAACACGATATTCTTTAAAAGGAAATATAGCCAACTTGGTTTTATTTCCATTTTTGTTGGAAATAAAGTCAACCTGTGAATTTGACGTCATTTCCATTTTTGTTTTATTTCAGTTGGTGTTATTGGACCCCACCGTGTCCTTCTAAAATATGGATACACCTTTATGTCAACATTCTGTAAAAGGGCAAATTATTAGTTTTTTACCAACTAAGGAACCTGGTGTTATGGGCACGAATGGATTTTTAATAAGAAGAAATGTGTTTTTTTAATTGAAATCACGTATTCTTTTTCCGTACTTTCTAATATCACCTTTACAAAATAAAACTAGTACTGTAAAAGTAGGAATTAATTCACCTTTACAAAATAAAACAAGTACTGTAAAAGTAGGAATTAATTCAAAAACCAAGAATTGATATTAGAATTAAAATGAATTAAACCATACCAAAATGAATTAATCCCCACCAATGAAAATGAATTAACCCCACCAAATGTGGTGGGTAATAAAATGAAATAATACCCACGTATTAAAATGAAACTTTGCCCACCAAAAATGAGATAAGCCCCACTTTAAATTTTTTATAAATTTGGTGGGGCTTATTTCATTTCGGCGGTGGGGGTTATTTCAGTGGGGGTTATTGCATTCACCCGTGACATTATATAACATATTTTGCACGTAAATTTATATATTATAAGGTTTTTTTTAAATAGTATTAAAAAATATATAAAAATATAAGAAATTTTTAAATACTACAATTTGATCTGAGATGTCAGATCTAAGTGCAGTAGTTTGAATTGATAGAATGCACTATATTAACGTCTTATGCATCGTCGAATTAATAAATAAGTCTTCTTTAACAATCTGTAAAAAAAATATTATAAATTGTTTAAAATTTTCAACATTAACCTAAAAACAACCCAAAAAATATACAATTAATTTTAGTTAAAAAAATAACTATAAAAAATATCGAAACGAATTATTACAAATTATTTACTTTTTATTAAAAAAATAAATTTTTTTTGAAACTGATAATAAAAGTGCACTTTTTTTAAAAATAAATAAAAAATTATATTGACTTTTTAAACAAAATTTCGTGCATATCCGAAAATGTTTTAAATTGCACTATTAAGCATTTTTGAAGTGTATTATTTCAAAATATGTTAAAAACTATTTTAAAAAATACCAACAAAACACATATATACACACAGAAAAAAATGTAGCTATTTTCCAACTGAAATTAAGACTTAAATTCGGTTATTACTAATTTCACAAAGTTGGCAGAACTCTATATTAGTTTTCACAACAAAGGTCGGTTAATTCAACAGAATTTCAGTTGCCACACCCAACAATTTCAGAAATCGAATCTTATTATCGTTCTACTAACTGAATTTATAAGCTGTTACAATTAACATGCACATTCCAATTCGGTTGGCACTTTTTTTCTCTGTGTGTAGGTGAATGAAGCAACCCCTTATGTGACCAAAAAAAATGCATCAAAAATCTCAAAAACTCACATGTTGTTTGTCAAGATATAACGTTTAAATTGAGATAAAAAAAACTAAAAAATTTTAATTTTTCAGTGAGGTGTTACGAAACTCGTTTACGCATGTTCTAAAAAATAATAGAAAAATTATTTTTTTATAAAATTTGTATTAAGGGTATATAGCAATGCCAATTTTTCGTAATTTTTTTAAACATTTGCAAACATTTTTCATTATTGGTTAATAATTTTCGCATTTTTTGTGCTGATATCATAGACTGCAAATTTAAGCTGATAGTGGACATAAATAATAATTAATATTTGGGATATAAAGCAAAATTTGTACTTGAAAATTTTAAAAGCTTCAATGCGGTTATATAAGGTGGCGCAAAAATAACCTTCCGATGTTTTTTTTTATTATGTATTTATTATGTATAGCATTTTTTAAACTTTAATAACTTTTGAACGGGTACCTACAAAATTAAAATTTTGGACCATTTTTGTCAGATATAAGTATTTTTTCATTGTATATTCACAAAAATAAATATTTTAATTTTTTTTTTAAAAATTATTTTTTTTGGACAACTCTAATTATGCATTCTGGTGTATTCCAAAAACTAAAAAAAAGCTTATGGGCCTAAGTTTTCCCGTAGAGTCGAATACTGAAGTCAGATTTGACATATATTTAGCCGTTTTTGTTGTATGGGAAAATGGACCCAAAATCCGCGATTTGAGTCGCCTATAGGCACGGGAAGGAGTTGGAATTAAAAAAAAAAAATACGCCATTATTTTTATTGATACAAAAACCTTCTAAATTAAAAAAAAAAAATACGCCATTATTTTTATTGATACAAAAACCTTCTAAAAGGTGATAATATCCAGAAATCAAAATATAAAAAAAATTTGAAAACGAACTTTTAATATATATATATATATATTAGAGTTCGTTTTCAACTTTTAATATATATATATATATATTAGAGTTCGTTTTCAAATTTTTTTTTGATTTTGATTTCTGGATATTATCACTTTTTAGAAGGTTTTTGTATCAATAAAAATAATGGCGTATTTTTTTAATTCCAACTCCTTCCCGTGCCTGTAGGCGACTCAAATCGCGGATTTTGGGTCCCTTTTCCCATACAACAAAAACGGCTAAATATATGTCAAATCGTACTTCAGTATTCGATTCTACGGGAAAACTTAGGCCCATAGGCTTTTTTTAGTTTTTGGAATGCAAGAGAATGCATAATTAGAGTGGTCCAAAAAAATATTTTTTAAAAAAAAAATTAAAATATTTTTTTTTGTTAATTTTTTTTTTTTACAATGAAAAAATACTTACATCTGAGTAAAATGGTCCAAAAATTTTAATTTTGTAGTTACCCGTTCAAAAGTTATTAAAGTTTAAAAATTTAATTTTTTTGTGAATACAAAATAATTTATTGGTTTATATCATAATTTATTGGATTTGAGTAGCCTATACACTCATAATAATCTATAGGTAAAATACACGAAGACCGTTGTTCATTTTACGAAAGTTTTGGTTATTTTGACATTACGAAAAAATTTGTAGAATATACAAATCACATTTCGTAAAGTTTGTAAAAACTTTTTTTAAATAAAAATGTGGTGCATACCTTACGGGTTTATTTTAAAATTAAAAAAAAAAAATGTAATGGTGCCACACCAGAATCGAACTCACGATTTCAGTGACGTCCTGCTGTGTTGAAGTAGACCCCTCTACCATTTGCACCAAAGTAGCTGATGCAATACAACAAACTAAAAAGGAACTTAAGTCGAAAATATTATGAAATTTTTATGAAAACTAGAAAAATATGCTACAAATATTTAATAAAAAAGGTAAAATGACCATTAAATATTTTTATTATGTTTATTGAACTAAATAAAATAATATAATTTTTTTATAAATATATCAAATAATATATTAAAAACAAAATAAAAAAAATAATAAAATAATAATAATAATAAAAAACTTAATAACAATTTCAAACTAATTGCATTTTATTATTAAATATTTTATCGTTTTAAATATTTGTTTTATTGAATTTCATCCTAAACCCGGCAAATAAAATGGAAGTAGTGTTTTCGGGTCCTCTTTATTAAACAAAATACAAAATATCCATTTATATCAAAACACAAAAAACATTAATAAATAAAAAAAATATAAAAACTAAAAAAAAAAATTGTCCTGGCCAGGAGTTGAACTCGCAACCTTCTGATTGCAAATCCGACCTCTAACCACATCAACATCCATATGTAATATTTGTAACATTACAAATTTTTGTACAAAAAAATATTACGAAATCATGTTTGTATTTTTTACGAAATTTGTAAATTTATATAATTTGTTTTATACAAAAGTTTTGTAATATAAACAAAATGTTTGTACATTCTACGAAAAATTTACGAAAAATATATTTGTATTTTTAAGCATGGATTATTATGAGTGTAGGCACGGGAAGGAGTTGGAATTAAAAAAAAAATACGCCATTATTTTTATTGATAGAAAAACCTTCTAAAAAGTGATAATATATTTATATATATATATATAAATATATTCAAAAAGTTAACCACTTAAATATACAGAATAGGAAATATTAAATTTCACGGTCCACGCATTTTCATTGTTGCAAAAAAAATAATTTCTCACCAGTTATGTTTAAATTTCAGTTCAGTTTCAGTTTTATTAAATATATGATGTTACATGTCATGCTTAAATTTAATGTAAATACTAATGAGTTTAGGAGTATATTCTTTTTTTACTTTGTTATTACTAGATTATTATTAATATGAGCACCAAAATGAGTAATATATGACTGTATGCATGGCATCTTGTATTGAAATTAGAAGTCAGTCTGTCGATTTTGTCCCTAACGAGATCAGTATTCGCGAGAGAATGTAGTCGTTGCGTAGAAAAATGCCAGGGCAAATTATATACCATTTTAAGTAATTTATTTTGAGCGGTTTTTAATTTTTTAATGTGACATTGGGCAGACGTAGCCCATACTGGAGCAGCCAAGTACATAATAGCGTGAAAAACAGCTTTAAGGATTAGAATCTTATTGTTGATATTTAGCTTTGAATTTCTATTTATCAGGGGATACAAAATTCTTGTGAGTTTGTTTATTTTATCAATTATGTATGGAATATGATCTTTAAATATTAGCTTCTGGTCAAGTATGACTCCTAAATATTTTACACTTTTTCCCCAAGTAATGTTATTGTTATTAAAGCTCAATGAATTTTGTGGTAAGAAACACGGTTTGCGTCTCATAGAAAAATATAAGGCTTGTGTTTTCTGAGTATTTACCATAATTTTCCACTTAGGAAAGTAGTCGTGTACATCCTTTAATAGCAGTATCGTCTGAAAAGATCGATGTTTTGCATTCATTTAAACTGGAAAGTATGAAGTAAATATATTATACAAAATAGGCGATAAACATGAGCCCTGGGGACATCCTGCTGATATAGTTATTTGCTGAGAGAAGGTAGAACCTATGAATACCTTAAAATATCTGTCGGAGAGAAAGCTTTGAGTAATTTTAACGATTTCAATTGGAAAATTTAACCTTGACATTTTAAAAATGATACCGTTGTGCCACACCGAGTCGAAGGCCGCCTTAATATCCAGCAGTATCATTCCGGTTGATTTGCCTTCTTTAAAGTTTGTCTGTATCATAGTTCTTATTCTTAAAAGTGGTTGAACAGTATTATGCTCTTTCCTGAAGCCGAATTGATAGGTTGGCAGTATGTTGTTTGTGTTTATAAAATCGGTTAATTTAACTTACAATATTAGTACGTTAAAAACTACCTAAAATACCTATTAAATCAACTGAAATCACAAATAAAAAAATTACAACTGATTTTCCATTATATTCAAACCATTTTGATATTTATTTTTAAACATTGTTTAAATAACCGATATAAGTTGTAAAAACAACAGAAATACTTTTAAAACCATCTTCTTTATTTAACGAATGAAACGTTAAAAGAACGATTTTAAAGGACTTTTTTTGGGATTACAAAACAGAACACATACACAAGTCAATGTTTGTATTTGTTTGGATTGGATTTTGATTGTATGGTTAAATTCCTGAAAATTCAATTGAAATAATTTTGTATTTAAACAAACTATTTTTTTAAAAATATTGTTGGAATTATTGCACTTTTTTTAAAAGAGAAAACAAAAATTTTTCAATATTTAACTCCCATTATTTAACTACTACCAAATGCCCATTTTAATAGTTTGTTTTTTAAACTACCGATAGAAAATATTGAAAAATATATTTCTAAGTATTTTAACTGATTCTTCATTTGAAAACAAACTTTACGTATATATTTACAAATAAACTTGAATCGGTAACAGAAAATATATTGTGAGTGTAGTTAATGCTTTAATAAAAATGTCAAAGTTTTAAAATCTAAAGGCGAAAACTAGAAATATCTTGCTTAATTTTGAAAATTTTTTTTAATTTTCAAAAACTAACTTTGATCGTTGAATATAGAGCAATTTAAAGCGCGCCTTAACACTACATTTTTAAATTTAATCTTTTTAGTTTTGAAAAAAATAACAAACTGTTGTTTCTTCTATGGAAAAATGATTAAAGCTTTTTTCCAATAATTCATTAATATTAAATAAACGCAAAATGAAGAAAGAGTTGTTTCATAGTAAAAATCTCATGTTTTACAAATATGCATATTTTTTTCAAATCGAGAGTGTCCAAATTTGGGAAAAGTGTATTTAAAAAACAAGTTGCATACAAAATGCATTTCTTTTTGGTGCTGAAAAAAAATCATTCCGAAAAAAAGTAGGCGAGTGTACCATTCAAATGCAATTTAAACGGTGATAATTCGATAAATGAACATTCGAAAATACGAATATTGAAACTTAAATACTTTTAGCATATTTCTCATTTTTCAATAAAATAAAGCTCTATAGCTCTTGAAACACTAAAAACGCCAATTTGTATGTGGTTCCATCGAGTTTGTAAATGCAGAATTTAAATGAAATTGGAAGACCAAAATTCAAACATGGTCTTTTTGGCTGGGTTTCGGTGTAATGGTCGATATATATAATTCGATAAACAAACAAGCAAACGAGCATAACAGTCATTTTGAAGACCACGCAGTTGCCAACCTAAACATATTTATGTTATTGTTTACATTCAGTTTATACAATTTAGCTTGTACAGTACAATTTGGGTTTGTGAATTGACTAAAACTGTTAATGAGTTTGTTGGCAACATATTATGGCCAATAATAAAAAAAAAAGTCTACACAATTTTATAATGCTGCTGGGTAAGTTTTAGCTCATATCCCCATATCTAAAGCTGAAATTCCCCAAATAATACATGACACAGTGGGTTATATCACAAATTTTTTGGAAATAATTCGGCCATTTCTTACTTAAGTTATGATTATGAACATTCTAGACCCCCGGGGGATGGTAATATTACCATTCAAAATAGGGTACTTTTTGCATACAAAATTTTGATTGCTCGCATTTCTTTGTTTCCAATCCGATTTTCAAAAATTTAATATATCTGTGATCTGTTAGTAGGACTACACAAATTTCTTCATTGTAAATTCAAGATAATGATAAAATTTTTAAATTTTTTTACATGCATAAAATTTATAAGGATAAGACTAAAAAAGTAAAATTTACTATTCAAGTTCGATATGCTAATACAAACACAGATATAAATACCCAAATTCAAAATAATTTTGTGTAGATTTATATTCTTAACCAAATCATCAAAATTCAGTCCAAAAAAGTTAATATTTGCGAAAGTTACACCAAGAAAACGGACTCGGTAGTAGCAACCGTATTTGTAGCCTATCAAATGGTTCAGTTGTGGCTACCAAATGTTGTGGTACTTGTCACGGTTGAGGCAATCAAAATTGTATTGTCGTAGCAGAACTTATTTTGTTCCAATCGAATTATTGTTGTCAAAACCGAAAAATCCTATCTCTGCAACCAAAATATTCGATTGGCAACAAATACGGTTGCTACTTCGAGTCTGTTTTCAGGGTGTAGTTTAACAAAAACTTTCACTACATGGAATGTCTAACAAATATGATTAAGTTTTGTTTTAAAAATCATAAAAATATGTTTAAATTTTATTTTAAAAATCATACAAGTGAACGTTATTATTTTGGTAACGGTATTTTATGGACAACGGGGTTTCAGTTATTTCAGTGTCGGTGTTTTAAAGAAAACTATAATATCAATGCACACCAATATTTTAACCATATTATGACCAAATTCTAATGACTGGCTAGTTTATTTTATAATCCAACTTTGAGAATATATATATGTATATACATATATTTGGGACATTCGTTATGAATGGGAGACCCCCTGCTGTCCACAATTAAGCATGACGTATAGAGCTGTATAATGTGGCTCTATGAAATAAGGCCCCAATGAAATAAGTCCCCATTTCTAATAAAAAAATTGGGGTCTTATATCATTTTTTGGGGCTTTATTTCATTTTTTTTGGGACCTTATTTCATAATGAAATAAGGCCCCAATTTGAGAAATTAAATAAGTCCCCAAATAATATTTTTGGGGTGTTATTTCATTTTCTTAAAAATCAAAATTTTTAAGGAATGTAAGCAACCAATCTCATTCAAAGCACGCAGAAAAACTTTATTTCGCGAAGCCGCCTGGCGCGTTCTACGGAGGAAAACAACCCATAAGAGCGGCCGAAGGCCGCCACCCAGAAGAACTTGTTTTTCAAATCATATATCGAATCCGTTGAAATCTTATATTTTTAAGACATCAAGTAATATTTATTTGACCTGTCATAACTTTTTATGTCCCAAAATACCAACCAAGATTTATTGTTTTTTAATGATTATTTTTTTAAAAGTCTATTTTATTAAAAATTTTACGTATATATTAGTATCTAAATGTTAAATAAACAGAAGGCCAATGATCTACTCTTTTATTTAAGATAAGAAACAATCAATTAGCTGTTGACAAAGCTATGACTGGTCAAATTATATTACTTATTGTCTTAGAAATAAGATTTCAACGGATTCGACATTGGATTTGTAAAAACAAGTTTTTCTGTGTGGCGGCCTTCGGCCGCTCTTAGGGTTTTTTTCCTCCGTAGAACGCGGCAGGCGGCTACGCGAAATTAAGTTTTTTCTATCAATTCGTTTGCTATATTTTTTTTTAGGGTACAAGAATAATCTTCCAGTGAATATTGTTCAAAATTGTTTTTTAGTGAAATATTTTTAATGTTCATATTTACGGGTTTCATTTACTAATTTTTCTTATGTTCTTGCCGTCAAACAGCTGAGGACTCTTTGCAGGTATATACACAAAAACTATGTATTAATTAGGAATAAAAAAAATATTTTAATGTAATATGAATTCAGTTTTTTTTTTAATTGGGGCCTTATTTCATTTTCGAAATGAGGCTTTACTTCATTATGAAATAAAGCCCCAAAAATTGCGGCGTTATTTCATTTTATTTTGGGGTTTTGATTCATTTTGTCGGGGCTTTTTTAATTTTTTTTCTGGGGCATTGTTTCATAATGAAATAAAGCCCCAAAAAATGGGGAGTTATTTTATTTTTGGTTTGGGGACTTATTTCATTGGGGCCTTATTTCATAGCCGTATAATGTCTTAATATGTTAGTGCATATCTCTACTTTTAAAAGTCGACTGGCGTAATATGGAGGTAATGATGGCTTAGACAATATGGAGGCGCGAGTTGAGGTACTACTTTCAAAGACGCTTACAAATGTGTGATGAGAATATGTGAAGTTTTGGGGTCGCTGAATTCGAATATGGCATCAGATCTCTTATATTCAAAATGACAGATTCATTACAGCGGATGATTAAAAAAATTTGCGGAATTTGCTTCAAAAGTGTCATTTAATCGCTGATTACGAATCTGACATTGTATTTTAGAAATTCAATATGGCTGATTCACGTGGCGGTTGTTTTATATTATTAAAAGTGAAATTTTGGGGGTAGCTAAATACAAATCTGAAATTGGATTGGATTTTTTTCAAAAACTCATCGGATTTGTAATAAATAACTTTTCGGAAAGTTTAAGGGGTCGCTGAGTGTAAATCTGAAATCAGATTTTAAAAATTCAAAACGGCTGTGCCAATATGGCAAATATTTTTTTTTGAAAAGTGGTCGTTTTCGTAGAAAATATTTTCTTGGAAAGCGCTGTTGGTCGCTGAGTACGAATCTGAAATCAGATTTAAAATATTCAAAAAAGCGAAACCAACATGGCGGATTGTTTTTCAAATCAGATTTCAGATTTATTCTTACTTTTCAAAAAAAATTCCGCTATACTGGCTCCGCCATTTTTAATTTTAATAATCTGATTTCAGTTTTTCAATCAGCGACCACTTAAAATTTACAAAAAAAAATATTTGATACAAATCTGATGACTTTTACAAAAAAAAAAAAAAAAAAAAAAAAAAAACCCCTTATTACATCCGCCTGTTTAAATTTTGAAAATCCAATTTTAGATTCGTATTTAGATACCTCCAAAACTTCACCCTTGATAAACCCAAAAACTATTAATTGATAATTTTGAAGCAAGTTTTGAAGCTGTATTAAATTATGCGTCTTTTTAAATTTTAAAAATCTGATGTCAGATTCGAGTGCAACGGCTTCAAGATCCTACTGCTCTTCCAAACCGATTCAAACACTCCTTCACATATTTTCTCGTCTTAAATTATTAAAAATATAAAGGTATTGATATCTTAAGAGTAAATCCATTTTAAATTGTTTCGGTAATGATATTTTACGGCTAACGGTATTTCAATTATTTCAGATACGGTATTTTAGTGATAGCTATAGTCAGTTAAAAGGGTTTAAGTCGATAACGGTATTTTAGCGGTATTGTCTGCCATCCCTATAAAAAATTAAGAGAAAAACAATTTGTTTATAAAAGTTTATATTTAGAAACTCCGTTAAAACATGGTATGACATTAAGATCAGCATGGCCGAGATATTTAGGATCAGTAATAGTCTTGATATATTATTCTTGTTGGGCAGTGTTATTACCCCAGCAAAATCCCAGTAATAGTCTCATTGCTACACGCAGAGAAAAAATATGATTGACCATGATTGCCGAGAAAAAATTATCATATAATGATCCTTACAATCATAAACATGATTCATATTATGATCACTAGGAACGATTTTATCATCATCTACAATTATAACATGATTATGGGAAGTATATTATGATTATTACGAGTTTAAATCATAACATGCTCTTAAAATATCATAACATGATGTTCCTTTTCCTGCGTGTATTATATAAATAATTAGCAGTAGTATTAGGGACAAGTGCATGTAATTCGGCGTCAAAACTCATTATTTTTGTTCGGATAGGTCGTTTTTTGTAAGTAGTTTTACATATTTTCTTTATGAAAAAACGCACAAAATGTTTACACTCGCTTAGTTGCTGCATAACAAAAAACAAGTGGTTACCAAAATAATTAGTTATTTGTATGCTTTTAAGGTACTAGAAAAATATGTGGTTACAAGTTTTTATATAATAAGGCTTACCCTTATACTTATCGGTAATTTAAAAATAAGTAGTTTACTAAAACACATTATAATTATAATAAAATAATTAGTCTCGCGTAAGCTTGACTGCTTATAAAAACGAATTTGTGAAACAAAAAAACCTAGTGCTATTTATTTATTTATTTTCATTATATAACCACATACATGGTAATGAAAAATTTTGCTGGGTATCAGTGTAACGATATTCTTTTAACTATTAGTATGAAATTTTACTTAATCGTGCATATTATAATTTTTAGCAAAGTTGTCAAAATGGCTACGCTATTATATGGGTATTACTAAAAGATGAAATTTTTAGTGACCCAGCAAAATTTTTTAGAACAGATTACCTCTGAACCTGTTCTAGAACAACTTCTTTTACCACCGGTTACAAGGAACCGGATCTAGAAAAGGTTCCAGGGAGTCAAAATGTAAGGTGTCACTGTCCCAGAACCAGTTCTATAACTGGTTCTAGAACCGGTTCTAAAGCAACCTGTTCTTGTTTGGAGGTAAAGAACCTATTGCAAATAGGACAAACCCCATATAAAAAGAACCAGTTGCAGAACCGAAATTAGAACCTGTTATAATACAGTATAAGCTGTTCTGCAACCAGTTATTTGGATTTTACTATTTTACTGGGGAGTTACTTTTTTCAATGACTGTCGAATATAATTATTTTACTTTTCCCATAATAAAATGATTACAACTACCGTTAACAATTACTATTGCCGTTGACTTTACGAATGACTGACAAGTAGTTAAGTATATATACGAGTATATATACGAGGGCGGATCAATAAGTCCTTGACTTTTTGAATGAAACACAGTCTTTTCTGCAAAAAAAAAATTATTTTCAACATAATCTAATTTTATCTCAATACACTTAGATCAATGTTTCTCCAATTTTTGTATCCCTTCCAAAAAGTAGGATTTTTCGAGGTCCATAAAATAGGCATTTGTTTGATCAATAATTTCATTGTTGGAGCTAAATCTCTTTCCACCGAGCCATTTCTTTACACTCGAAAAAAAAAGTTTGTAAAGTCAGCAAAAAATTTTGCTGAGTCAACAAAATTTTAGTCAGGAGGGTGCTAGCAAAAAGATTGCTAATGTCAGCAAAATTAGTAGAGTCAGCAAAAGTTTTGCTAACACTTAGTAGATTAGAAATAAAAAAGCCATGGTAAAAATTAATAAATTTTTTGCTGAATTTTAGTAGACTGAAAAAAACGCAAAAAAATTGTAAAAAAAATTGTAATTTAGTTAATATATTTGCTGAAAATCATAAAACATATTTTTGTGATTCTTTTAAAAATAATTTACAATAATTACGAAATATAAAAATTTTCTTTATCCCACTTTGACGACATGAATTAATTTAATACTTGAAAATATATAGAAATAAATATATATAACATAACAAAACAAAAATTTTCTTTCAATTATTTTCACAAGCCAGTGACAACGCAAAATTTAAGTTGTTTTAATCCTCAATTTGTTTTATGTATGAAAAACAGATACAAAAGTCTTCCATGGTTGATTTTTTTATATGTCTTATTAGAGTTGTACTTTTTAGTATCATTTTCCTCTTCTCTACTACATCTTGATCTGCTTCATTCTGCGTATATCTTTCAATCTGGTTGTCATCCACACTATTAATGTGCTTATCAGCACAATTGTTTTTTAGCAAAATTAATTAGTAAAACTTAGTATAAAACAGTTAAGTGCTGAATAAGTATAACAAAAATTTTAGCTGAAAACACGATTTTAGCAAAAAAAAATTGCTAAAAAATAGTATACCTGATTAAAAGACGTTTTACTAACTTTTGTACTAACTTATTTTTTTGAGTGTAGGTTTGGAAATAGGAAATAGTCACTGGGGGCTAAATCCGTAGAATATGGCTGATTAGGTATCAATTCGTAGCCCAATTCATGGAATTTTGAAATTGAGACTGCACCCGTACATTATCTTGATGAAAAAGAACTTTTTTCTTTGCCATATGGGGTCGTTTTTTTTTTACTTCTTGTTAAATCGGTCCAATAAGTATGCATAATATTCGCCGTTTATTGTTTTTCCCTTTTGAAGGTAATCGATGTGGATTATCCCGCGTGCATCCAAAAAAAAACTGTTTCCGTCACCTTATTGGCCGACAAACTAACATTGGCCTTCTTCGGATCCGGTTCACCCGGAATAACCCATTCTTTAGACTGCTGCTATCAAGCTTTTCATTGGTTTGATTGACGGGTTTCTTTTAATCTTTAAAGAGCACTCGAAATTTACTTTTTCCATTTTTAAAAACATCCACGAGGTTGTATGTTTAGAACAGTTGTAAACAGAACAGCAAAGTAAATGACGGAACTTGCTCAAATTTGACAGTAGTCTACTAACAGGTGGTACTTGATGGGAGCAGTGTTGCATTTCATATAACTACGAGGGAAGTTCGAAAAGTCACGGACTTATTGATCCGCCCTCGTATAATAATATAATGTATTGATCCGCCCTCGTATAATGTACTTTCATTCAGTCACACTACTTTCATATAGTTCTTTTGTAGTTGACTTTTTAACTATACAAGTGTGAAATATTTTCACCAATGACCCCATGACCTATTGTCGTAGTTCAACTTTAGTCGATTAAAGAAAACATAAAAAAAGAAGAACTTTAAAAAGGAGGAACAATAAAAGCTGGGTTAGCCAACCGTAGCTTCAATGTAACCTGAACGTAAACGCACCGTTTTAATTTACTGCAGTTATAGAACTTTAAAAACGTAACATATGTTTTTCATACAAACAAACAAAAAACAAGTGAATCAAACTTTAAATAATCAATCAGCTGTTTGCAAATGTCATGTAGATGTAACGGTATGGTTTACGTGACTTTTGTAATGGGTAATCGTTTTATGGCTGTATACAGAACAATTTTAAACAGCTGATTCGTTAAGTTACATTTACGTTAAGTTACGGTTGGCTAACCCAGTCTAAAGTGATGTCACTCCAACTCTTTCATACATGCAATAGGAACTGCTATTGTTTGCCAACAATAAGGATCTTTTTAAATGTATACAACATTTTTAAAAATATACATTTTTTAAGCAACAAATATTTGTGGAATTTATTACAAACCACAAGATAAAACAATTAAAAGTAAAATGATCATAGCAATAACAACGAAGAAAATTTACATAAATAATTTATACATCAATCTACAGAAACGCAATGTAATCATCAATCTTAAGTGATTCATTTAAAATTAAAATAGAATTTTCAAAATAAATTAAAATCTGTAATCAGTAATCATAAAAACAGCCTTATTTCATTAGGTCTAAATTTATTTTAGGAAATCTTTTTAATTAACTTTAATATTTAAAAGACAGATATTGGGCGCCAAAATTGTCATTACTTTTTCAACAATTTTCTTATGAACACGGCTACAATATATACTGTAATTTTAAGTATGGAAATAAAATCTTCCCTAATAAATATTTATTCAAACATTGTCAACTTGATACGAGATTATGATGCACATTTGTTGTGTTTTTCAATTTATTAGAACTTTGGATTCTTATTCATTTTATTTATTTGTTTCTATCTGGTAATAAGATATATTTAAAAATTAACTCTTATTTAGGGTGACCATTTTTTTTCTGACAAAAAAACATAAAACTCTAAACTCAAAACTCAAAACAAGGCGATTATGGAAAATTCATTTTAATGATTGTAAAAATGACAGAAAATTGTTAAATTCTGAGAAACTTTCCACATCGATAACAACTTAGATTCTAAAATATTATACATACTTTCTAAAAGCTTTTGTAAAGAACTTAATAGATTATTTTAATATAAAACACCTTCAAATTGTAATTAGGTTTTAATTTTGATATCCTTTAGATTAAGCACGTTTTTGCATAAAAAACTCTCACATTTTTAAAAGGCTTTCAAAAAAAATTCTAGATTTTATTAGTATAAGATAGCTTCTTCAAAAATTATCGACAGCTTTTGAAACTGATTTTAGATGCCTCTTATTTTCAAGTCTTTTTTATGGACATGGTAAGGCAGACTATACTTTAAAAAATTACATGCAAAGTTTCATTCTGAAAAGTCATCATGAAATGCCATTTAAAAGTAAAAAACTGAAAAAAATTCCCTGAAACTTGTAAAATTGTTATCATTCTATAAATGGATTTTCTCATATTTTTTGACTTTTAGATATATATGGGAGATACATTCACTGAAAAGATATTTCCATATCGCTGCTTAGTGAAAAGTTGTATGGCGGCTTACAAGTGAAACCAAAATTTCCGGATTTTTTAACTTTCGCATTTTTTTTCCATAAGGAAATTAAATTGAGTTTTGAGAACACTATTCAAAAACTTGTGTAATTTGAGTTAAACCCTGTTGATGCCAGCGCACCAAAACTGACATACAAACATGACAAACTTATCAGGAATTGGCGAAAATTTTTTGAAAAATTATGTTTTCTGCGTCGGACATTCACAATTATATTTGAATTAATTTGCGTGTTGCTAGAACTGAGTTTCTTAGCAAACTGAACCTCCGAGTTAAACAGGCATTTAAAACTTTTTAAACGAAAAAACTGTATACATTTTTTTTAAAAATTGTGAGAAATCCAAAAATATTTTAATTTTTGTGTTAAAAATACAAAAATAGTTTTTCGGATCTTCTATATATTCATATATTTAGTTAGAGTATTGTTCTACCTCAAGTCCAAAAATCTAATATGATATTGTCATATTAAATTTTATTTGTGGTTTTTTAAAAAGTTTGATAATTTTTGTGATAGACAATACAATTGTTTCATTGGCATCACCCAAATCTTCAATTGTCAGCAATAGAAAAAGATAATTGGCTTAATGTGAGAAATTTAATTATTTTTCTATAATTAACATAGTTTGAGTATCCAGAGTGAATTTTCTTATCGGGTATTCTTATACTATCCTAACAATTTGAGTTTCGTACTGCTAATAGATATTCGTGTGTTTAATTTTCAATTTGTTATATCTTCCACAAAAATAAGTTAATTCGTTGTATTTTTCGGAATGCTCATTTTAAAAGCACTCTAAAACAGTCAAAGCTTTAAAAAAGTGCGTTTATGTTAGCGCTTTCGCAGTCATTGGAAATTAATCGGATTTAGCATTGAGCTATATATTGTTGTATAAAAAATAATGATTTTTTTTTAATTAAATAGTATCTTTTAATGTCTAGTTAATACTTAAAATGTAAAATCAGCGAAAAATATGTTTTATGGAACCACAGTTCAATGAAAATCGGTACCAGGTAAATTTGATCGAATTTTAATTCATAATTGAACAATATATTTTTTATGTCTGTGAAATATCATAGAATTTGTATTAATTATCATCTTTTACATCTTAATCCATTATTGCGACACAAACATTGTCAATGAAAATTTAAAAACAGCAGTAAACGAGATTTAGCTTGAGACGGAAGCACCAGTGTATATCAAATCGCCGTTTTAAGTTGTTCAGAAAAAAGTAAACTTTGTTACAAAATTCTGCTTAAATGTGCCTTAGAAATAAGTTTGAAAAAAAAATTATAAAGATATAATAGCTGAAGATTTTTAAGGTCTAGTTAACTACAAGTTAAAATTTTTTGAGTAGTATTAAAAAAAAAATCAATTGAGTATATATTCAAATATTACACAAAAAGAAAATAAATGGGGTTATAAGTAAATGTTAAAATTATAAATAAATTTTTTGATAATAATAGAGATAAATAGAATATAATTTTTGTTACAAATTCGCTTTTCCTTTTATTTTTTATAGTATATTGTTGTACTAGTCCAAATAAAGGTATTTTTTAATACTACTCAAAAAATTTTAGCTTGTTTGTTACCCCGGCCTTAAAATCATTTGTTCTTATATCTTAAGAATTTTTCTGATGGAGGTCTTCAAACTTATTTTAAATGTATTATTTTTTTTTATGTCATGCTGGTGTTTTATAACTATTTCTGTTTTTTTTTTATTGTTCCATTTATTTAATTAGAACGAACGAAAATGACATCTCAAAGTATTGATCAACGATAAAAACTTCACTATAAAATAATGAATTTTCATAAAATTTCGATACTTGCTATACTCGAAACAATTCTGTTTCGAGTATAGCAATCAACTTCTTCAAATAAGGCATTTAAAAAAATCTTTAAAATGCACTTTTTTTGCATTTTTATCATATCTGAACACTTTGAGTACAGAAAATGAATAGATGAAATGAAAAATAAAATTTAATGTTTCGAATTGTGGAAATTTTTATGAAAACACACCTTCTTCACAAATGCACCAAATTAAGCCGAATATCGCCACGGGTTTACGTTTCTCAAAAAAAAAATAAAAATAGAGTTGGTCAATTTGGAACAATTTGCAATGAAACTGATGGTGTGAAGACTAATAAATTTAATTTAAGGGACAACCTACTAAACATAAACTATATTATCATCGGTGCGATTGACTCTTAATTAGTACATGTACTGCAGAAATCAATACGATGGTCACCTTACACACATTACACATTTTAGTCGTGAGAATATTAAGGTTTCATGTTGTATTATTGTCATTTTTTTTTTTTTTTAATTTGATGGGGTCATTTGTACTCAATATGCACTGAGTTTGCACTCAATTGTACTTAATTGTAATGCACTTAAAGTATTTCTATTTTACTGCAATGTAAATCAAATTCTAATCAATCAAAGTTCAATTAATATAACAAACCCATTTATTATGGAGCTGAACTTTTACAAATAAATACTGGTTGCATGGCATTTAAAACTAATTGATTTATGGCTAAATTGCAAGTTTAAGAGGATCAAGTATGTGTTGGGCCTGAGATTACATTACATTATTTAATGTAGTTGTTAAAAGATCGTCCAAAGTTTTTGATATGTTTTATTATAATTGGCAATGTAACTAATATCACTAGAGATTCCAAATATATTCGGTGACTTTTCGGAACTTAGCATATTCGGTATGCTTTTCATATTCAACCTAATACCGAAAATCTAACGATTCGGCCCCATTATATAAATGGTAATGACATATCGTTATTTTTTAGACCACCACTAATGACACCAGCTTACTCTCTGCATTATTTTAATATAAATAAAAGTAACTTGAAAATAACTAATTGATTTTTCCATTATTTTAATAAAAAATATAATGCGCTCCGGTAGGGTAGTTGGTATCGTGATAGCTTATCAGTAGTGGGTTAGATTGCTAACAGGTGCACTGGTCTGTTTTTAGATGCAACGAGCCGAAAGCCGTAGTAGGTAGTGCTCGATTAGGAAAATTTTTATCATTAATTCAAATATAAAGCAATGATTTGAATATTTTTTAAAATATTTTTTTAAACTCATTATTTTTGCAACTAAATATAAATATTTTTTATTGTCCGACCGAAGACTTCAGCCGAAACACGATATTTGTGCGGTTTTTTTTGGAATTTGGAGACAATGTGGAAACATTTTGATATTGAATACATATTTGTTGAGCCGTTTTAATTCGATTTTGAGTAAAAATTTAACGAAAATGCCGAAGTATAGATGTAAAGTTGAATAATCGGCCTCGAAATTTTTTCCGATTTGGGAGATTGTTCGCGGAAGATTATTGATCTCATTGCTTACTACAGACTTTTCTTTAAATTTGACTCTCGAAACCGCATCTAATAAGCTCCATAAACATTTTGACATTTGTTAAATTTGTCCATAATTCTTTAAAATACCGACAAAAAATATTTTCTGGCCGAAGTCTTCGGTCGGACACTAAAAATATGTAACTATATATGTCCTTACTAGAGTTGCAAAAATAATGAGTTTAAAAAAATATTTTAAAAATGTTCAAATCATTGCTTTATATATAAATTAATGATAAACATTTTCCTAATCGAGCTCTACCTACTATGGCTTTCGGCACGTTGCATCGAAAAACAGACCGGTGTCTCTGGTGGGAATCTAAAATGATTTTTGTTAGCTGGAAATTAAAGACAGTTTGTACAAACAAGCCATTTAAGTTTTTATCTACCACATATAATATCTTAAGATAGTTCGGTTGGTATAGATGTTGACTGATAACCTGGAGTTCCAGGTTCAAATCCCGTGTGGGCACATTTTATTTACAAAAAAAAAAAAAAAATCAATAAAAAAAATATTTTTTTATTAAATTTAGTTTTTTTGAAAATTTATTTTTAGACTTAATCTTTTTGTCAAATAGCGCTTCCAAAATAGCGCTTCACCGCATTGCATACTATAAAGCAATTAGGGAAGGCATTCTGTAGTGCTTCCCAAAATGCCTTCTTTGAAGCAGTGAATACTGCTTACAATGAAGCAATAAAGAATGCATGCCACGAAGCATTAATGTTGTCAACACACAAAAAAAGCGCTTCTTATTGCCTAGGAAGGCATGAATTTTTTTAAGAAGCGCTTTTCACCTGCTTAAAAGAGACATACCAAGTGGGACAGCGCAAACAAAAATCATGCCTTATGGATTTGCTTCCGGAAGCACTTCTGGGTAGGCACTATATTTTGCTGGGTAAGCATACACAGTGTCGCGTTAAACAAAAGCAACAAAACATAATAATTCTTTGATTTGAACTATTTCTTCTTCCAAGCCGGTTAGAAAAGAGATTTTGATTATATATTTTATATTATTAAATACAGTGGGTATATAGGAAGTATATAAGGAAACTGATCAAAATAAGTCAAAATAAGTAAGCAATCAAAAATATGGTAGGTCCAAACATAAGGATGTACAAACCAAAAGCAAATAAACTCTAAAAATTCAATAAATCAGGGTTTGAAAGATTTCGTACTCAGGCCGCTAATTTTTCTTAACACGTTAATCTTGAAATCTCAAATTTTTATAAACGGGAGACATAATAATAGAAAAACAGTCATATTGATATACATTTAATAGTTAACTATTACGAAACGTGCCCAAATATTGCTTCCAAACAGTAGGCCATACAAAGTTTGGGTAAGAAAAGGTTCAATTATTATGGAGTTATTTAAGAAATGTAACTCTTTTTATTCATTAAAAAGGAGGACCAAATTAAGACATGAACGGGGTCAATTATACTTCGCAATCATTCGCTTGACAAATTTTTCAATAATATTAATAAATTCAAACGTATGCTCACATTTGTGGGCTTAAACGCTTCCTTAGAAAATTTTTAATAATTTTAATACCAAACATGTTGTTTGGCAACAGCATCTGGGTATTTAGTTACGGGGCAATTACTCAATTACATCCAATTACATGCAATTAGACGTAAAAAAGTAATTGGCCTGTAACTAAATACACAAATATTGATATTATGTCCCATGTCTGGTATTGACAAAATTGGAAATTTTCCAAGGAGTCGTTTAAGCCAACATAGGTGAGCGTATGTCTGACCAAATTTAATGGTTAATACACGGCTCAGCATCATTTTCACATCTATATGCATTCTAGCGTTATTACAGGTTCTGGTATCCCCATATAACAGTATGAGATTTGTAATGAGAAATGTTAATTCTTGCCATTACCAAATATGTACTTTAATCAGTGGCGTACCCAGGGGGGGGGGCCCTGGGGGCCAAAGCCCCCCCCCCCCCCGAAATATTTTCGATTTTTTATTTTTGTTTTGGTAAGTATGTAATAAATGAATTTATAATATTTTTTGAGTTTACATAATGTATAAAAAAATAATAGAGTTGGGTGTATTATGTTATATAAACCTTGTTTTTGAATACAATACCCTCTATTTTTGAAAATGTGAATTATTATTAATTGAGAATATATATTTTTGATTGCAACACTAACGAAGCTGTCAAATGGTAAGTACTAAAAAGGCATACTGTAAGTATGATGTAATACTGGAAAAAGTTTACACAACCGAATATGTAAATTCGAATTTATTCTGGATGTCGCAATTTGCAATAAAATTTTAAATATCACTCATAACTTGTCCAAATTCTTGCAGTCTGTCAATTTAGATATTATTAAGGCGTACGATCACATCCATGTAGTAATTGACATGTTAAGCACAATGCGAACAAATGCCGAAGAAGAATTCTTTTTAATTTACACTGAGACCATTAATATGGTAACGGCGCACAGTGAGACAACGCCGGCATGAAATACAAGAAGTCATTGTAGAGCTCTGAAATTTTGCACAGGTTATTTTTGAAACAATTCCAGTTTAAAAAAAAAAAAATTAAGAAAATTCGCCCACTTTTACGCCCACCTCCCATACAATCGAAATTTGTAAAATGCCGTATTGTCCGTAATACTTTAGGTATAACTTTTTAATATCATCATGGTATTCTAATTTTTTCAATTTCATTCTCATTCTAAATGAATTAATATAAGGATCTGATGATATTTGCAAATAGTGCATTACATCTTCATTCGTAGAAATACGTGAATTTTTACGAGAATGGAATAGCCTACAGTTTCTATACTCCTTATTCATTGCTTCTTGCGCCTCTTCGGATAACATTCCTGTAGCAAAAAAAAAGTTAATATTAAATAAAATTTAAAAAAATACTTTCAAAAATAAAAATTGCAAACAAACCTATTGGCAATATAGCCTCAGATACCATTTTGCTGCCGTGAATGAGAATGAGAATGATTTGTAAACATGCTATTGCATGCTAACATACGTATAGCGACAGAATATGCGCGTTGTGTATTTTTTGTAGTTTTTTTATGTTTAAAGTACTTTTGCAAACTTTTGATATATGTCTTTTACTTTAAATGAAAGCTGAGACTTCAATCTTTCATTTGATATAAGTCTGCACCTAGGGCGAGGGGCTGCTCTATATTTGCTATTGAAAATTCAAAATGTTCAATTTTTACACCACAGTTCTGTTGTTAAGCATTTTTTTTGTGTTTTTTTTTTTTTTAATTTATTTTTTCATCTACTCATTCTACAACAACTAAATTAATTAAAAAAATACTTCAAAGGTTTATTTATTATGTATTTTTTAATTAATAAGCTTTTGAATATTACATATTGAACTAACATATTTCAAGCGCTTTGGCATACCTCAACTTTGACTTGCTCTAGACCAAAAAGTAATGAAGTTATGAGGCTGAAAATTCAGGGAATTGTTACTCATATATCTGTTAATATACTTTCATCCAAATTGGACGACACGCCAAAAACCATTTTTTGTCGGTTACTATAGGGCTGTCTCACTGTGCAGCGTATGGTATTGAGCCACAACTACCAAGACGAGTTGGAACACAGAAATACCGATCAAATTTACAAGCAGCTGACCCAAAGGATTACTATAGAGCAGTGTTGTTTATTCCATATTTAGAAGAAGTTATAGCAAGTATGAAAGATAGATTTACTGGGCATGAAAGTGTTGTTAAAAATTTTATAACATTGTACCAAGTGAAGTCGTTAATGCCCCATAAAAAGAATTTAATAACATTATAGAATTTTATAAAATTGATTTAAAAGATCAAACTAATGTTATATTAAATGAAATTGATCTATGGAAACACAACTGGAAAAATAAAAAAGAAAGATCATCAAATCTGCTAGATGCTATTCAAGATTGCAACAAGGAGCTTTTTCCAAACGTTTACATGTTTTTACATTTACTGATAGTAATTCCTGTTACAACTGCATCCGCGGAGAGAAGTTTTCCACCCTAAAAAGAGTGAAAACATATTTAAAGAATTCTATGGGTGAATACTAGACTTGGTGCTCTAGCTCTTGCATCAGTGTATCGAGAAAAGGTTGAACCTGACAAAATCATTGACACTTTTATGAAGAAAAATCGTCGAATTAACTTTTAAGAGTTTTGTTAATAGTATATAAGGATCTCCATTAATATGATAGCTCACTTTAAAAATCAAAATAAAATTATTTAATTGATACATCAATTTGTTTAATATTTCAAAAAAAAAAAAAAAATTTGTTTGTAGATATAAAAAAACAATAACAAAGACATGTCAAAACATAAACATTTTGCTTCAAAATTGCTATCATAACTGGGTATAACGTCAATGGTAACTTTCCCATTCAAAACTTATTTAACAGATACAAAATATTAAATATAGGCTCTGGTATGTAAAAAATTATATGCTTTTCAAACAAAAAAAAATTTAAATAAAAAAAATCAAAATTGGGCCCCCCCGAAACAAAATCCTGGGTACGCCGCTGACTTTAATGGTAATAATTTTCTACACTTTGTTGTTCTGAATGCAAATATGTTTTAAAATTTTAATATTTTGTTTGATTAGAATTAGTTTATAGATTATAGGTTTATTGATTAAAAAAATTTTAAAAAAATTTGTAAACCGAAAATTTTAGAACCTTCCTGATAATTATGTTAGACTCACCTTCACTGTTAAGAATCAACACCATTAAAAATATTTATGGTTGGATTAACTTAATTGCGTCACAAATCTAATCCATTTTAATACAATTTATTTAATCTATAAACTGTAGTTTATAGGTATACTATATACAATAGACTGGGCCACGGTTGCATGAAAAACTAAAAGTATATTCCGATTATATCCTTACAAGCTTGATTTTGTACATTTCATTAAAACAAACTTGTATAATAAAAATTGGCTCAATCGGACGATACTTACAAGGAAAGCGCTCGAACCTAAACACTCCGATTGTGTTGAAATTCGGATATGTGATAAAGAAAAAAATTCTAAGATCGACCTGTCTCGGCTTTTCGACCATCTCGGGATTTTAATGGGTCACGACTGGGTTCAAAATGGGGCTTGTTTCATGCCTTTTAAGGTCTTTGAACTGTAAGTATATTCAAATGTGGTATCGTTGGAAAGCGATTTTTGAGGTCTTTACATGAAAACTTTTCTTTGGTACTTTTAGCTTTTTAAATTTTTTGTGTTAAAAAATGTATCATTTTTGGAGTATGTATATATATAGTATATGGATAAACATAGACAATATGTATATCAAACATAATATTTTTTGAAAATACATTAACGCTGTATAATTTTATTAGATTTCCGCTCACTTTAAATATGCTCCCATGTTAAAAGTTATATAATTGAGTTTTTTACATAATACTTTACTTTTTATATAAAATGTATTACTTATTTATAAATCAGATTATGTATTTTTATAAGCTTTCCAATGATATATAAGCTTTCCATTGATATATACATTCAATGTATATAAGTGCATAAAAAACGAATATAAGATATTTGAGTTATGCTCTCTTACAAAAGAGTACTAATAACACTTCAGTACATGTTTGCTTGCAATGGTATATGGCAATTTTATTTGCTGATCATAGGCAATATGTATATCAAAATTTGTATCTTGAGTAGTTGATTAATATTTAATTTAAATAATTTTGAATATTTTATGTTTAAAATAAGTCCCATGCAAATATGCAAACAACATTTTTTTAAATATACGGAGGTTGGAAGATCGTATTTTATAAATACATGGAAATAGCATAAAAATAATCTCAATGTATATAAAAACAAAAAACTAATAAACTGTAATAAAAAATACATCTTGTGTTATTTAGCAATTTAACCCTTAAATACAGCCATTCGGCAACAAACCCTATTTTTCAATAAAAATATGGTTTGAAAATAAGAAATAATGCATTTAACGGTTGATCATGAAAGTCGAATAATTTTAAATTTGCAAATTTAAAAACCCCGTTTTTATAATATCGATAAAAGGACAAAAATAATTTCAAAAAGTTTAAATTAAACATCACAAAATAAACAAATCAAACATATAAAAAAAAACATATGTAAGCTTTCAAATAAAATATTTTTTTGACCCTATGTTACTTCATTTTAGTGTAAGGAGTAATCCAAAATTTTGACGTTTTCGGTTTTTCGGTCATAAAAAGCTTAAAAATTTGTGGAAAAAGAGTGGTTATTGTTTATTTGGCATTTTACATAATAAATACACACCTTTATTGCATTCATTTAAGGGTTAAAAAAAGAAAAAACTGATTTAAACTCTAACGATTGTGTATTTCGTACAAATTTAGCATTAGCCCATAAAATACGACTTTTCACGTTGTTTATTAAAAACTTGATACATTTTACCAAATTTTTAAATATTTTTTCATAAATATTTAAATAATTTATTCAAAAATCATATTAAAATCATGTTGCATATCATTACTTTGTTTCAAATAACTAAAAACGCAAAAAACCGAAAAAAGGAAAATTTTTGAACCCGATTTTGACTCACTAAAATGCCGATATGGAAAAAACCGCGGCAGGTCGATATTAGATTTTTTTTTATCACCTATCCAAACTGCAACAAAATTGGAGTGTTTAGGTTAGAGGTCACTATGAAATGAGACTTTTATATCTCGTTTCTAATATTACCTGTAGTTTTTCCTTTTCTGTACATAAATTCAGACTAGATTGCATAATTTTGTTAAGGTACATCACGTAGGTAAAAGCATAATCCACTTGGTGCGTTGTGGTGTAATGGTTAGTGCGTTGGACTGTTACACAGATGGTCCCGGGTTCGATTCCCGGTGACGACAACATCAATTAAGAAAAATGATATGTATGAGTTTTCTATTACTTATATGTATCGCCGCGCCCACCTTCGGTGTTCCCATAGCACTTAACCTCACCAAAGTAAGATAATGAATCAGGGCTATGAAACAAAAAGCTTTAATAAATTCGCCAACTCTACATCAGGTGGCGAGCAACAACTGTTCTATGACTTATCTACTCGCGCAATTACAGTGTTGCCATGTTTGAAGCCCTTCATATTTTACCACCTTTCATTTCTCCACTATCCCCTTTCCAAAGAAAGCAACACATTAATTAATAGGAAGAATTTCCTGAGTGTTGCATCTCTTCAAAAAAAAAAAAAAGCCAACCCTTAATTTGTGAGAATTAGTGCCAAATTACTATTTCTTAAAGCTGAAACTTGGCACATTGCGTTTTTAGACATTAAGGAATATCGGCCACATTGTGGAGATCGCCAAATTCGCTAAAAAGCTATGGGCAATTCTGTGGAACTACTTTGGCAAAACTTACTTTTTTTCTTTAATAAATTCTTTTTTTTTTATATAAACTTTTTTTTCTACTATATTTAGTAACTTTTTCGGGTTTTTATCAATAACTTTGAATCCCGAAATAGCTCCTCATATTAATTAAAGACCAGTTTTTTTTTTAATGCTACGTATCAAAAGGGGATTTTACATGAAAAAAACTACACACAGAGAAAAATTTAGCTCTTTGCCAACTGTAATTTGGTTACTTCGAATTAAATTCGGTTATTAAGATTTTCAATCGCTTGGTACAACTGAATATTAGTTCTCACAACAAAGTTCGGTTAATTCAACTGAATTTTAGTTTCAGCACCCAAAATATTCAGAAATCGAATGTAAATATCGTAACTGAATTTATAAGTTGTTACCGTTAAAATACACTTTTCTATTCGGTTGACACTTTATTTCTCTGTGTGTACTTTTTTGCTTAATATAATATGGACTATTAAGTACGACGACTTTTTTAAATTTTCGATTTTTTTCATAATTTAAAACGCAATATTTCCACAAACGTGCGAGATAATAATATAAAACTTCTCCGATGGGCGGTATGAAACAACACCCCAATGAAATAAGGCCCCCCAAACCAAAAATAAAATAAACCCCCATTTTTTGGTTCTTTATTTCATTATGAAACATACCCCAAAAAAAATTAAATGAACCCCCAACCAAATGAAACGACAACCCAAAACAAAATGAAGTAACGCCCCAATTTTTGGGGCTTTATTTCGTAATGCAGTAAAGCCCCATTTTGAAAATAAAATAAAGCCCTAATAAAAAAAAAAAAACAAAATTATATATTTCTTTATCCTAATTAATACATAGTAAAAAGGCTGGAAAAAAAATTGCGCAATTTTTTTTCAGCCTTTTTAAAATAAAAAGATTAATAATATTTAGTATATCAATACAGTTTTTTTTAATATTTTTTAGTAGTATATCACAAAATAAAACTAAATAATCGCACGCAGAAAAAACTTTATTTCGCGAACCCGCCTGCCGCGTTCTACGGAGGAAAAAACCCCTAAGAGCTACACAGAAAAACTTGTTTTTACAAATTACTTGATGTCTTAAAAATATAAGATTTCAACGGATTCGACATCTGATTTGAAAAACAAGTTCTTCTGGTTGGCGGCCTTCTGCCGGTCTTAGGGGTTTTTTCCTCCGTAGAACGCGGCAGGCGGCTTCGCGAAATAAAGTTTTTTTCTGCGTGCGACATAAAAGAAACTTCAAAATTACTACACGGTATAATCTCACTTACTAATAGCAAATAACTATTTACATTAATAACTTGATAATTCATGCAGTAATTATAACGGTTATTTGCTTATATTACTTAAAAATTGTGCTTTTTAAGAAAATTAAATAACACCCCAAAGATATTATTTGGGGACTTATTTCATTTCTCATATTGGGGACTTATTTCATTATGAAATAAAGTCCCAAAAAAAAAGTGAAATAAAGTCCCAAAAAATGAAATAACACCCCAATTTTTTTTTATCGAAATTTTTGGGGCCTTACTTCATTTTCGGTTTGGGGCCTTATTTCATTGGGGTCTTGTTTCATACCGCCTCTCCGATGACATATTTTTTTTCCTTTTTTTTATTAGTAAATAATCGTATAATTACAAATTATATACTATTACCCTAATTGAGCACTAGCTACTATGGCCTTCGGCGCGTTGTAGCGAAAACAGACTAGTGCCTCTGGTGGGAATTGAACCCACGACCCCCGCACAGATACCAACCGGGGCGCACAATACATATATATATGACACTTAACTTCCATACCAAGTTTAGTTAAAATTGAAGTGTGTAGAGTATGAAAATTGGATTTGTAATCCAGTTATTGAGCAAAAAATGGGAAAAATGGGGGAAAAAAAAAGTAAAAACAAAATTGGAATTTTTATTTCCATGCGAAATAAATTTTATAAAGAAAAAAACAGCATTTTTGTGGATTTATAATCCAGTTGTTGAGCAAAAAAAGGTGAAAAATGGGAAAAACTGGGCATTTTTGAGATTTTTAAGGCACCGGATGCACTTTTTTGGATAGGATTGTTCCGCATTTTTTTTATTTTCTCCTATTGAATATCTACAACTTTGCTTCAGACACAAGAGAGATACTCCGTACGGTATACCGATATATAACCGTGTTAAAATATTAAATTATTACTGTCGCCAACTTGACAAAACGAATGATGCAGAAGTTCTAATTTTTGGATGCTACTTTCACGTGCAATTCTCAGAATTGAGTCCCAAAATCATGTGTTGTACTGTGTAATGATAGATGAATGTTTTTCAAAAGCAGAACATAAAGGGTATTTGATGATAAGGGGTGTTTAAAGTAAAACGTATATTTAATTAACTTAAACCATACTTTGTACTTTTTTTATACTTTGTACTTTAGCTTTAGTTATAGGGCTTATTTAATGAACCAAAACAAAAATGTTCTATCTCGCTTTTTGTAAAATACTTAATCATTTACTAGCAATTTTAAAGTCATTAAAATTATAATTTGTATTAAATGCACAACGGAAACAAAAACTAATTTTTTTATCAACGATCAATAAATACGTATGTAAAGGGGTATGTATGATTTGTACAAAATTACGGATGTTTGAAAATACTATATAGCAATTAATAGATTCTCAGTTTTTATTAAATGTATTTCAGACACAAATGCAAATTGTAAGTTCTCAAGTAAAATTAATATTATATAATTTTTCGTAAACCGACATATTTAGTTGTATCTTACAATATGTTGTAACATACCTTATAATACAGGCAATATATAATTGCATTGGCAGAATGAAATTTTTATATGGTATTAAACAAAACAATGTATAACCCCATGACAAAAAACAACATGAATGCCAAATTTCAACTTTCTTACTAATCAGATGTATATTGTAGATAAGATATAATTTTTAAACAGCTTTTTGCCATTCCCCTCCCCCCGTAAACTATATCCACCATTATTTTTAAGAACAGCTTCAATCCTCTTAGGCATGGATGAAATTAACTTACGACAAGTCTCTACCGGGATATTATACCATGCTTTTTAAATATTTTCCCATAATTCTTTTTTATTACTGCAGGGAAGCTTAGGAAGCTGTCGCTTGAGTTCACCCCAAAGGTTCTCAATGGGATTGAGGTCGGGGGACTGACTTGAACACTCAACAACGTTCAAATTATGTTCCCGAAACCATTCACTCACCATTTTTGACGAGTGTTTCGGATCATTATCCTGTTGCAATCTCCATGCTAGTAGCATATTTTCCTCTTTATATGGTAGCATAACTGTTTGCAACAAATTCGTGTACACAAATCTATCCATTATGTTTTCAATAAGATGTATCGGACTTATTCCCTCCCAAGAAAAACAGCCCCATACCATGACGTTTCCTCCTCCATATTCCACAGTTTTTTTGGAAAATCTGATATAAAATTCTTTCCCTTTTGGACGACGAACATTTCTCTCTGCATCATTACCAAACAAATTGACTTTAGTTTCGTCGGTCCAAAGTATATTTCGCCACTTTTTTCACCTTCTGGTCTGCACCATGTTTTATGAGCCAAAGCAAAATTTAACCTCTTCTTCAAATTTGCTTGTCTGATGGCCGTAATTTCAAGCAATATATACCTACTGGGCATGAGTAAAGGAACTTTCCTAGCTATTCTACCTGGTAGTTTTGCAGCTACCAATCTTCGTCGGACCGTTCGGGATGATACAACATTTCCAATTTCCTTTAAAATTGCCTTAGAGTTCTTGAAAGGGTCTCGTTTAGCTAAAGTTACTATTCGATTATCCGTAACTGGAGAGGTTTTTTAATTGCGCCGCGTCTCTCAATATTTTTTTTGGTTTTAAGGCATTTGTTATGAAGTTTTCAGACTGTCCTAACGATTTGGCAATAGATTTGTAGTTTTTTCATCCCTTTCGAAGCTGCTGAACTAGGCGTCTTTCTTCTTCACTGCAATGATGTCCACGACCCATCTAACATTGTTATAAATTAAATTTAAATTTACATTTATACCCCATTAAGTTGATTTCACCTAAATACTTACTTTTGTTTATAATATATCACAAAAAACTTGAGGTTTCACAACTTTAAACAAAGCAAAAAATCGGGCTACGGTATGCACTATTTCGTATTTGGTGCCATATATGTATATTCCAAATGACATTTGTATAGATCATTGGGGAATACAAACAATATTAAAACATGCCGATATAATTAGTAATAAAACAAATTTTTTGCAATTTTGAAAATCAATTTGGCCAAGCCATTAAGCCCACAGATCGAAGCTAAGAAATCAGTCTTCAGATAAATCTGTCTTGTGGTTAGTAACACATGTACAACAGTTTTCAACTTCTTACCTCACCGGATGGGTATCGTAGATACCAAAAAATTTTTAAGAACGCATTTGCCCAGCCTTTCCGCCCACAAACCGAAAATTAAAAATCGGGTTTCAGTATGTTCTATTTTATAGTTACTATGAAATGTATGCCGAATTTCCACTTTTTAAGACATACATACAGACAAACAACAGTAAATTATAGAGATATTTTTTAGCATTAGAACAAAAGTTTTATAATGTTGAAAATCTATTTTTCCCCTTTCTTCAGCCAACAGATTAAAATTAAGAAATCTTTCTTCAGATAATATCTAGCCTACTGTATTAAATTTAAACAAATATATTTTTACTGGATTGAATCGTATCAAATTATATCAAAGTCAAACTGATTACATGATATACAATACAATCCACCATTTTTCGGATCAAATTCAATTTAATTAGATAAAGCGCTATATCAAATTTGATACATTTCTTTGTTGCATCATATTAATTTTTTTTAAGCGGACTATATACATTTATTTTATATTTGAGACATACAATAAACAATAAAACAGTCTGTAAAAGTTACAGAAAAACTTGCAATTGTTACAGATTGTTTTGCTAATATTTTGCTAATGTTATTAAAACGCGATTGTGATTTTTTAGTAAAGTAAAGGTAGTAAAAAAAATTAGTAAAAGTTACCAAAATTTTAGTCAACTCTTATTTTGTACTAAATTTTAGTGATAGATTTATAAATAATGAAATACTCGTATATATATAAGGTGTATAGCATTTTCTGATAGGAGGATTACTTTTGAGCCACCTTATATATAAATAATAATGCAAATTACACAGAAAAAACTGAAAACGGGTTTCAATTAAAAAATTTGTTAAATCAATTAATATTTTAATTGATTTTACACCTATTACGGCAATGATAATATCAATTAAAACTTTTATTGAAAATTAAAAAGAAAAAAAAGTCATAAATAACTTCTAAAAAAAAAAATATGATACTCATAAAAAATGTGTGTTAACGATACGTTGGTATGTGTGTTTTTTGTAATGCTACGTCTGTTTGTATGTTTGTGTGTGTGCTTGTTTTGTTTTTGAAACTTTTTTATGAAATGATGAAGATCTATGAAACATTTGTATTCAATGGGAAAATGGTTGGAAATAAATTCTTTGTCGTATTTATGAAAACTTCGTAAATATGATGACAAAATATTTATGAAACGTTTTATCAATATGATGAAACTTTCTTCGCTGAGTGCCTCCATATTATTGCCTACCTTATGTCTAAATCAAATACTTTTTAGCTTTAAAAAATATAGTATTACTAATTTTTTGCTAATTTTAGTAAATCGGGTTGCAAAAGTTATTAGAATTAAATCAGTTAAATTATTAACCAAAATTAGTAAAAAAAAAAAATTGTAAAATAAGAATAGCAAAAAAATTTTACTAAAAAATAACTCTATACATACTAGGAGTGTAGGTATGTTTGATTTAAAAATTGGACTGGCTCCAAATAGGCATAAACAGTTTCCCATGGACAACAAGTTTTGAATAGTGTCCAGATATTGCTCCCACTGAAATAAACACCAAGTTGAGATATATATCCTACACTCAAATAAAAAAGTTAGTAAAGTCAGCAAAAAACTTTGCTGAGCCAGCAAAATTTTAGTCAGGAGCATGCTTGCAAAAAAATTGTTAATATCAGCAAAATCTTTTGCTGCAAATCAGCGAGCTGATTTTTAGCAAGAAAATTAGTAGATTCAGCAAACATTTTGCTAACACTTAGTGGATTTGAAATTAAAAAACCTTTGCTAAAAACTAATAACATTTTTGCTAAATATTAGTAAACTGAAAAAAACTAGAAAAAATTGTAGAAAAATTATACTTTAGTTAATTTATTTGCTGAAAATCGTAAACATTATTTTTGTGATTCTTTTTAAAACAATTTACAATACGTAACAAAACATAAAAATGTTCACACTCCTAAATTGACTACATGAATTAATGTTATATCTAAAAACAATAGAAATAATTATATATAATATAAACAAAATTATTTTCCAACTACTTACATCAATGGTTGTCTAAATGATGCTATCTTTTAAAGGAACGCAAATACCGCAGAGAATTATAGAAACCAAACGAAAAATAATAAAATATAACATATACAACCCTTTTTTTGCAATAACAAAAAGGAAACATAAAAATCTACCTAAGATGTATGTCTTTGTCTTTCGCTTTAGGTAGACAGACTGTTTGCAATTTAACCACACTAGATTATTAATATCTATAAACATTTAGTTTAGAAATACATATT
The DNA here is from genome assembly GCA_021234595.1 of Delia radicum. Classification (NCBI taxonomy): domain Eukaryota; kingdom Metazoa; phylum Arthropoda; class Insecta; order Diptera; family Anthomyiidae; genus Delia; species Delia radicum. Next base: position 92,897,968 of record CM037854.1, on the reverse strand, counting down.
TAATCTTTATTTAATTTAAATATTTTATTTTGTGTTTTATTTAATTAATAGACAATTATTTTCACAAGCCGGTGACAACGCAATATTTAAGTTGTTTTAATCCAAAATTTTGTTTTATGTATGAAATACAGATACAAAAATCTTCCATGGTTGATTTTTTTATATATCTTATGTCTTACAAAATGTTTTTTAATATATTTCAAGTCCAGGATGTTATTTATGTTATTGTTAATTCATTATTAATAGTGTTCATGGTTATACATAGCTAGAAGCACTGCACTTTTATTAAATAAATTAAAAAAGGACATTTTAAATAAATAATTTTAAAGAATTTGGAAAGTAATATTTATAACGTTCACAATTAAAAACTCCGTATATTTTTTATATAAACCATCTAAAACTCTGTCTGCGGGTTTAAAATAGTTTAAGGAGATTTTGTAATTTTTTCGCTTTTGTGTTTTCAAGGATCAATAATAAATCAGATTGGCTTTGATAGTTTTCCATATAATTCATATGCTACAGTTTATTTTTTTAAGCGACATAAGTTCTTATTTTCGACTGCTTCATGCCAAAACTAAGTCTATATATGTATATAAGTCTATAATTAGGGAAGCATTTTCCCTTCTCCGAATCCTCTTTTCGACCTAACCTAACCTAAAGGGAAGTAGTTTTAGGGTTTTAAATTAGCAAATAAATGCCTCACACGTTAATGAAATCAAAATTGTAATATAGTCCAAAGTTTTCGCAAGAGACGCATAAATGTGTCTGTATGCTATAAGCGTTAGTCCGATAATTTTTTGATTCTAACAACCAAACCGTAAATGTAAATAATGCCGGAAAAAGCAAGGTTGAGTGCAAAATTTTCAATTATTCGGTAGTAAGTTTGGGAATCAGAAATTAAGGTCGGTATCTGGTTACTTTACTATTACAAACCCTATTATTTTAACAAGCGCATGTCCATTCTGGTAACATCTTACAAAACATATGTTACCTCCAGAATAACTATTATAAGTTTTTTTTTGAAAATTTGATTTTTTTTATTGGGTATTCAATTAAAATTTATCAATTTTTAACTAAAAATTTTATGAATTAAATCTTTTATAAGTTTTATGTGGAAAAATAAACTTTTTGTAATAAAGAGGTAACATTTTATTTTTCTATTACAAGCCCAATTATTGTAACAAGAACATGTGCACCGAGGTCAGTACCTGACTAAAAACGTTTACATATAGTCATGCATTATTTTATATAATTATATATGTTTATGTATGTTTAAATATAAAAATTGTTTCCTTTAAATTTTTTAATACGATGCCACATATAACTAAATCTTATTAAATATCGACAAATATATAATCTTATATGACAGATAATTGGCGTAGTTTATGCTTGATACCATCATGCTTGCTTTAATATTTGTCTTCAATTCTTTAGTGAACTTGGTTTCCCAACTATTTTCATACACTTTTTCACATAAAAGACCGCAAAATTCCTTATTTGGATGTGCTTTTGGGACGTTTGACGGATTTGCGTACTTCGAAAAAATGATATGTTTCTTACATTAAGCCATTCTAACGTCTTTTTGGCATAATGATACAAGGGCGGCTTTATTTTTATTTTTTTTACATAATCCCCTTTTAGCTCAATTCACTTTGTCCAACGTTTCTCCAATTTTTGTATCCCTTCCAAAAAATAAGATTTTTCGAGGTCCATAAAATAGGCATTTCTTGGACATATGGTGTCGTTTTTTTTTTAATCCTCTCTAAATCGGTCCAATAAGTTGCCATAATATTCCCCGTTTATTGTTTTTCCCTATTGAAGGTAATTGATGTGGATTATCCCGCGTGCTTCCCTAAAAAGTGTTGCCGTCACCTTGTGGGCCACGATTACGTTTATGGTCAATTAAAAACAAATGCGGCACCCATTTTGCAGGCAGCTTTCTTAAGCCCAACTAATCATTTAAAATCGAAACCACACTGCCATATGAAATGACTATGACATCAACAATCTTACTCCCTTTTACTCTTCGATCGGCAAACACCATATCGTGGATTTTTTTTTCGAAATTTTCGGGTGTATTGACCTCAATTTGCCGTCCAGAAAGTTCAGCGTCATTTGTACTTGTGAGACTACAACGAAAGTTAGTAAACCACTTTTTTACCATTGAAATTGATGATGCAGAGTCCCCATAGTATTTATCAAGCTTTTCCTGGTTTGATTGACGGTTTTTTTTTCGCAAAAAATAATGTTTAATGAGCACTCGAAATTCACTTTTCCCATTTTTAAAAAAATCCACGAGGTTGTATGTTTTGAACAGCTGTTAAACGCAAAGTAAATGACGGAACTTGCTCAAAAATTGACAGTAGTCTATTAACAGGTGGTACTTGATGGGAGCAGTGTTGCATTTCATGTAACCACTAGGGAAGTTCGAAAAGTCACGGACTTATTGATCCGGATTCGTAGCTTGCTAAATCTGGCCAAAATAATATGTCGTCTTTAAAGTGTCTATCACTGATAAATTTTTAAAATTTTTCTAAACATTTATTAATGTAAACATCTGCGTTTACAGCCATAGCAATTTTATTAACCGCCGATTTTTTTCAATTTAACACACTCAGCTGCTGTCATTTTTTTCGGACATCTTTCCTTTTTAAACCCCGTTGATGTAACTCCATTTTCAACGTTTGAATATGGAAAATATTGTGCTACATGATACTTGTTCCTTAAGGAAATGATATAAAACTTCGTTTTTATGATACCGTCCAATCATGTCATAGACATTATTTCTTAAACTGTTTTTTTCAACCACTTTCAATTTGAATTTTTTCTTATAATAAAAGATTTGGCTGAATTTCAGTTTATGGGGGACACCCCTAGAGAAAAAATCTGAATATGCCATCCCCTTCAGAATGTTCCCAGGAGTACGAAAATCATAATGAATAAGGGGGCTCACGCCCCCTATGGGCGTGGCAGTCGAAAAACGACCCGGCCCACCTACGTAGACAATATGGGTATCAAATGAAAGCTAATGTCTTCACGAAAGACATTAGCTTCCATAGTTGCCAGATCGGGCGGTTTTTGCAGCCGATACGGCCATTTTTGTTAAATAGGGGCGGGGGTGAAAAACGACCCATGCCACCTACTTAGGCAATATTGGTATCAAATGAAAGGAAATGTCTTCACGATTCCAAAAATACCCGTAGTTGCCAGATCGTCCAGAATTTGAGGAAGATATGTTAATTTTTATAAAATGGGGGAAGGACTTTTTTTTGTTTATTTCTTTTTAGCTCGGCCAGAGGCCGAGCACTCGAGATCCCCGCCGTCTAGAATTAAGACATACTGGAGTTAAAAACCCCTAAGCCCGGCCGTAGGCCGGTCACGCAGAAAAACTTTACTAAGCGAAGCCAGTATAACAAAGGGGATTGATTTACTATGACCTCCACGCGGTAATCCCTGGGTAACGCTAAAAATAGTAATCTTTTCGCACAAAATGCTCATTTTTGTTTGATTTTAACAAAATATAAGCAAAAAAAAAAGGAAAAAAAAAATTTCCCCCACCCCAAATTTTGCCAAAATGGCCATATCGGCTACAAAAATCGCCCGATCTGGCAACTACGGCTATTTTTGGAATCGTGAAGACATTAGCTTTCATTTGATACCCATATTGTCTACGTAGGTGGGCCGGGTCGTTTTTCGACTGCCACGCCCATAAGGGGCGTGAGCCCCCTTATTCATTATGATTTTCGCACTCCTGGGGTCATTTAAGGGGGCGTGGCATTTTTCTTTTTTTTTTCCAGGGGTGTCCCCCATAAACTGAAATTTTGCCAAAGATTTTATAGGCATTTTGATAAAAAAAATGCCTACTTAGTAGTAATTTATATTGGAATTTTGTCCATTTACTTAGCTGGCATATGTTAACATAAAGTGTAATATTCAAAAAAATGTATTTCATTTTGTATAAAATTACATCTTCACCTATTCATAGTTATATATCGTTTCATACCAGAAATATCGCATTTAAAGTCTGATTGATGTATATTAGCCTGTCCCGAATTTAAAAAATTGGCAAACATCGTCACGTACTCATAAGATATGAGAGCTGTTAATGGATAAAAACCAAAAATTTTTTTGAAGGCACATACTATTAGCTATCAGTTGCCTTAAATGCTGACCATATTATGGGAAAAACATTTCTAAAATTTGTTGGCCCAGGAAACAATGGTCATCCTTTGGAAGCTTACCTTTTCAAAAAGTTAAAAAAAGTGATAATTATCTTTAATATTTACCTTTTTACATGAGTTCAAAGTAACAAAAATTGCACTTTCAGTACTCGAGCTAATAGAGTAGCTCCAAAACGAAAAATGTGAATTTGGTGTTACTATTACAGACAGTAATACCAAAAGTTGCGAAGTAATGCATGGGTAAGGAGTTTAACTTATAACCATTTAACATGTTCCGAAATACCAACCTATTCCTGAGTTTTTGCTGGGTTTATGTCACCAAATGGAAATTTTTTGTATTCGATCAGTATAAACGTTGCCTTGTTAAAGTCAATGAACGCTATCAAATTTAATCAAAAATTTATCCGTTTGCTGATGTGTGCAATTTTACTATGTTCTGGCTGGGGATATTTAAACTCATTTATAATTTTTTATTTTTTATTAAACAGAGTAATTTAACTGATAACGCAACAAAGTAATATTTCTTAAAATTTTTAATAAAATAATGAAATATTGTTTAAATTTATAATCTAATAGAAAACCACATAGAAACAATAAATAAAATAATTAATAAAAAAAAATGTTGCAACCCCTAGGAAAAATGAAAATTTAAGAGAAATTTTAGTTCAATGTTTTGAGAAGCTGGAGAGAGAGAGTATTAAAAAAATTTTAATTTGAGCCATTTGAACATACACAAAAAAGAATTAGAAAAGCATCTAAAATAATAAAAGCATTTGTAAATAAACAGAATAAAATGAAAACGAATGTCAGCAACATTGTTGCCAATTATATCAACATTTAAGTACACATGCACTTAAATGTTGAGATACCCGGGATAAGTTATAAAAGATACACACAATAGAATATTTTTAGCATGAGTTTTTAACCCCAAGACAATAATATAAATGATGGAGAATTGATAAAATAAAACAAACGAATAAAGATTATGAATGAGACAATCACAAAAATTAATTCAAAAAGGAAATACAAAAATATTGCAATGTGAATGTTTGTCTTATAAATACTTTATTGTCATTAACACTTTATGAACCAAATGTTAGTTTTTTTTCTGTTCATTTACCATACAAATATTTTAATTGATTTATAGGAACTATAAAAGAGCAAATATTTTATTGCACTAATAAAAAAAAAATATCAAAAACTTTTGCTTAAACTATGGGAATGTTCCCTAATAAGGCATGTTCCCTAAAGAAGTCATTTAAATTGTTTTTCGTGTTGTTGAATAAATATGTCAAAACTGTCATAGAGTTGACTTTTGAACTGAAATGTACACGTTTTTCTTGGTTCTATGGTGTAGTTGCAAAAAAAAAACATTATAAAATGTAATATTATAAAATGCATAATAATAATATTAGGGATTTGATTCCTGGTCTTCTGCGTATCAGGCGGATATTCTTCCTCTGATCTACCGCCTTGTATGATAATTTACAGCTTATATCAGATTATGTTTTTTTTTACTAGTTAGAGTGTATGTTTTTAAACTAGCAAGTTTTTTTTTTGGTGTTAAATTAAGTAGTTCTTTAAAATTTATACAGAAAGCCTTACAGTATGCCTTGAAATAGAAAGCGAGTATATAAAAATATTGTTAAAAGTCGTATATTGATTTTGTTTAGTTTTATCAGTGGGATTGTTGAGCTATTCTTTATTTCTTTATTTTTTTCAATATATTTATAGTAAAAATTTAATATAAAAATAACTACATAGTAAAATAATTAAACCCAAGTAACAGTTGGCAGAACAACTTATACTGTATTATAATAGGTTCTAATTTGTGATCTACAACCTATTCTTTTTGTGTGGAATTTGTCCTATGTGCAATAGGTTCTTTACCTCTAAACAAGAACAGGTTGCTTTAGCACCCGCTCGAGAACCAGTTATAAAACTGACTCTGGAACAGCGAAACCATACATAAGAGACTCCGGTGTGAATCGACCCCATGTATTGAATCGACCACATTGTATTGCTTTCAAAGAGTGTGCTAAATGTTGTATTTTCATATAAAAAACAGAGTTTAAAAATTTTATTTAAAATATACAACAATAGATGATAGTACGAGACAACATTTGTACACTCAAGTAAAAAAGAAATGTAAAAGTTACAGAAAAATCCATACCTCGAGCTTGATTATTTGGAAAACTAAAAATCTAGAATTTTACAGAAAAAGTAACTTATTTTAAGCCAGCAGACTGTTTAGCTAATATTAGCAAATCGCTTCTTTACACTAAGAGAATTATCTGTTAGATATTAATGAATTTTTGCATAGAAGCAATTTAGTTTTACTTTAACTCATCCATTTAAACTTTTCATTGAACTAATGCAAGTATTCATAAAATTTTATGTAAAATATCACTATTTATTTTAAGATTCATTCACTCAAACAGGAAGGTTAATTAAAAAACTAGATTCATAAAAACTATTAAACTTCTTATTGGTTTTAGGAAATTTTTCGTTCTGGTTGTGAAGAAATGTTTCATCAGTTCAATGAAAATGTTCCGTACTTTTCGTCTACTAGTTATTCAACAGTTTTTTTTTTTTGCAAACTAAAACTTCTTTTTAATATCCTTTAGCTTTTTCTTTATATTTAAGAAATAATTGCAAGTTTAAATTCTAAAAATGTTCACCGTAAAAACAAATAATATTTACTTTCAGTTATAAAAAAATTAAAAATTGCTATATATTTTACTAAATTCAGCAACGGAAACAGTAAAATACTTTGAAATTTATAAAGAATTTATGTACAGCAATTTTTATTAAAAAAATAATTTATTTTAAAAATTAGCACAAAACCTGTAAATTGTGCTATACAACATGATAATAACTTTTTTACTAAAGTTTTTATTTGAGTGTAAAACAAACAGAAAATCTTTGTCAAAGTGAAATTAAACTTGAAACATCTCAGTTTTTAATTTGGACGCTGATACATATACACAATTAGTATACCTTAAAATTATGAAATTGTAATAAAGTGAGTGAGATAGAAAGTGAACGAATGTGATCGAAAAAACCCCGAAACACATTTTAACTTACAACTGCTTTTGTGTACTTTACTGTCCTTTTTTTCTTCTCAAGTTGTATGTGAGCAAAATATTAAAGCTATCGGCATATTATTTCGCTTACAAATGGAAGTTGAACAAAAAGTGATAAATAGAGTTTTTTGCATATTTAGTGTCCTAATTGATAGGAGCAAACCATTTCCAAAAAAAGCGATAGCATTGGGAACTTGTTTTGTAGCTTTCATTAATAATTTAAAAACAATCGTAATATCATATGATTGTTATGAGTTTTGGACAATTAAGCACATTTTTTTTTGTAAGACATTTTGGAAAAATGCCCTCAAATTTTGTTCAAAGTCCATTTGTAAATCCAAATTCGCTAATATTTTTTACAAATAATCTGAGGACTTTTTAAAAGATAGCTTGGTCCAAAAATAAAGTTCACTTTTAAACAAAAAAAAAGTTATAAGTGATAATCTATGTCGGGAATTATTCAATCTCGCTCCTTATATTACACAGTACAACATTTTTCAACACATGGTTTTGGGACTCAATTCTGGGAAATGCATGTGAAAGTAGCACCAAAAATAAGAACTTCTGCATCATTCGTTTTGTCAAGTTGGATACAGTAATAATTTAATGGCCATACGAATTTTTTTGGCTCAAGGCGGATTTTTAGCACTTTTTCTATATTTTAACACGGATATATCTCGGTATACCGTACTGAATATCTCTTTTGTGTCTGAAGCAAAGTTGTGGATATTGAACAGGAGAAAAACAAACAAACAATCCTACCCGAAAAACGTGCAGCCGGTGCCTTAAAAATCGCAAAAATGCCCATTTTTCCCAGTTTCTCACTTTTTTTGCCCAATAACTGGATTACAAATCCAAACTTTTTTTTTGTTAATGTATAATTAGTTCTTATAATGTTGTTTTTTTACCAAAATGTAAACGGTTACATTATGTGTTCAAAGAATTAAATAAATAAGTTGGCAATTTGTAAAATATGTGTTATTAAAACATTTATATTTTAAAGACGTTCATGCTTTCTTCGTTTTTCAGAATTGAACAATACTTCCTGTTTTTTATTTTACTGTCTGCTGGCAATGTATTTGGTAATGCAGTAATAAAAATTAGCAAGGATATATGTAAGCGGGTGTATGACAATAACTTGTTAGGGTAATGCGTATTTTTTTTCCTGGGAATGTTCATCCGATTGAGGTGAGATTTGCTATACCTATCATTAATATTTACCTTTTGACATGACTTCAAACGAATAAAAAGTGCAATTGCACGACGAGTAGTTCGACCTCGCGAACTACTTGAGTTTCAAGGTGTACTCGACCTACTCAAATTTTTTCGTAGTCACTGGTTCATATGCAGGATTATACTAAATTTACAACAAAATTTGTCTCCATTGCATTGATATGACACCCATAAAAGTTTATATCTCTTAAAAGGGTTAATTTCTTTTGTTCTCATGGTTTTCATAGGCCCCAAAGTAATTTAAAATAATTTTTTTTATCTACACAAGTTAGAAATGTTTCTATATTAGCAACATGTTGCCAGCAACATTTTGTGAGCATATTTGTTTGTTATTATTTTTATTTATTGAAAAAAAAAAAATTGCACATTTTAGAGATGTTTGTTGTTACTCTATAATTGCGCACAGCTGACTCTTTGTTATTTTTTATTAAGGGGTCCCCCACAAACAACAACAACACAACCAAACATCCATCCATCTGTGTATCTACCAAATACTTAATACTGGCTTTGCACCCAACTGTTTGGTGAATGCTCATTCAGTTCTTATTTGTAAGCGTAACGTGCAAGTTGTTTGATATAGTGTTGTATTTGTGAGATATATTTTTGTTGTTGTTGTTTATTGGTGTTTTTTTTTGTATCCACAAGATACAACAAAGAAGAAAATTATAAAACAAGAAATTCTGCTTAATGTTTTTTATTAAACAAACAAAATAAAGAAATATTGCAAAACATAAAAAAAGTGTTCTTTCGATACTCCAAAAACAAAGAGAACTTGAATATTAAAACCTCTACTATACCTATGTATAAAATATTTAAATGTTTGTGTATCTGTTTAAAAAGTTTAAAGTTTTAAATATATACAAATAACAAAAAAAAAAAAAAAGAAACAAATTAAAAAATTAAAAAAATCTTACAAATTATTACAAAAATTTTAAAAACTTTCCATAAATAAAAAAAAGTTTTTTCTACAATTAATGATATTTTAAAATTTAATCAATTTAGTTGAAATAGTTAAAAGAATTTATTAAATATAAATAAATTTACAAATTGTTTAACTTATAAAATATAAAGTATAAATAAAATAAAATCCCATCAACATTTCCAGTGTCTGTAAACAGTTAATAAATTAGTATAAAATAAAACATCACGTCACAAAATAATTAATACATACATACAGGTAAGGAAACAAGTATATGGTACAAGGCAACAAAGTGAATGTATTTTCGAATAAAATACTCAATCTTCTTGGATATGCCCCCGTTTTAGGATAGTTATAAGACAAAGTTGTGCTTTAATATCATATCTTCATATATAATGAGAATATGCTATAAAATTATAAACTGATTAAAAGCTTTATATGGGTTTAAAATACGGATGTCGTATGTACAATAGGACAGTTTTGGATTGAATATAATCTGAACCTCTTATTTTCTTATTAGAATTTCGAGATTTTATCTGTAGATATTGCAACGAATAATTATGATAACAAAAGATCTTGATATTAATTGTTTAATTATAACACTATTCAAAGGAAAATAGGAAAAACCTTTATATGGTAGGGAAATAAGATTAAATACGTTAGAAAATATACAAGTATACAATGAAATTATCTAAGGATAATACATGTATACACGTCATTTTTAATTAATAATTTGTGTTTCGGAGCTGCAAATTAAGCCAATTGTATGCATTCCCTTATCAGTTGATAAGGAGAATTTTGAATGGATTCATGGTATTTATTGTTAAGTTATTTTATGAAGTCGATAATTAGTTCGTAACCAGTTTCGTTGTGGAGAAGCTGAGTTGAATATCTCCAATTTTTGTTATTTATGATTTTGAGACATTTATTTTGAATGATTTGTAGTTTCTTCAGATGTGATTTTGCTGCATTGTACCAGATAGGAATTGCGTAAGTCAAGGTTGGTCTAATCACAGTTTTGAATATTAAGTTTTTGTTCATAAGGCTCAGGGTTGAACGTTTATTAAGAATCGGCCACAAAGCTCTGACAGTTTTCATGGATTTTTTACAGATTTCGCTGATGTGTTTCGCAAAGTTAAGTTTCTTATCGAGGCAAACACCAAGATATTTGATATCGTTTTTAATTGTCAGGTTCTCATTTTGTATTTGTTACAGGCAGAAAACCCTATTACAGGCAGAAAACCCTTTTTCCATTTTCTTTAACAGTGCTTTAGTGAGTTTACTAGACGTTATGAGAGCCGTATCATCTGCATAGTAAGCAACTTTCATTTATGAGGGTGGTGAGAAATCCGATGTATAAATTGAGTATAATAATGGTGATAATATTGAACCTTGTGGCAGGCCTGCAGTAATTTAGGAGACGAAAATATTTTGTTAATAGCTACTACGTACGATCTGTCAGTGAGAAAATCAGCAATAAGTCTGCACAAATATTTAGGTATATTAGCTTGGAGCATTTTATAAATAAGACCGTTGTGCCAGACGGTATCAAATGCCTTTTCTACGTCCAGAACTATTAAGCCTGTAGATTGTTTAATTCATTTGTTGGACTTTATAATGTTTGTGATACGGTTAATTTGGTGAACCGCGCTATGTTGTTTTTTAAACCCAAATTGTTCATTTGCTAATATTGACGTATTTTCAATAGCACTGTAAATTCGATTTTGAATAGCTTTCTCATATAGTTTGCCAAGGTTGCCTAAGCCAATTTTACTGTAATTATTTTAAAGAATGATCCACTTATAATCTGGACTTAGAAATGCTTTTATCACTTTTTAGGAAAAAGTGGCACATAATAATATGATTCATCAAATTCAAAGTAATGTATTCACATTTAAGAAAAAATAGAAACAGCTTTAATTTCTTAATATATATATAAGAATTTTGTTCATATTTTGCGGAGCGCATCGCACAGTTGTTGCACACTATATCTTGTCGAATAATATTTAATAATAAGTTTCTACTCCCAGTAAAACCTCGTTAATAGTTTGATATTACGGAACATGTTACCTGTTAATAAGTTAAACTCTTGCATTAGTTACTTTGCTACAGTTGGTATTACTGACTGCCCATTAGTAATAAAAAATTCACATATTTAAAGGAACTAATTATACCATAAAAAGTATAATTAGTTCGTTTTCATATAAAATTTAAGATCATTAAATTTTTTCTACAAATTTGACAATCTAACATGTTACCGTGGTAAGTAGTTACTTCGAGAAAAGTAACATGTTACCTCTTTATTACAAAAAGTTTATTTTTGTTTAGTCAAAAATTGTTTAATAAATAAATAAATATTGATGCTAATGTCAAACTAAATATTCTGATGCTAATGTCTAACCATATATATATGTTTAGAGAAGTATGGATTTTCCCAACATCCCAATTATTTTAAAATACACTTCTTTGGTAACCATACTTCAAATTCTAGTAAACAAATCCAAAATTGTAAGAAACATTCAATTTTGCTACTAAAATTTAGCGTAATTGCTTTTTTGAAAAGTGCCATTAACCACTTGCATGCAAAATTACTGGTTTTGTGCTTTTTTCATATTTTGTTTATTCCTTATATTTTCGGCGGTATTTAACCGAATGTCTTCTAAATTTCAGCAAGTAATGTCTGAAATATTTCTAAAAATATATATAAAAACCAATTTCCTAATTTACTCTCGGGCGTTGTTATGTCTGTTAACTTTATCCAGATTTTAAGTGGGCTATTCTTCAACAAAAGCGTTATTAGCCTTTTTCCTTCAGACTACATTTGTCGTATGTTACATTTTGTCTTAAGAAGTTATTTCCGTTGAACATATTTCGCAAACTAAGCGATATATAGCAAAATGGATGAAACCCCGTTAATCTGTACCTATTTATTAATAAATATAGACCTGCCTCTATCACAAATTTTCTGTTGATTCAGCTTAAAAATTCTGTTGCTTTAGCTAAATTCTTAGTTAATTTTAACATCAACTGTCACCTTAAATTTAGTTCTTTTAAAACTTAGGTCACCTAAATTTAGCAGACTGTGATTCTCCACTTCATTGAAAATTTTGCTGGAGCAAAAATTTTTTTTTTTATTTTAATATTATAAAGTTAACTTTATAACTTTTGCGTCCCTTTGCAGAAAGCGATTCTCGCAAACGGAGTACCTAAATAGTGGTTTATTATAGTATAAAATTCTGTTAATGTGCCACAAAATTAAAAAACAAAAAAAAATTATCCCAATTTCGGTAGAAAATAGAAACAAAAACACAATTTAAATTTACCCACATAATTTCCTAGGATACGGGCTACTTTTGTGTGAAATTCGCATATAAAAAGTTTGATACATTTAGTATAAAAATAAGTATACATTTTATTTGTATTGTTTAATGCTTAATTGTCTGCAAACCGTTTTTTTTTTTAATTTTTAAAATAGCCCGGTTAAAAATCAATATATATGCATACATTTATGAACATTTATGAACTCATGCATGCTCATATATGAAGTGATTCGAGGTCATACATGTCCATATACCACTATACAGAATTCATATATGTTCATAAGGATTCATATGTGATCATATGTATGAACAGCGCATACTGTTGGGACATTTATTCGTTCCCCGCAAAGTTTTCATGCATTTTCATACATCTAGCGTATAAGATGAGGACAATTGGTTCGATACACCGCATCTTAGGGGACAATTTTGCGTGTGTCCCTAAAGTATGCGCTTTGCATACTTATATATATATATATATAGTGCGCCCCGGTAGACTAGTTGGTAGCGTGCTGGCTTATCAGTGCGGGGGTCGTGGGTTCGATTCCCACCAGAGGCACTGGTCTGTTTTCGTTACAACGCGCCGAAGGCCATAGTAGCTAGTGCTCGGATAGGGTAATAGTATATAATTTGTAATTATATGATTATTAATTAATAAAAAAAAATATATATATATATATATATGTATGCACAGCGCATAGTCCAGAGACATTTATTCGTTCCCCCGCATAGTTTAGGGACATTTCCTTACTTTGGGGACTGTCCCCAAAATTTTCGCGCCTTTTCATACATCTAGCGTTTAAGATGAGGACAATTTTTTCTATACACCGCATATTCCGGCGACAATTTTGGCCATGTCCCTAAAGTATGCGCTACGCATACATATATATATATATATATATATATATATATATGTATGCACATGTCCCTAAACTATGCGGGGGAACGAATAAATGTCTCTAGACTATGCGCTGTGCATACATATATATATATGTATGCACAGCGCATAGTCTAGAGACATTTATTCGTTCCCCCGCATAGTTTAGGGACATTTGCTTACTTTGGGGACTGTCCCCAAAGTAAGCAAATGCCTTTTCATACATCTAGCGTTTAAGATGAGGACAATTTTTTCGATACACCGCATATTTCAGGTACAATTTTGGCCATGTCCCTAAAGTATGCGCCACGCATACATATATATATATATATACCTCAATTTTCGTTAATTTACACATATGACCGTGTATGGAAATGTATAGACATGTATGATTATATATGCAAATATTAACGTAATTTTCGTCAATGGTTTATGAACACATATGAATCATGTATGGATTCATGTGAACATGTATGAAGTATGTGTGTTCATGTACGGATCCATATATGTCGATTTTAAAAGGGTAATAACATTTTATATAAGTAAGGTTTCACCAAAATACAACTAATAAAAGCAGCGGTTCCAGAGGGCGGAGGAAAATGGTAAATTTCCTCCCCCAAAATAATATTTTTCAATACAAAAATGTAAAAAAGATTAAAAAATTAATCAAAAATACTCTAAGTTCCCTCCCGAAAACCTTTTCCTGGATTCGCGCCTGACTAACACAAACATATTTTATATCACAAATGCCTAAAGTTTGTGCTAATTATTATTAAATCAGTTTTTTATACATTGACTTAATTTTTTTGAAATTTCTAATTTATTTATCTTTACTATCTTATTATTTCATATGGAACCTTTTTTTAATTTTCCTCGTTACAATGTTAAAAATATTTAATATAAATAATTTTGGCTTACTCATATAAAAGATCGCATTTTCCAACAATTGGGTAAAAAAAAGTCCAAATAAACATTTGAACCATATAATTATTTCATTGCCTGTAGTTTGTTTAACAAATATCTAAAGTAAAGAATAAACGAAAACAAATAATAAAAAATCTAAACAAATTTCAAAATAGATTTAAACAAAATAATATATAGTGTTTGATTTAGTATATAAAAATATTTATGGATTTAGCCAACATACACATATTAAACAATAAAATAAGGTAGGAAATTAATAAGGTCAAGATTATTTTAAAGATTTTTATTTTAAAATATTCTTTTAAAATATTTTTAAGTTTTAGTTTTTTTTTACACAATTTTTACTAGCTATTTTATGCTCTTTATTCCTATCAACAAATACTGAGATTCTCTTAAAATTCTCCATAAGTTTTGTAGTCTTATTTCCTTTAGGAGTCTGCGCTAGTTTTTGTATTTTCTACAGGAAATTATAATTGTTCTGATTTTTTGTTTCATCTTTGTTTCTATCAATGGGTTCAATGCCAGTTTTCGTGGTATTTAATAAAATATATATTTTTTTGGGTCTTTAGGTGAAATTGTGCTGGTGTCATGACCGGTAAAACCAATTAATTTTTCTTAAACACTCTTTAATTAGTATTATGTATTGGACAATTTTTGAGTAATTAAATTTTAAGATTTTGTTAACAAAATAAACTGATTAGACGACGAGTTTAGCTGAAATGGGAAATAACACAATTTAAAAAAAAAATATTGAAATACTATATAAAATTATATTAGGGTTGTCACACGATTAAAAATAATTCGATTGCTCGTACGAACAAAAACAAAAATCAAACGAAAAATTTAAAAAAATGGTTTTCGAATAACGAATAATTCGAATAAATTTTGATGTCTAGTCGAATAAAATGAATAACTTAAAAAATACTTCAATTAATAAAAGTTTTTCGAAACTTGACCAATTTTAAGAAAATTGTTTCAAAAATGTTAAGTACAAAATAAAATTAAAACTCTATCTAAGAAATAACTTAAATTTTAAAACTTGTATTTATCGTTTTAGATAATATAGACTTTTCACAAACAGAATTTCAGTGGACGAAATGAAAATATTCAGAAAAATAATTAAACTTTTCATAACAAATGAAAAGAACTATTTCCTAAAATTAATGAAAAACTTCATACTTTTTATGAAACTACTTTTTTAATAAACATTTTTTTTATTGAGTGATAATAAATAAAGTGAATTTTTTTATCAACTTTTATGAAAACTTGCATAGTTAAATTAAAAGTTTTAATGGACGAGTTCCATTGCTACTTCATTGCTTCTAAGTAAAAATTCATTAGTATCATGTAGAGCATTGTATCAGTGTTTAATAACACGTTAAGATATATGATTTGACTTTCAAGCAATAAAATATTAAGGAATCCAAAGTTAAGGAGCTATCAAAAATTATAAAAAATATTGATATTTTACAACGATAGCATCCCTATGGGGAATGGGGCCGGTTCTGCGTGTGCCACAGGATCGGTCCCTTCGTGCCAGAAACCGGTCCTCTGCTAAACCCTAAAACAAACAACTAACTAAACAACTGGCAACTTTAACATTAGCTTGTCATAAGAGGGGGTCATTTGTCCTGCTTTAAACCACATAGTGGCATGCCACAGGACTAACCAAAGATGGGCATACCACAAGACTGTCTCCAAAGGGTAATGTCGTATAAAACAAACGAAAACTAAACAGCTTCCAATGGGTAAAATTCAGGCCAACTGGCTTTTTCTTGTTAATAAGCATTCTGGTTAAGTGGTATGTCCTCCCTTTACCAGTCACAGGATTGGTAATTTTAGGGCAATTGACACTGCTTAACCCACTTCAGTATTAAGTTATACCAATCCTGTGATAAGTCCTTCTTTAACCAGTCTCTTTAGGTCATCCCCATAGGGATGTTAGTACTCAAACTGTAATATTTGCGGTAAATAAGATCTTAACAGCTCGATGTACTAAAACTATCGCTGACATATATTTAACTTTTTAACAGGGTTTGCATTCCGTAACTATTAATAACATCGCAAGTTGGAAAATCGATTGCATTACGAGACGTTTGCCTTCTGGTATAACCGGTTTTACTTTAATATTTTAACGGTTTCATTTTGATATATCTTGAATTATTGTTAAAGTAGCGCTAAAATACAGAAACTCCGATTTGTAACGGCATTTTGTAGATATAACAAAATAAAATTTTTAATTACACCATGTGATAGAAGAAGCTTGAAAAAACGGAAACTTTGTTATATTTGTACTCAAGTTTTAACCCTTAAATGCGAAATTGGGTTGCTAAGCAAGTTCTAATAATATTTTGTCCCCTCTATCTCATAACTAAATGTTATGACAATCACAGGAAACACATCAGAGGTGCTTCCTTGTAATCTCAAACAAAATTGTAAAAGATCATTTTTATTTGTAGTAAGAATTTCATCTGATATGAAGGTCTCTGTCCATATTTTATTAATTAATAATCATATAATTACAAATTATATACTATTACCCTAACCGAGCACTAGCTACTAAGGCCTTCGGCGTGTTGTAGCGAAAACAGACCAATGCCTCTGGTGGGAATCGAACCCACGACCCCCGCACTGTTAAGCCAGCACGCTACCAACTAGCCTACCGGGGCGCACTGTGTTCGCTTTATATCTCGCTAAATATTCAAGCCATTGATAATTTAAAAAAAATAACTTTTTTTTCAATAACTCACAGGATGATATTCTAATGAGCATATTTTTTGTTTATATACGGAAAATTTCTGTTTATTTGACTCTCTTTCTCTAAGATTGTAGTATATGGTAAGTGTGATCTACTGTTCTTGATAAAACGCAGGATTCGGCAGACGGCTGAAAAAGCAGGAATTTAGTGCAAAAAGCGGGATAAATACATGTTTTTATTAGAAATTTTTAGTTAAAATATTTCAAAAAAGGTTGAACCTAATTAATAATCTAATATATGAAAACTTTCAATTTACGAGTTCCAGTGAGATTTCATACATATAATGCAAAAATTCATTGATATAATGCAGATAATTCTCACAGTTCCCACACTCTATTGAAATTAGATAGAACGGTGCATAATTAGACCTACTTGCCTAATATTGCTTTTTATTTACGATCTAAATGTAATATGGGCCCATAAATAATGACTGGAAAAAAATCTTCAGATTCATAGGACATTTTTGTATAGAAAAACAGTAAGCAAAAAAATGATTAGGACTATTTCCTATACAAAATGTTTCTATAGAAAAACCCTCAGATTTTGAAGACTTCTTTCTTATAAAAAATCTTCAGATTCATAGGACCTTTTTGTATAGAAAAACAGTAAGCAAAAAAAGTTATTAGGACTATTACCTATGAAATACAGTCTTATTCTGAGAGCTTTTTTCTTTCGAAAAAGTCAGATTCAGAGAACTTTTATATAAAAACCTTCATAAAGAATGCCTCAAATGTAGAGCAAATCGTAACTTAGAGGAAATTATCTTGGTGTGTTCCCTTTGATATTACGACGAAGATAACAACATAATTGATACGGATTTTCAGCGGTCCAATTTCATGTTTAGGGAAACCCCGTAAGGTTCTGATGATTTCCCCTCTAGAATAATCTTAAGACACTAAAGACTACTTACTACCTGTAGAAAAACCTCAGATTCTGAGGACTCTACAATTTTTTTTTTCAGATTTTGATGACTTCATATGAAAAAAAAATCTTCAGATTCATAGCACTTTTTCGTATAGAAAAACTGTAAGATTCTGAGAACTTTTTTTAATAGAATACGTCTCATATTTTTAGCGTGGATGGTAGCCGATTCAATGCAGGTATCGGAAAGGGTAACACTAATTTATTTTATTTCGGTAACGGAATTTTAGTGGTAATAATATTTCAGTTATTTCGGTAACGGGTTTTTAGCGTTAACGGTATTTTATTTATATCGGTAGCGGTATTTTATTTATTTCGGTAATGTTATTTTAGCGATAACTGTTTTTCAGTTATTTCGGTAACGGTATTTTAAGGGAAGCGCTATTTTAGTAATTCAGGCAATATCAATGCACATCGATATTTTTAGCCCCAGTATGCCCGAATTCCAATCACTGACTAGTTTATGATCAAACTTTGGGAAAATATATCTATTTACAACAATTATTCATTTCAGATCTTGTTAGATTATTTCGGTAACGGTATTTTAAGGATATCGCTACTTCAATCATTTCGTTAACGGCATTTCAAGGATACCGATTGTCAGTTGAAAGGATTTTTAATCGATAACGGTATTTTAGCGGTATTGCCTACCATACCTGATTTTTAGGACTATTTCCTATGCAAAACAGTAGTATTCTGAGCACTTTTTTCTTTCGAAAAAAATCAGACTCAGAGACCTTTTTAATGGTATCTTTTCCAACAGAAAAAACTACAGATTCTGAAAACCGTTTTTTTTTTTTTGTTAATCTTTAGATTCTGAATGCTTTTTACCTATAAAAATACTCTAATAAGACCTTTTCTGTATAGAGAATACTAAGATTCTGAAATGAAAAAATACCATGATCTTAAGACTTTTTCTTTTAGAATCCAACAGGATCCTAAAACTTTTCTTATAGCAAACTTGCAGACTCAGAGGATTTTTTCTCATGTAATTTTTCCTATAGAAACCCCTAAGATTCTGGGATTTTTTTCCTATTCACATCCCTAAGATAATAAGAACTATGCCCGATATAAAAACCGTTGCAACTCTTAGATGCTGAGGATTATATTATATTTATTTCATCAAGAGTGTAATGAAAAAAAATTTGTAAAAAAACCGAATTTTATGTTTTTGTTTTCCAGGATCGATCATTTGTAGTCTTTTCATTTAAATTCATCTCATAACATTCAAATTATATTTTCGTACCTTTACAAAAATCACATTATTAGCATGCGACTTTTTACTCTTAAATTGCGCTTATAAGTTTTAAACTATAAGAGGTTTTAATAAAGTTTGAATATATTTTTTGTTGGGGATTTTTGAATTTTATTCATCGTCTTCTTAGACAGTGTGCAATTAATACTATAATTAATATGCACATATTTTTCAATTGTTTGAGATAGGCGTGGTAGAGAAGATTAAGCATACTTTTCTAAAAATCTTAACTACATTGTAATTTTTTTATTGAATTAGACTGCGCAGTTCCTGGTAACACAACCTTCATCAGTAATCCTTTTGACAATACTGTAATTATTTGTTATGGTTTTTATTGTTTGATTGCATCTATATGAAATTTTTATTTATTAAATGCAATCCTGACCGTGGCTTGAACCTGCTTTCTTTGCCACATGCACTTCACACTACACTTTAGACATGCGTTTAACCACCTGATCTAAAGTCAGGTCGATTTTTGCTGTGGCTTAAAACCAGTTTCAATCACACGGGGTCGATTTTTTTACATTTAATTGTAATTGCAGAAGATAGCTAAGACAAACACCACAACAATTCACAATTGTTAGAAAATCATATGTAATCTAATTTCCACTATTTTCCCAAATTTTGTGAGTTAGCGACAACTATGATGTATTTTTTGTACATACGGTAGTTTGGCTATTCACGTAGTTAAGGAAGAGTTGCCAGGGAGCAAATTTTTGATATATTTTATTGGGGATTTTTGAATTTTATTCATCGTCTTCTTAGACAGTGTACAATTAATACTATAATTAATATGCACATACTTTTCAATTGTTTGAGATAGGCGTGGTAGAGAAGATTAAGCATACTTTTCTAAAAATCATAACTACATTGTAATTTTTTTATTGAATTAGACTGCGCAGTTTCTGGTAACACAACCTTCATCAGTAATCCTTTTGACAATACTGTAATTATTTGTTATGGTTTTTTGTTAAGTTTGCTTAAAAATAATCGGTGTGTGTAGAAATTTTTCAAATTGAAGAAAACATTAATTTTATTCATTTCATTATTACTGAATTTTACTGAAGATTTCACACTTGTAGTAACCATACATAACCATTTCGAGGGATCGAAAAGTTGTTACCTAAGTTTCAAGTAACTTTTTCTAGTGCTGACGAAAATTTCATCCAAGTCACATTAGTCTTTCAAAAGTTATTAAGTATTTTTTAAATAAAAAACAACTACAATTTAGTGGCAAGTTTTTAAAATTTGAAAAATGTATATATGCTTCGTTTCTAATGTTACCATTTTTTACTATTATCACTTAAAAGTGTCCTAAATTAAAAAAATAATTACATAAAAAGTTATAGTGTTAATTTTTTTTTTTTTGTATGATTTTAAAATTGGGTCAATTTGACCCAACAAACATTACAGAAGGGGTATACTTTTAAACAGTACGTGCCAAAAAAAACTTTTCTTTGTAGAAAATCGCTTAGATTCTGAGGACTTTTTCCTATAGAAATATTTTTCTGTGTCCAATAGAAAAACCTTAGATTTTAAAGACTTTTACCAATAAAAAATTCTACAGATTCATAGGAATCATAGAATCCCTCAGATACTGAGGTCTTTTTCTATACACACAGAAACAGATTTGTTGCAAACGATTTTTTTCAAAACCTAATTTTTATAGTTAAACGTACTAATACAGTTGTTAAATTTTAATACTATTGTAAGAACCGACTTTTAGTTACAAATTTCGAATTTTTATTGCAACAGTTGAGTATTTTATGTTTATGGATTCTAATATTATATAAATAGACTCAAATGCTTTCCACAAAATTTAATTTATTAACAAAAATTTCTTATGCCGAGAATGGGCTCGAACCGGTGACCTTCTGTTTGTCAGATAATTAGTTCACCTCTTTTATTCAAGTAAGAAAATCTTCGATAAGTTGTTGGTGATTGGTATTAAAAGTAATGTAGAAGTTAATATTTTTCCAATATTGATTATTGGAGCCAAATTGCTGAATGATGTGATAGCGTTTTTGGTTGATTTCATATATTTTCTGTGCATAATTAAGTTTAATTGTTCTGATAATGAATTTTACGTACTTACAATTAATATTATTGAATACTGATTAAATTTTATATGTTGCAATATAATTACAACCAATTTATTTTCTGTGTGTAGAAAACCCTCAGATTCTGGGAACTATTTCATATAGAAAAGCTATCAGATATTTAGGACATTTTCCTGTCAAAACGCCGTCATATTCTATAGACTTTGGTTTAATAAAGACTCAGATTCAAAAAACATTTTCTTGTAGACAACCTATTTGTTTTTATTAAAAAATATTTAAAAGATTTGCCATATCTCCAATGATGCTTAGGAAAATGCTAACACGCAATAAATCTAGAATACAAAAACGCGGTTTTCCTAAATATACTTAAAAAGACAACAATTTAATTCACCGATTTTTAACCTAATTCCCCTAAAATTTATTATTTGCCTCAAAATATTTGATTGAGAAATCAATTCTTATCAAACAAAAAATAAAAATAAAACGCAAAATTTCATTTCCTATTGTATAAACATATACAAGAGAATTTATCAAGCGTGAAATACAATTTCCTGTACCAAAAAATCAAATTGAAATTTACTAAATAAAAGAGAACTTAATAACAAAAGAGCAAGAGAAAAAAGTGAGAGTGGCACATTTCAAAGAGTATTAGAAAATAAAATTGCAAGGATATAAAGCAAGGAAATTACACACCTACTATAAACTAAATTAGGGTAGGACCTATATTCAAAAGAAAAAACATGTTTTTCTATGGTGGTCGATGTACCTACTCCAGGAAAAATGTTACAAAAAAATAAAAAATAAAATAAGAAAAATCTGCTTTTGGTTTTTAGAAAATTTTATTATCTATTATCTAAAAACATACGCTAAATTATTAAGAGAATATTGAAATTATTGTAAAAATGCAATAAAATGTATGGTTTTAAGAATCGAGAGCGTTTTATTTTTTTTTTTTTTTTTTTTATTCCTTTTTTACTTGATGATATGCTACTGTTGTCATATTGTAGACATTCTGACGTCTCTATTGTCATGTCTAGTATATTATTATCAGATGAGTTCATATAGACTCGCTAAAAACAGCACATTTATGAAAAGTATTTGTCTGCTAACTATAATTTTTTATAGAAAAAATAAACAAATCTTTTTTTTTTTTAAGCAAAATATTTGAATTTGTTTTATACAGTACAGCCCTAATTTGCATCATACTAAAGAAATTTGCACCAAACTCAAAAGAAAAAAGTTTGTGGAAAATTTTGTTAAATGTCTATTTATAATATTTAACTAGCTTTAAGACATTTTTTTGCTGACATCGTGCGTTCACATAAAATTTTAATTTAACGTTTTTACCAAAAAAAATAATTTGGATATAATGTTTAACTAATTTACGTTGCTACCAAAATTGTGCTGATACAGTTGTGACATTTATGGCATGGAGAACAAGTAAAAAGGCTAAATGTAGCTTGTATGGACGAAGTAGAGAAAAAAGAAAAGATATACACAAACAAAACCATTATAAGATTTACACAAAATGCAACCGCGTTTAATTTCGTCCATTTAATGTTTTCTTTTGCATACTCCAAATCAAACATAGGCGCTCATGTGTGTGATAATAAATATTCTGAATATTAAAAAAATATAAATAAAACATTTAATAAACGAATTTAAAAATTTTCTAAATGAATGATATATTGATATATTTGAAAATTGAAGATTCAGACAAAAATAAAATACGCATTGGTGCTACTGTACAAAACAATATTTTAACAAGTTTGATATAATTTTTATTAAAAATAAAAATTATGTTTTTTCGACCTTAAATGAAAATTATTCAATATTTCTTTATTAGGATATTGTCTTAACAAATAATCTATAGAGTTTTTGTTTTCAAATTGATTAATTGACCACTTTCAGGAATGTGTTGGCAGATCTATTTCGGAAATTTTCAAGGTTTCCATCATCAGAACACGTTTTGAAAGAAGTAACAATACCATGCAAAACATCGAGCTTTCATATAAACTAGTTTTCTCACTAAATGAGAACTAATATATGAGCTCGAAGTTAAAGATTATGAATGTATTATGTTTTGGGTGCATCATGTATGTGCGTGAATAATTTTATCGATATTTTTAATCGGTTAAATTATTATTCGTAGTCCAAACTTTACTAGATAATTGAAAAAAAAAAAAATAATTAAAAACAATAACGATTGCACGTCAGTGAAACTTTCTACGTAAGTAGGTAATATGTTTACTGCTGAAATACCGTTATCCATTATAACCGCTTTTAATTGTCTACCGTTGCTTTTAAAATGTCGTAACCAAAATACCCCCTATTCTTAAAATACCATTACCCAAATAACTCATAATCTTATATCCCAAAATAAATGAAATATCGATACTCTTCAAGTATAGTTCCGGAATAGATCATTGATAAAATAACAATACAGAAATAACTGAAATAATACCATTATCCCTAAAATACCGATACAAATCAAACAAATTGTCACGGAAATTCTATTAGAAATACACAGGCCTACAATGATTTTAGTGCCGCTAAAAATAAAACAGATTTCAAGTACGTTCGGTACCCTGATAAAAAATTGATACTTACTTTTTTAATGCTACGTGTAGTTTTTGAGATTTAGCAAGGATAAATAAATTAAATAACATTTAATAAATTTATTAAAAAAACAAACTTTTTTACTACATATTCACCACAAATATAACAAAATGTATTTGGATTATTTACACAACACCTTCTCGACGACGGCATATCGATATTATCATTTAATCAAAGAAATTAATTGACTATAATGACATTAAGTATAATAAAATACATTTTTTAGGTTATGACCGATCGATACAAACCTGAACGTAGCTTCGCGATTTTGACAGCTAACCATGACGTCTTGCGGACTAATTAACCAAATTATAACAGAATTAGCGGCACCAAACAAAAAATTTTGTTTTGTAGGCCTGTGATATGATTGCTTTAAATAATTTGTTGACATTTTAATAAAAAAAATCTAAATCGAAAGGTAGCATTATATTAAGGTTAACGGTAGTCTGCAATTTCATAACATGGCGATAATTTCTTAAAAAAATATTATAAACAAATTCAATTTGTCGACTAAATGTATGGAAAATACTAAATACACACGTAAAATTAAAAAGACAGAAACATATAAAATAATAGTATTTTACCGAAAACGTTATTTCAATTATTTGGGTAACGATATTTTAATGACATCGGTTTTCGGTTCATTCGCTAACGGTATTTTAAGGGAAACGATACAAAGTAAAAGAGTTTTTAAAACTTAGCTCAAATTATTTAATATTGGGTAAACTTTTTTTTTTATTGTATAAGTTGGTAAAATTGCAACAAAAATTAATTAATTAATTAATTAAACCAGTAGTTAGATCGTATTATACCGTCTTATATCGTCTCATTATTAAAAAAAAATAGCCGAATTCGCTCGTCCTTTAGCAATAGCCGAGCTCAGGGGTCGAACTGCGGCATTCTATTTCTAAAAATAAAACATTTAAACAACATCTTTTTCATCGTAAAACTTGGTGCTTACATGTAAAACTTGGTGCTTACATTAGTAGTTTTTATTTTTGTAGTAACTTAATAAAAAAAACAGTTATCGATCAAGTATGCCGTAAATTTGTTTTTTTTTTTCATTATCCCAAAACAAATCAAAAATATTGAATTTGTGTAGAAACTGTAATGCTGTCATTAATTTTCAGACTACCATTAGTGACACCAGATTGCACTCCACATTACTTTAAAATATTTATTACTTACTAATAACAAGTTAATTTTTCCATCATTTCAAGAAGAAACGTAATGCGTTACCGACAAAAACTTATTTTTATAATTATTTTAAAGAGAAAGTAATGATCTAAAATTTTTTTTAATCTATTTTTAGACACATTATTTTTTCAAGTCTACTCAGGACATATATAACTGCATATATTTGATTTTTTTGTAAGCTGGTTAGCAATGATATTTGTGCAAGCAAGTCATTTATGTTTTTATCTATTAAGTATAACATGTCGATATAGCTCATATGATAGAGCGGTTGACTGACAACCTTGAGTAACAGGTTCGAGATCAATGTGGGCACATTTGTAACTCAACAAAAAAATTTTTTTCTATGAAATTTTGTTTTTTTTGAAAATTTATTTTTGTCCATACTAGTAAGCATTAGTTAATCACATATTTTTTTATTTATTATAAGATATTTAGTACTGATTTGTCATTTTTTTGCGCAACAATGAAAATGTACATACTATTTATGAAACCAGTTTTATAATGAAACTCCTTCATTGAGTGTAAAAATTAATTTTTATCCAGTAAATATTTTTCTCAGTGATGAAAAACGGTAATGTCAGCTTTAAAAAATCGTACGTTATTCAAGTCGGCGATTATTACACCTTTATCATGTTATTAATTAAATTAGGCGTACATGTGCTTCCAATAAATAAAATCCAATGCTAAACACTTGAAAACATTTTATTTTTAAAAATTGAAAGATTATTTCTCGTTAATAAAATGCTATATGATTTGTTAAGTAACTCAAACTCAAAGTTCTTTTAACAGCTGCAGTAGGTACTTACAATTTGGCGTTTTATCACAAATTTTATTTGAATTTCTAATTTTTAAAAGTCTGATATCCCAGCAAAACCAAGGCAAATCCTAAGAACCGCATTTTAATCACTTTCATATAAACTAAACTATTAAACTATTGCATAACCACACTGACTGAATTATCTTCACTTAAGCTACGAATTTTTTCATAACTTTAATGAAAATTATCACTGGAACTTGTCCATTGAAAATTTTTTTAGAATCTTTGAAAAAGGTTTCATTAAAGTCAATGTTTATGAAATGTTTGTAGAATTTATGAAAATCTTCATAAAACTAATACATCATTCCGACAATGAAACGTTTATAGAATTTATGAAACAGTTTCATAAATTTTTTTAATATTAAGAAGTTGCTTGAATTAATGAAACCCTTTATGAATGTTTTGAAAAATGCATTGGAACTAAGCCAATGAACCGCTTCATATAATTTTTTAAACAATTTCATTGAAGTCCAAAATGAATTCAATGCTACATTAAAATAATAAATCAATTTATAAAATATGTTGAGCACATGAGAATTAAATCTTAAAAGTAAAATTTGAAATGTATGAAAATTTATGATATTATGAAATTTTATGAAAAAATACAAAAAATAAAAGTCTTTGAAAAAAATTTCATAGCTCTAAAGAATATTTTTATTAAATTTATGAAGAGATAATATAGGAAATCGAATGAATTGGTTTAATAAAACTATGAAATTTTATGAACAAAAATTTATGAAACATTTCTTAATATTAATAAAATTTCTTGGATATAATAAAATTCTTCATTGAATCTACGACAAAATTCTATGAAATTGTTCATTAATATCATGAAGGATAATTTCAGTGCAACGAAAGAGATTTAGTCTCTTCTAATAAGTGCAACTTTTAAGTCTCTAAATATACAATACAAACAAGATCAGGGGCCGAATTATGGCATTTGTGATCGAGTGAAATCGTTCGAAAACAGTTTTTTCAATGAGTAACTACAAAAATATTAATAATGAAAACACAAAGTTTGTAATTTATTTCTAGTCAAGGGCCGAACTATAACACCCCTGATTAAAAAATGTTCGTTAAAATGTTTTACTTTCGAAAATATAAAATTAATTTCGACAGAAAAATTTAAGAACACGAATGCTGTAATTCGGCCCCAGCAGTTTTTTATGCGTAAGCGTTTTTTATGCGCAAGCGTTACTTTTAACAGAAAAGTAAATAGATTTTTAGCTTTTAAGTTATCTTCACCTCTAACAACATTATGTAAAAATATGTAAAATTTTAAAATAAAAAATGCACTTTAAACTTATAAAAAATCTGATTCTGTTTACATTATGACGATTATGCGATTAACGACAGGTTTCATAAAAAGAGACTACATTTTTTGCTGGGTAAGCAATATCAATCTAATATATGTTTCCATGCCTTATTTAGAATTATTTTGATAAGACTTTAGATTACTAAAATATTAATATTAACACACTCAAGGAAATATAACGCCACTAATAAATTTTAATTTAAATCTCGAAGTAAATATGGAAAAACATAATGTGCTATTTTTAAGATAGCTACCACAAGAAGCATTTTGTTAAATTTAAAACTAATTTGTTATTGCAATAGTAGATTAAAAATTTAACGTTTTAATATTCAACTCGAATGCTACATTGAATATTGCCAATAAATTAAATTACTTATCTGACACAAAAATATATAACGGATAAATGCGTTATATATTTTTGATAGTAAAAAACTGTTTCTTAACCCGAAACACCCTAGAATTTTTTTTCTTGTTGAATTTGGAAAAGATATCTTACTTTTGCTTTACTAATGCCCTGGGCATAAAAAAAACTGCAATCCATTTTCTGATCCTGCCTCCAGGACATTCAGGATGGCCAGTTACCATATGGTAACTATGGGCGGGCTATTGACTGGTTTTTGTAGATATAGGAAAATGTATTTTTTGAAAGAATATGTATTATACTATTATCAGATTAATATTTATTGATAAATTAATGTAAATTATCTTTAAAAATGCACAACTAAATGAATTTTATAAGTGGAACGGGTTAAATTGGAACTTGTTCTGATTACCACATTAGTAAAAAAAATTGTCCCAGAATTCAGTATTGGACCTGTAAGTAGTAAATAGTTCTTGTTAAAAATATTCTTGGCTAATTTCGACCTAGTTCGTTATGTTATAAAAATAATATAGTGATAAAACATATGGTTTTTATTAAACAGGTAAACTCCAAACCAAACAAAACTTTCGTTAACGGACAAAATTTTGAAAACCAAAGTCACATTTTTTATAAAACGTCCAAAAAGTATACAAATGTGTCAAAACAGAAAATATTTTAGACAAAAATTTTAAAAATCGGGTGTCAAATATGAAATTCGTGAATTTTCATAGTAAATTCGGTAGATAACACACAAAACTGCAACTGTTTTTTTTTTTAATTTTTTATTCATTGAGGATAAATGTTCCTTTTCTAACAGTTTACAACAATAAAAACATCATTCGCAGCTAAAATTCTAAACCAGTCTGCTAGACCTCAAATAGTTACCATATGTAACACCAAAATTAGATATTAAAAAAGTAAAGCAACAAGTAAAGGGTGATTTTTCAAGAGCTTTCGGATTTGATTTAAAAAAAAACACACATAAAATTTAGAGAAATGTATGAAATCTTTATTTGCGTCGATAGAACGATCTATATAATTCAATGTTTAAAGATGATTTCATGTAAATGTTGACCGCAGCTAAGCCTCAAATGGTTCATACTCAGATTCCATTTTGGGCAAAAAAAAAAAATATTTTAATCATCGCACGGTAGCGCTCGCCGTTCACAGTAACATTCCTGCCTTCGTCGTTTTTAAAGAAATACGGTTCAATCATGCTACCGGGCCATAATCCACACCAAACAGTGCATTTTTCGGGATGCATTGGCAGTTCTTGCAATGCCTCTGGCTACCCTTCACACCGAATACGGCAATTTTGCTTGTTCACGTATCCATTCAATCAGAAAAGAGCTTCGTCGCTGAACACAATTTTCCGATAAAAAAAAGTGGATTTTCATGCAACTTTGCCAGCGCCCATTCACCAAAAGCTAGACGTTGTGGTAGGTCGTGTAGCTTCAATTCTTGCGCCATCTGTATTTTAAAAGGTTTTACACCCAAATCTTACCGAAATTTTCTACGAAATTAGTGGAGTAACAGAGGCCCAATTGCTGCGTACGGCGCCGAATCGATAATTTACGGTCATCAACAGCACTGGTGGATACAGCTGCGATATTTTCCTCTGCCCGCCCTCTGCGTATGCGTGTTGGTAGTTTAATATACAATAATGTAAATTTGGTGCGAAGTTTAGTCACAAGATTCCGAATAGCCGCCTCTGAAGGTCGCCCAAACTGACCATCAATTGGAAGAAGTGCACGATGCACTTTCTTATCCGAGCATGAATTTTGATAATAAAATTCAATAATCTGCAAGCGTCGTTCGTTTGTAAGTCGATTCATGGTTAAATTATAGAGCAAACTGAACATGTTTAACAGTAACATGTTACACCAAAACAGCTGCGCTGCAAAATGAAAGTTGCTAAAAAACAGTGTTACCAAAAAGAAAGTTGCTAAACAATCACCCTTTACATTTCAAAAAACTAGTCAGTCATTTTGAAATGTTTGAGTTGCATTTTCAAATGAGTAACACTTTGTTTCAATATTTTTAAGAAATATATTAAATTTTCAATAAATTTACTTTTAAAAGTTACTCTTTTTTACATTTCAAATTTAATAAGTCTGAGTTTATATATATTGTATAGCCAATGAGCAACTGTCCTAAAAATTATTTTAGTCGAAATTTACAAGTGTACTTTATAAAACCCGTGTTCATTTATAACGATATTTTTATTACATTAAGCACATGTACCACAAATGTACGTGCACGTTTTGTGTTACATGGTAACTACAGGGTGCTATGGGTTAATACAGTATCAACACAGAAAAGTTAGTCTGGTATGAACTGGCAAACAACAAAATTAGAAATGGTCAGTGCTCGTTTTCCATTTATTATCGAATTTGACTACTTTTTTTGCGTCTAGAAAAAAATCAAAAAAATACATCAAAATTCTTAATAAAGAGCATTGTGGTTGCTGCTAAAAATAAAAAAATCAAAGTCAAAAGTTTGTCACAAAAGGGTTTATCACTATCTCCTATTAGGACAAGCTTTTAAGAAGTATATCTATTTTTGTTTGAGTTTGAATTTTAACGTCTTTTTTAGACAGTTGAAATTAATTCTATAAATAATATGCAATTTTATTTAATTCTAATTGTGAAAGGCGTCGTAGAGAAGAATGAGTGTATTTTCTAAAAATCATAGCTACATTGTAAATTTTCAATTTTTTCTGAAATCAGACTGCACAGTTTCTGGTATTGAACCTTCGTCAGTGACCCTGTTTTTTTTTTGAATAATGTAATATTTGTTATGTTTTTATTTGTTCGATTGCGTCTATATGAAATTTTCTGTGCAATCACTGACCGTGGTATAGATAAACTGATTTCTAATGCCACATGCACTCGCACTCGCACTACACGTTAGACAGAGCACTTTAGCCCATTGTTCTATCGTCAGGTCGTGTTTTGTTGTGATTAAAACTAGTTTTATTCAATACACGGTGTTTTTGTTCTTGCATACATAATCTCAGAAGTACAACTCCAACAACACAACAGTTCTATTTTTAGAAACTTACCTCACTCTAATGTCCACTGTTTTCCCATATGTTGTAAGTGATGCCTAGTTTTGTTTCATTCCAACCGTACTCTTAAAGCATTGCTTCGAAAGATAGAGCATGTTATTAGTTGGTTCTTTCAGTGCAATTAGGTTGAAAATAAGGTGCAACTTAAAAACTGTTCTGTATTTAAGTAAATCAAAATATATATATTATATATATTAGTCAACATGTTAAGATTTTAAACTTTTAATATCAGCTGCCATATATTGCCACTGTTTGTGTTATCTCCCACAGATCCTAGCAGTCTCATTGTTTTTCCGAGAACTTTCTTATGTGCACTGTCAATTTTTGTGCGGTGTTGTTGTTATGATTTCTGTAATAGAGTCATGCACACGCGGAGAAAAAATATGGTTGCAATATGATTGCGGAAACAAACCTATGTTTCCTATAGCCATAAACGGGTTTTCAATTAAATTATTATTGCATCAATCATATTTCCCCATTAATTAATATGGTCATATCTCTCTTTTTGCGGTTATAATATTAGTCTCTTGTCTACAATCATAATATATATAACTACAGCCATATTATCAGACCGCATTTTATGAGCGTCTTCGCTCTTTTAGTGTAATTCTTGTTTAAGATTTTGTGAAAATAAGTTGTGAGAAGCTGCCAGTCCCAAAAAATTAAATAATATTAAACAAAACAACATAAAAACAGAAAAACATTGCAGTGGTGTTAATTGTAATGGTGATATTTGTAGTGGAAGAAGAAATAATTTTGTAGTCTCAATCTTATCCCTTAAATGAAGTTATTATTTGTCATACATAAAACTGTTATACATTTAAAAAAGATACCAAAAATTTTTATTCCTAAATTTGTTGTACTCACGCAAAATAAATTATAAACAATAAAAAAATTAAAGAAATATGAAAGAAAATTTAAACAAAATATACGTGCTTTTCAGTCTGCAGTACAATATAATCATAATATGGTAATAAATGATGACAAAATTATTTTTCATGATCATAATATGATAACTAAGACTATAATATGGTTATAGTGCAAATATTATGATTGCTACAAACATGTTATGATCATTATAAATGTATTGTGGAATTGTATTCTTAACAATATTTTAATGCGTACTTAACTATTCTGTATTCACATGTTTTTATTTCCTGACAAAATAAGATTTTTGCTGAAAAAGAAAAAGTTCAGTTTTGCTCTTTTAGCAAAACTGAACTTCAGTTTTGCTCTTTTAGATACTAAAATAAAAAATGTATGTCAACATCGCATAACAACAAAATGACGATTTATGTAACTCCTTAATAATACAAATCTTATTTGCAAGTACAGACACAATTTTATTATATAAGCTATTTTAAAATAAGTTTATTTAAATGTATAAATTATTAAATAAATAAATATTCGTTTGTATTGTTAGAAAAAAACATGTATAACTTCTTAATTCAGCTTCAAGAGAATGCTGGGGGAATAGTGTAGAAAACGTACTATAATAATTTATAAATATTTCCAAAACCATAATATTATAATATTGAGACCAATTGGGAATCACAATTTGGTAAACAAATAATAAAATTATAATTAAGAAAAAGCTAAGAGTATGGTCACAACCATAAACAATCCAAAAATATATCATGTTCTTCGAATATGGTTGCCCCAACCATGTTTTTTTTTAGTGTGTATGAATGCATGTGGGCTTATATAAAGCATGAGTGCTCATGTATATACAGAAAAGCTCGTTTTAGACGAATCATCGGTTAAGACTTACTGTTTCGGGCAGTCTCACAAGCAAAAGTTCATACAATTTTTCATTTTTGTTCGAAAAGATTGTTTTTGTGTTCCACTGTGTTTCACTTAACCCCACCGAAGTAAAATAATAAATCAGGGCTACGAATTAAAAAAAAAAAGTTTCAATAAGTTCGCCAACTTACCATCAGGTGGTGTGTGTTATACAGTGTTGCCATGTTTCAAGCACACATTAATTAATAGAAAGAATTTCCTGAGAGTTGCTTCTCTTTAAAAAAAAAAAAGTTTCATTCAAATCTGAGTAGGGTAGAAGGAGGAGTCT
Organism: Delia radicum; assembly: GCA_021234595.1. Taxonomy (NCBI): domain Eukaryota; kingdom Metazoa; phylum Arthropoda; class Insecta; order Diptera; family Anthomyiidae; genus Delia; species Delia radicum. The sequence continues at coordinate 92,864,987 of CM037854.1, read as the reverse complement.
TCACCACTGTATTTAATGGAATCTGTTAAATTTAGCTGTTTTTTCTGCAACGTAATTTTTAGCTACTTTTTAGTAGTTTTTCTGCTATTTTTACAGGTTTATTTTTATGAGTGTTGTTTCTCTTAAACAGTTAAAGAAATATTAAAAAATTAAAGCGACTATGCCTCATTTGCACAATGTCCCGCTAGGTACTAACTGGGACTTTAACTGACACATTTATTGTTGTTTCCCATACAAATTTTCAATTTAACTCTTTGCTAAATTTTAACTGGACATTCAGTAATCGGGCCAATGGGTCTAAAACTACCCCATGTGGGTATGAAGGTTAAAGTTCATCATAGATTTATAAGAACTTTTCATTTCTATTTATATTGTTTAATTGCTTTGAGGCATGAACGTGTGTAAATATTATTCAGAAATAACAGCTGCCAAAGTGTGCAAAAAAAAAAAAGAAAAAAATCAAGAATGCGCTACAAATGAACTTGTGTTGTATTACGAGAAAGAAAAAGACTGTATTAAATAATTCATACAGTGTTAAGTGCAAGTGTACTCAAAATAGTAAAACTTGTTTTAAGTTGTTTTGTTTTGTTTTGTTTTGCTTTTCTTTTTTCTTGGTTAAAATGTTTTGTTTTTTAGTATGTCTTTGAACGTGGTAAATGTATTCGAGTATAAACAATATGGTGTCCCTTTAAAATAAATTTGTCATTACACTTGCCAATTGTATTGCAAATGGTTTCTGATGAAAGAAATCTATTTATTTTATTTATTTACTATATTCAAAATTATTCGGATATGGAACTTCATCGGATATCATTAACTACCCAGACAGAAATTGCCAATGGTCTGAAAAATCAAGCACTGGCAGAGCACTGTTTGCAAATGGTCCAACAAATAAAGTGCTGGCAAAGCACTGATTTACAATGCTCTGCCAACGTTTGTAAATAAGTTAGCAGGTTTTAATAAAAATGACAATTAAATAGTATTTTTGAAATTTTTTTTACATACTTTATTGCTATTATTTATGTAAAAGAGTTATGGCAAATATTTCATTATTTACAGTAGTATGAATACACTTTAATTCTACCATATTTATATTTATTTCAATATTATTTTCAATCATCTTCTGATGACACTGGATAATTAAACGAATCGCTAACTTCATTAAATATATTGCCATTTACGGGGGCATACTCTATATTTCTTTATGAGGATTTTGTCCTAACAAATAATCTATAGGGTTTTTTGTTTTCAAATTTATTATCATTATTTATTATTTTATCAATTAAAAAGCACTTTAATGGTTGTTATACCAATGCTTTGCCAACGTTTTAAAATTATGGTTTTGGTACTGGCAAAGCGCTCATTGCCAGTGCTTTGCCAACGTTTTAAAAAAGGACGGCCAAGCCCTGCCCGGTTTTATCAATTTGGGGTTGGCAAAGCACTTAAATCTTCAGAAATCCAACGCTCTGCCAACGCTCATACCACCGTTGAAAGCACTGGGCCAATGCTTTGCCGTTCGTATTTTTCTGGCTGGGTACTTATACCTTGAATCGTACCAACCTTACTTTTAAAAAATTATTTCAAAATAAAGGCAATACAAACTGGCTAAGGAAAATAAGTAAACATACACGTCTTTAAATTTGATTGATAAATCGCTCAATAGATCTTTAAAAAACATTTAGTTTTTTATCTATTTTTGTGTAGCTTCTTTGGAATAAATGTGAAAGAACGAAGAGAAAGGAAACTGGAACTATTTTTGATACCAAATTTTTAACCCACACAAGTATGATTAGTACGAAAAGGAATTACGATTGTTCGTTAGTTTAGCGTTAGTTTTGCGTAAAATAATTACTTGTATCAAGTGGATTTTTTTTTATCAAATTTAAGTCTTTACACTCTTGTAGTTAATATAAATTATGTATTATATGTCTCTTTTATCCTCTGAACAATAAGGGTCAAAGTGTTTTAAAATTAAAGTAAAAATAATTATAGTCTAATCAAATGTAAGTGATATATTTCTGGAAATTATGCAAACTTTGATGAAAACATTAAAATTTTGTTAAATTTTTAACAAAATAATCAACTATTATTTTATAACAATAGTAACCGTCCTCTCCAAATTAGCCATTTTAAAATATTTATCTTTCAAATTAATTAAAAAAAAAAAAAAAACATTTTATTATTTTTATCAAATTTGTGTTTCATTTTTAAGTCCAGGCTAAAGTGAATTAATGATATCAGATGAAGTGAGAATTCCATATCTAAATAATGTTGAGTATATTAAAGGAATAAATGACAAAAAAAAATTAATTTTTCAAAATTTCGAACTTTGGGAATTTTTAATAAATTTTTCCATTTAAAATCATTTGCAATAAAATTGGGTGACGTAAATCGACAAATCGTTATTTAAGGGACATCCTTATCAACAATCATGTGTTTAGTATTATCTCATTTGTTGTCTTTTATCGCACAATTCAATGAAATACATTAGTTTTGTTGTGTTGTTTGTAACGTTTAAAATAAATTAAATTAAGAACTAGAAAAAATTAAATTAAAAAAATAAATAAAATTTCCCAAAACTTTTTTTATAAGTCATGAAATCCTTGTTAAAAATGTTTATTGAAAAAATTAACACGTTTTAAACGGTTTGGTTTTTTTTAAACTCTTCTCTAATCAAAAAAGTATATGGCGTATGATTAATATTTATGACATAATTAAATAGTACTCATTCGAAAAAAAAGTTTATTATTAAATTTTTAATAAATTGATAATTATGCCATCATACAAAAAGTTTTATTTTCATTATATCTTAAATGATTAGAAAATTTCTAAGCGAATAAGAACAATTTATAACGTTATATAATATTTCTCATAAATAAAATTTCCCAAAACTTTTTTTTTATAAGTCATGAAATCCTTTTTAAATTTTTTTTTTTTTTTAAATTAACAGGTTTTTAACGGTTGTTTTTTTTTTAACTCTTCTCTAATCAAAAAAACTATATGGCGTATGATTAATATTTATGAAATAATTAAATAGTACTCATTCGAAAAAAAAAGTTTATTATTAAATTTTTAATAAATTGATAATTATGCCATCATTCAAAAAGTTTTATTTTCATTATATCTTAAATGATTAGCAAATTTCCAAGCGAATGAGAACAATTTATAATGTTATATAATATTTCTCATACTTAAATTTAATTTTCTTGTAATTTTTAACTATATCAATGCAAAAGAGTAGATGCAAATATATACTAAATAAAAGTTTTACTTTAGCAATAATATATTAAGATTTTTTCTACTTTAAACACCGAATCTGTCAAAAACTTTTCCGATTATGATTAATGTTTTTTTTTTTTATTATTTTAAATTACTTATACGTTAAACATTAAATGCATATTTTTTGAATTTTTATACATAAAAACTTTGTATAACATTGACTAAGATTGGCTTAATTTTTACCTCAATGTGGATGGTAAAATAAATTAATTTTAATGGATAATAAGATATTTTTTTTTTTTTTTTGTATTAATTAATAATCATATAATTACAAATTATATACTATTACCCTAACCGAGCACTAGCTACAATGGCCTTCGGCGCGTTGTAGCGAAAACAGACCAGTGCCTCTGGTGGGAATCGAACCCACGACCCCCGCACTGATAAGCCAACACGCTATCAACTAGCCTAACGGGGCGCACAATAAGATATTTTATTTTAGTGCATTTTATTATATTTCAAAGTGTAAATTTTATTTTCTTTAAAGTTGTAAAATATTTAAAAATTTGTTTTTTGTATGACGGTTTTCAGTTTCATGCAATTTAAAAATACTAAAATTACATCTTTTGCATAGATTTTAGCCGTATTTTGTGAAAGTAACCCTGTGCGGTATGGATAGCCCGCGTTTAACGGGTTAATTTTTAATTCTAAAAGTGGGCATTTATAGCCATATAGCGGGAAAGTAACAATGTGCGGGATGGACATATCTCAGGAAGTAGGAGGAGCTTATCCAAGATCATGGTATCAATTTCTTCTTTGGAAGATTCTCTAGCAGACTAATGCATAAAACATCATCCTAGCCCGCATTTAATTTGAAAATTGGGCATTTATAACCAAAAGCTACACCAATTTATATATCTCATTGCGTTTATGACAATTTTTAAATTATATTACACCTCCAAAAATTATAAAAATACATTAAAAAAAATTTTTTTGTTACACTCACAAGAACTTTTCCTTAAAAAATTTAATCGGTAAAGTTGTTTCAACGAAATATACAGTTAAATTATCAAAGAAATATATTTTTTAACTTTTTGGCTGTTATTCAATAAACAAATAAACGGACTTTCGGTAATACTTAAAATATTCAGTTAAAATTTTCTATTTAAAACAAAAGTTGCCATTTCATATTAAGTATTGAAGTAAACGAAAAGAATCTATTGTTTTTATGGATTTTGTCAATTAATTTTTCAACAGTTGAAAATAAACTAAAAATGCAATTGTTTTAAACGAAAAGTATGTAGTCCTGTTTTTAACTGATTTTCAGTTAATTTAATGTGTATATTCAGTAGTCTTTACGGAAAAATATTGTGAGTGTATATATTAGAACTTAAAATATAACCTCTATTATTTTAGGAAGCACTAATTATTTGTCGGTTTAGTAATATTTAGCTGGGTTTAGGGATACATATTTGCATGAATTCATATTAAATACTTTTAAATACACAAAATTAAATATTTTATATCTATGTACTTTTTGAGGTTATGAAAATTTTGTTTGCTTCAGAAAATTTAAAGTCCTTTTATTTTTTGATGCCTTTTTTATGTTGGTATTATGCTCATTAAAATCTTTTATCTTATGTATGAAAAAAGCGAAATAAAATAACTTAATTTCCTTAAATGTTAAAACAGATAATATAATTTTTAAAATCCTTATAAAATGCCAAATATAACTGTGAATAAATGTACGCCAATTCCTTATAAATTTGTGATGTTCGTATCCCGTAACTAGGACGCTGACATCAACTTGGTAAACCTCAAATTGTATAAAATTACATAATTTTTAAAATACTGTTCTCAAACCTAAATTCCTTTCAACGGCTCAAAAACCCTATGGAAAAAACTGCGAAAGTTTAAAAATCGGAAAATTTTGGTCTCACCACCCCCAATCACCATACACCTTTTCGCTAAGAAGCGATATGGAGTCGAGTGAGTCCATTTTGTATTTGTTTGGATTTCAAAGTTAAAAACTATGAACATAAAAATAAAATGAATATATAACTTTTGTAAGTAGCAAGTAATTTTTTTAATTTTTCGACTTTTAAATAACCATTACTTCTTTTTTTGAAGACGTTTCAATGTGTAACTTTTGCAGTCATAGCTTTTAAGTATAGTCAACATAAAACACTGTCCATCGTTTCTCTCAATTCATAAAACTTTGATAAATAAGATTCATCTAAAGTCAGTTTCAACAGGTGCCGAAAATTTTTGAAATAGCTCATATGTATTAGTACATATCATTTTTATGTGCATCGTGTTATAAAACAAAGTAGGAACATTATTCTAAATTACACAGGAGGACAAAATCTTAACTTTCAAATATTATTAATGATATGATCACAAATTCTACATATTTCAGGCAAGCTGATTTATTTTTCAAAGTATGGTGCAGTTTTCCCACGAAAATACTTTGAAGTTATCGACTTTACCTGCCGGTTTTTTTTTTACATACGAAATTTCACATCTTTCTTTTAAAATGTAATGCCAACTCCTGTAGTCTTATTTAAGGTAAATATTTTATTCACAAAACTTAAAATTAAACACGCTGGTTAGTGTTTTTTTTTTATTTTTCTTGCATCTTACTGGTTTAATTAATTTTTATCGCTAAACTTTGCAATTATAAATATTTTTGCCTGAAAATTTCAATATATACATTTAAAAAACATTCACATATCATAACAAAAGTTGGACCTTGTGGTCATCCTGGAAAGCAATGCTGCTATGCAAAATGAATGACAAATTGCGAATTTTGCATTAATAACGCCTGACTTTTTGTCAGGCGTTTTTAATGCAAAATAACTTTTTTCTTACTTTTTTCTTACTGATTTAGCTCTTTGTAAATGAATCTTTCCACCCGCATTAACATGTAATTTTGTAGCGACCATTTTTGCGAAAACCGAAAAAATTATGAGAAAACGCTTGACAGCGGGTTTAATTTTAAGCTTTGCGAATTCAATTTGTACCATTAATATTACTACAGGGGTTGTCCTTAGATAAAAAAATAATCAAGGTTGAATGCATTTGAAAATTTCTGTGTATAAAAAACTGCATCAATATGCTCCAAACTTATTACGCATCGAAAAATTAAGTACGCCATATACACAGAAAAAATTAAAAACGGGTTTCAATTAAAAATTTATCACATCAATTAATATTTTAATTAATTTTGCACCTACCACTGAAATGATAGTATTTACTAAGGAAAGTTGCAGACCGTTTATTAAATCACATTCAATTAAAATAATAATAGTATCTATTAAAAAAGTAATTGTTTTTTTACAACTTTCATTTTTTTTTCATTAGCAGAAAAAAAGAAGCGTTTAACTAATATTTCTAAGAATTATCTTTTTTTAACAATTTGTGTTATATATATATATATATATAATGTCCTATGGTTCCTTAAGAGGAACAAAGGGCCACAATCTATATTAGTTGTGGTTTCAGTAATAATTGTTGTTTAGGACAAAGCGACTGATTGGGCCACCTTGTCCGATCCTAGTGTTGGGGATGCCAACATTCTCTAGGAGGGTTAGCCGAAAAAAGCGGCTTGAAAACAGTTGAGTTTCAGCGACAGTTGTCACCTAATTACCTGAGACGGTGTTAGTTTGCTCATCAGGTTACTCAGCTGCGCCTTCTCACTCTAGCTGCGGCCAGACGGGCGCCTGAACCGCATTTCTAGGAGATACTTGGTGTAAGACCGGAAGTAGTGAGCTGCTTGGGAAGTTCGGCAAAGGAATCGCTTCTTGATATCCCCAAGTGAATAACAGACAGAAAGCTTTCCGCACAAGTGCACCTCTGTGAAAGACCCCATCCATCCCCATCCCACCCATTTGTGTTATACAATTTAATTTTTAAAAGCTTTAATAATTTTTTATAATGAAACAATTACAAGTAAAGAACAAACATTTCGTTTTCCTTATCTTTACTTGAACTTTTTCTTCTACTTTTATTTCTTTTATTATTAAAAAAAAAATCTAACGAAAATTTAAAATGATAATTGTAAAACACTAATAGTTATTGAAAGTTAAATTATTTGCATAAATAATAGTTAAATGCTCTTTTCTTCAATAATTTTTTTTTTAACTTCCACGCACACTTTTTTTATCACCTCAAGACCACACACGAAAATCCGCTAAAACAATTTATAAGAAAATCTAATAAATATTTTAATTGAATCAATTGAAAAAATTGTTGAAAACACAATTTATATTCAAACAATCGATTAATTCAATATTTTTTGCAAATAATTTTTTCTGTGTAATGGTCAGATCATCTTTTATTTTTTTTGTTTTTATGTCATGCAGTGTAATTTGTTGTATAGTATTTTTTTTTTTGAAACTTTGTTAATGGTATACATTGATGGTCATATGTCGAATCATCATAACTGAAATTTTTTTATAACTTTATTTAAAACATATTTTCATAAAAAAAAAAACTAAAAATTGTCAAAGATTGATCTACAAAATATCTTATTTTAATATCAAGTCAAGAAATAGTTTCGCAATAAAATCTAGTTCCATTCTGTTTAAGGGAAATTTCCACATTAATTAAATATCCGTTATTAGTACGTTTCACTGTATCTGAATATTTATTTTATAACATTAATTATTTTTGTATAAAAACATACTTTCTTTTAATTAACTTGTTTACTTTACCTGTTTTAAAATTTCTTTTCATTATTTTTATTCCTTTTTATTCCTTAAGTATTCTTTTTGATTTTTAAGCACTCAATTCATAAGGCTTTATTATTTTGTATGAGTGCAATTTGATGTAAGGTTTTATAGTATTTTAATAGAATTTCCAAAGAAACTATTTTATTAAAAGTAAAATTATTTAATTAGTATTCAAACACAAGTTGTGTAATAGAAATAGTAAATAAACTTGACTTTTTAAATAGAAAATTTTAAATCATAAGTATTTGAAATATCGCATGAGAGCATCAAAAAAATAACTATTTTGCAATTAAAAAAGAAAATGAATGGGTTTAAAATAAATCAAATAAAAATTATTGGAATAATGAAAATTGTAAATTGAAACAGCAAGTCATTTTGAAAAATACATACATGTATTGACTATTGGTGCCGAGTTTTACAAATCCCGGGATTCGGAACTTTAAAACTGAGTCATTTCCGGACATATTTTTTTTAACCATTTTAGTTTAAATAAAATAATTCATTAAAATATGTTATTATTAACACATGCAGAAAAAACTGGAGGATTATTACACTACTCGGCGGCCAAAAAAAAACATGACATTAAAACAGATAGAGCTATGTACGCTGATTCCAAATCTGGCATTTTTTTTCTCATTTCAGTTTTCGAAATATTGCGATTTTTATAGTGACATCATTCAGCGCATTTTTCGTCTATTTTTGCTTATTTTTTAAAATCTTCTAAAATCATAAATTTTTTTTAAATTTACACAAGTCTATCTTTTATTTGAGTATATTCATTAGAGTTTTTTGCACATATCAAATTCTTAATCGCATAGCATTATAGACCATGAAAAAATATAAAGAAACTAGCTGACCCGGCAAACGTTGCTTTGCCTTCAAATTTTAATTGTAATTAATTCTTTAAATCGAGAAAATTTTTTTACGCAAATATATAATTAAAAAAAATAAATTCACATTAGTAAATCATTTTAAAATTTGTTATTTCATGGGAAGCCCAACGCCTCTTTGTCCTTCTATCGCCTTTATTCTAGGACATTTATCCCATTCCGCTCATTTTCAGTTCGACTACTAATATTTGTAATTGATGGACTCGTACAAAATTTGAAGGCTATATAGCTAATATAGAACCCTAAATATTTAATATTAATATTAATTTTGTATATGAGCTAAATAATCACTTTGTATGTGAGCTGCCACGCCCACTGGTATGACCCCCGCCCAATTTTCCCACACACAGAGAAATAAAGTGCCAACTGAATTGAAAAGTGTATTTTAATGGTAACAACTCATAAATTCGGTTAGTTCAATGATATTTACATTAGATTTATGAATATTTTGAGTTTTTCAACTAAAATTCATTTGAATTAACCGAACATTGTTGTGAAAACTAATGTTAATTTCTGCCAACCGACTGAAATTCGTAACAATCGAATGTGAATCGTAGTAACCGAATTTCAGTTGGATAATAGTTAATTTTTTCTCTGTGTGCATGACTATTCATAATATAATCAATGTGCACAAATTTCTAAGACTCTGACTATTATAGAACTGTAGATATATGATATTAAATATTTACTTTGTATGGGAGCTGACACGCCTACTGGTCCGATCGCGCCCATTTTTAGATGTTGGCCTATTCTCAGACCTACTCAATATGCTCACAAATGAGAATCGGTCAAGCCGTTTCGGAGGAGTACGGGAACGAACATTGTGACACGAGAATTTTATATATAAGATGATATAGTGAATTTTCGCGATCGTTAAAAAATGACACGCACCAAACGCAATGAAGTTTTAAATTTTAATTTTTCTTTTTTCTTTTAAGTAACATTTAACTGCCAAGTATTTAATATTTTCTATTAATTTCATTAATACAAAAAAAAATAAACTCATCATTTGGATGAGGGCGCTAAAAAATCGTTATATTATGAAGCTATTTCGCGGATTTTATTAATTAATTCAATTTTAGCGTCAAATTATAGCTGATATGAGACAGTAATATACATATATATGGTAAACAAATAAACAACATGTTTTTCATAAAAATAAAAAAAAATGTTCTTGGGGGAGTTTTAGAAATTGCATTCGGTAAATGACCTTTTCCCACCAAAAATACATAACAAAAATTTTTTTTGTTATCAGTACAACATCCCCAATAGCGTAGTGCGATGACGAAATTTTATAAAAAAAAAAGTTAGAACCGTAATAATCGTGTCAGTGCTTGTATCATGATATCGCTCTGGTATTACAAGAATGCTTTAAATTTTACTTTATCCTTATTAATTTTATGTATATTACGGAATATTTAATATTATCATTTCGCTTAAAGTAGACATTACAATGAATAAATTTTTGTAATACAATTAGAATATTATGTAGACCACAGCAAATGTAATTGAAATCAAATAAAATTTTACTTGAACAAAGTACGACTTACATTTCAACGTTTCAATGTGTAACTTTGCAGTAAATTACAATTAAAGTAAAAATTAACCACATATGTAGTAACAAATAAACAAACATTTAATTGTTTTATAAAATGAATGTAACATCATAATACAGTAATTTGATGTGGTTTGTTTTTTTAAATTAACTACATATGTCCTCAAAAACTAAATTTCTTCCATAAATGACTGTTTTTTCATTTAAATATAAAGATATTGTATAACAACTCAACCAACTACAAATATTTACATCAGAAGTTCCCTGAGTGTATAATTGCAAATCCATGGAAAATTGTAAATTCATTAAACATTAAGAAAAGAGCTTAAAGTTTTACCTAATTTTTCATATGCTTGAAATGAAAGTAAAAAGTTCGCATGATATACAAAAATGTATTATTAATATTGATTCATTCCAGAAGGCCTATTGACGACAATATGACATTTTTCAAGTTTACCTATTCCGATTTGCATGAAACTTGGTTTATGTTATCTCATAATTAGTATGACAAAAGATTTTGTTCGTTCTCGTTGTTTTTTTTTTTTTTGCTGTTTAAAATTGGTACTTCTTTTTTTTAATTTATAAAATATTGAAATGATCGTAATTATTGAACTCAAGGTTCGATTTTAAAAATGAGTATCCCTTTTCAAAGCTTATTTTGGCATCTCTTTTGATATATGCGTTTTAAAAAGGACAAAATAAAAGCAAAAATTTCCTTGATTCGCGAATATCTCAAAAATTGTTTTTCTAAAATTTTTGTTTGCAGATTGATCCATATGACAACTAAAACATATAAAAAAATTAAGATTGAAGAAAACAGTACGTTCTTTAGAAAAACGATTTTTCTGATATTATTACGATTATATTCAAATTTTCAAAACTTACAAAATATATTAAATTTGGAAGAAAAAGATAATCATAAAATAAATTTAAAAATACAATTATTTATGAAATCATAAAAAAAACTCTGGGGGATCATAAAACGCTGGTATATATATGATGTTAAAGTAAACAATATGTATTTGGACGTACGTACCTTAACAATTACTGTTGTACTTTAAATATATTCCGTTCGTTTCGTCCTAAAATCTAAAAAGAATATTTTAAAATAAAAAATATATGAATTGCATTTTTGTTAAAGTATTATTAATTTGCCATTGGTTGTAGATTTATGCCGGTTAAAGTCTTCAACTTTTCTTTGTAAACTACGGAATTTAGTGAAATTAATGTGTAATTATAGTTTTGCAAAACAGTTTATAAGGAAAAAATCGGTTAAGCCGGATTTTAAGTTTTTATTGTTTTCTCCAAATTCTTAAATATTTTTAGTTAATTGGAAATGGAAAAATTTTATAAATCCATAATAAATTTTAACGCCTTATTCTTACTAGGAAACGGAAGTGAAATTTTAATGTTGTATTTAGCTAAAAGATAAATTGTTTCGTTACAAAAGGGAATACGATAATATTATGTATGTATTTATTTACAACATAACACTCATGTATTCGTTTTAATTCATTGAAAGGTCAACATTAAATTAACATTACAAGTCTCAGTATGAATTACATGAAATATATGTTATCATTGATTTAGCTAAATGTCAATGTATGTCAATTAAATATGTTCGTCTAAAGTGTCATGTCGTAACTATGCCTTTAAAATGTCATATGTACATTCAGAAAAAAATTTTAATTTTTCCCACTTTTTTTATGTAACTTAACTATTAAGATAAAACTATCAATAAAAATGTGGACTATAGATGTGTATTAGGATTTCCCTTAAAAACTATTTGTCATTGTTTTGTTGTAAATGGTTCCAAAGGAAATAAATCGATATTTTTTTGTAAATGTTAACTCGTGCCGAATTTCGGCCAAAAATGCTGCCTTTAGGAAAAAAGGTGTATTATTATTAAAAATTCCCAAAATTCAAAATTAGAATTTGATAAAAAAATAAAATTTTATTAAATTAATTTTAAAGATTTTTTAAAACTGCTAATTTCGAGATGTCGATTGCTATTTTTATAATTTAATAGTTGTAATTAAAGAAAACAAAAGCAATGGAAAAAATTATAATTCGTGTTTGTGCGTGGAGCATAATTTTCGTAAAAATGTCATTTAGAATATATTTATATTTATAGAGTTCTGACTTTAGAAAGGAATCAAAAATGACCCACAAAGTTGATAAAAAAAATAAAATTTTATTAAATTAATTTTAAAGATTTTTTAAAATTCCTAATTTCGAGATGTCGATTGCTGTTTTTATAATTTAATAGTTGTAATTAAAGAAAGCAATAGTAATTGAAAAAAATTATAATTTGTGTTTGTGCGTGGAGCATAAATTTCGTAAAAATATCATCTAGATTATATTTATATTTACTTTTATTTAAAAATATTAAACCCTTAGTGGGCTGGGGACACTAAAGGTCCATAAAACATAGTTTATAAAGGGTCCGCCATCTAACGTTTTTTTTTTTCAACTAGTGCTTAATTCGTGAATGGTAACACTTAGCTCATGTCTGATTTGACAGATAATTAGTTTTATCCTTCCGTTGAACGAATATGGTTGTGTATACTCTTGAACAACGCTGGGAAATATTGCGACATTACTTTGAAAATCATGGTAATGTTGCAGAATGTGTGCCGACACACCCAAAACTAGTCACTATTTGGTACGGATTTTGGTCCAGAGGCATAATTGGGACATTTTTCTTCGAAAATGAGCAAGGAGTGTCCGTTACAGTCAATGGCGATCGTTATCGGGCCATGTTGAACGAAAATTGAAGAGGAGGAAATACAGCTGCACACAACCGATAATGTGCTTAAAAATTGGACCGATCGTGTAGGCTACTGCATTACCAGCCGAGGCAGCCATTTGAATGAAATTATTTTCCATTATTAACCGGAAGGATTGTACTTTTAAATAAAAAAAGAAATTTGAGAAAATATTCAGTAGTTTTTTTTTATAGCATTTTCAAAAAAAAAAGTTATTTGGCGGACCCTTTATAATGACTACAAAATTACAAAACTTTTAAATTTATCAAAATAAAATTATTTTATATAATTTAATGCATATACGCTTAATATTTTCACTTTTGATAAAAAATATCAAATAAAAAATTAATAAATGGCTCTTTAAGATTTTGATTAAATTCAATTGTGCTTAAATGGGTACCAAACTCACGAACAATCCCAATTCTTGATCGTACAATCTTACTTTTAATTGTTAAAAAAAACAGCCCGACGAAAAACGTGTATATATCGTCATATATAGCTTAATATAATTATATATAATTACATGTGTGGCCATATGTAACTATATAATACAGCGCTAAATAGCATCATATATCGTTTCATCTCATACTGTATATAAGATAATATTTTTTATCTCATCGTATATACTTGATATAGCTAAATACAAAATATATATATGTATTTCAATGTATTATTATCCATATATAAGTAAATATAATACAATAAAACCAAACAAATTCTATCACTTTTATATAAAATTATATATGGCATCACATATAATTCTTTATAAATATATGTGTTAAATTAAAAACTAAATTTCGATCATTTGCATATATAATTATATATATACATAAGTGGTAAAAATTAACAAAAAAAAATATATTACTTTTATATAAGAAAGAAAAAGATTTAAGAGCTCAATGTCGGATTATTATCCAAATATAGCAAAAAATTATATATATATGGTGGAAACAAGAAAAAATTCTATCAGTTTTATATATAAATGTATATGGCATCACATATTCGTCAAATTGAAATCACGTCTAACTTTCCAATCCAATAGTAGGGCGAAAGAATTTGATTAAATAATATCAAACTATATATAACAAATGAAATCCCATGGGATCTCTTGAGACAAGGTTGTGTATGGAATTTGGGATCATATATGAGTATATATGATTATATATAACTATATCGGAATTCTTTTCATCGGGTGTTGTGATAATGGGCGTTGTGGTGTAATGGTTTAGCGCGTTGGACTTTTACACAGAAGGTCCCGGGTTCGATCCCCGGTGCCGGCAACATCAAAATAATATGTATGAGTTTTTTCTATCTCTCATACGTATCGCAATGTCCACCTTCGGTGTTCCCATAGCAATTAACCCCACCGAAGTAAAATAATGAATCAGGGCTATGAACCAAAAGCTTCAATAAAGTTCGCCAACTCTCCATCAGGTGGCGAGCAACAACTGTTCTAAGTCTTATCATCTCGCGCAATTACAGTGTTGCCATGTCTGAAGCCCTTCATATTTCCCCACCTTTCATCTCTATACTATCCCTTTCCAAAGAAAGCAACACACTAAATATAGGAAGTATTTCCTGAGTGTTGCCTTGCCTCTCTTTTAAAAAAAAAAAAAAAAAAAAAAAAAATATGGACCGATTTTTTCTTTTTCTGCGTTTTTTTATATTTATTTCAAAGAAGCTATACAAAAATAAACATCAAAAGAGGTATTTTAAAGGTCTATCTAACGATTTCCAAAATATATTTAAGCGGTATCTGTTTTTCTGCAAAAAATATCGGGATCATATTTTACCCCTCACTTTTTTAACTCTTAAAAGTAAGATTGGTACCATAAATAATTGCGCTTGTTAATTAGTTTAGTACCCTTTATCACCATATCCAAAGTCTATCAAAGTCTGAAAGAAGTTATATAAATTACGCTTTTAAGGGTGTTATTTTTTCCCAGGCCACTATCCAGCTAACATGGCATATAAGAATACGAATCACCAAACGTATTTGCGAAAGAAACATTTTTTGCAAAATGGCCCTATCCATACCATGTAGTGCATAAAAAAACAATAAGAACTGCATCTTTAGAATTTCGATATCGTTAAAAAAGGTTCCGCGTCAAATGCAATTAAGTTTGGGATCAGTAAGTTCTAAAAAAAGAAAATATTTTCTTTATAATTTCATTAAATGATAAATAAATTATAAGTTTTTCCATTACATATTGAATAATATTCTGTATAAATTCAATTAATCGTGATAAAATATTGCGACTTACCTACGCTATCTTATGCAAATTTGCGAAATATTATAATTTATTGCTAAAAGTATAAAAATATATACAAATTTTTTTTTAACTAACTTTTATTTTTTCAGACCATTGTTACAATAAAAATGACTTCGTAGCCTTAAACAAATCATTATCGGGCTTTACTAATGCTCAGAAATGCTTTCTAAGACATTGGGTGAAAGATAAATCAAGAATTCCAAATAAAAATTTTTAAAAAATAAAAAAAAAAAAATCTTAAAGGGCTTTCAGAAATCGACTTCGACGCGGAACGTTTTTGTTCCGAAATGACCTGAGGAAACATTTTTCGGTTTCAGCACAACATCGGCTACAGCGTATTGATAGGGCCTTATTTTGGTTGTACCGCTATTAAACAGTCTGGTTTATGGTCTAGTTACAGACTGAAGAGTAACCCTCTTTGTCTGTGCTTTTATTAATATTATTAAATAAAAATATGCTGATACAAATAACGATACAAAAAATTTATTTTTAATTGATTTTTTTTTGGTTTGCTTACTAAAGTATTTTTCTTCATAAATTGTTCGTAACAAAAATAACAATTGGTAATATGATATTTTTTTATTTGCTTATTTTAAAATTAAGCAAAATTAAAAAGCTGTAAAAAAGGTTTTAAAACGAAATAAAGCTTAATGCACTCAAAGTGTGCAATTAGTAGACCACTTATTTAATTGATTATGTAACAATAACTTATATATTGTAAATTTTTTATTAAAACTTAAAAGCAACATGAAAGTATCAAATACACGGGATAATTATTTTTATCACGTTTCTTTATTATTATTCTCGCATTTGGTGGTTTTTGAGTTTTGTGCACGATCTTTTGGGATGTACTTTTCTAAAGAGAAAAGGAAATGTCTTTGTTTGAACTTTATTCGACTATTGTAATAAAATTAAACTTACCTTGGCTTTAAATAATTTATTTAATGAATATTTGCAGCTTCTGCTTGATCAAATGTGGCCTGCTTTCCAATTTTTTCGTTTTTGTTTGAAATTTTTCCAAATTGACATAAAATTTTCACAAATATTTTTTGTTTTTCTTCCAAAACATATTAATCTGATATCTTCGCTATACATTTTTTCCTTTTATCGCCAAATTATCTTCTGACTAATAAAAGAAGATTAATGTGGTCAACATACAAAAAAGCGCTACTTATTGCATAAGAAGGCATGAATTTATTGCTTCTAAGAGCACATGAAAGAAGCGCTTAAAAGAGACATATTAAGTGGGACATCGAGAACAAAAATCATGCTTTCTTTATTTGCTTTGAAAGCGCTTCGTAATTAAATAGTGCCTTCGGGAGCGCTTCTGGGTAAGCACTATTTTTTGCTGGGTACTTTTGTAATGACGATAAAAAGAAGATATTGCCATTATATCTTTTTGACGATATATTTTCCAAATTCTTATTGTTTAAGGGTTAAAGATTTTATAAATAAAAGTTTAAGATAATTATAGTCTAATCTAATTTAAATGATATTTTTGCGAAAATTATGCAAATTTTGTTCAACTTTTTGATAAAATAATCAGTTTGTATAAAATTTTCTGCAAAGAAGCCGCTTTACACACAAACCCGAATTATAATTGCTTAAATTTCTTCTTTTTTTTTATTATTACAATTATTATATTATAAAAATAGCAATCAAAGATTAGACATTTTATAAAAAATCTTTAAAATTAATAAAAAAAAAAACATGTGTTTTTAAATTTTTATCAAATTCGTGGGTCATTTTTGATTAAGACGAAGTCAGAATTGTATATGTTAATAATTATAAATATCTTAAGTCAATAAATGATAACAACAAATAAATTTTCAAAGTTTTTTTCCACTTAGGCCGAAATTCGTCACGGGTTAATATTTGCTAAAATGAAAAATTGAATTCTGCGCTTTTTAAACAATTGCAATAATATTGGGGTGTGCTATGAAAAAAATATCGACATATCGTTTTAAGGGATATCCTAATGAAGATTGATCCATTTTCAAAGCCCAAAATGCTTTAGTATGATAATGCGTTTAAGATTGACATTTCACAAGCACGTTGACAATATTTTCGTTACTTTAAATATGTTAATGTTTTTAACAAACTTTAAATTGAGTTTCATTTTTCAAACTGCTTTCTATATAACTGTGATAATAAATGACTAGATATTTTCATGTGTTCTAGGTCATGGTCGTTATCGTTTAAAAACGGAAAAATTTTTGGTTTATTTTATATATTTATTACTATGTGCCTTCCTTTCGTGTGTGAATTTTACAGAAATATGTAGGAATGAGTATTGGCGTGGTATTTTGTTAAACCTCTAATGCGCAAGACTTTCAAATGAGTCCTCTTAAAATGGTTAATATTTTTCATCACAATGTAGTAGGGTTAATATTTTTTGCACATTAACTTGATAAATTGACAATAGATATTTTTATCTATTGACACGCGTATCTTTTATGGCTTTATGGTGTTTTTGATGTTAGAATTTACATCATAAAGATAAAGTACGTTATTCTATATTTGGAATAAATTTGACAGTAGATTAGAAACAGAAAATAATTGAATGAAATTTTTAAGTAAATAAACAATAACAATTTTTAAAGAAATTAAAAAATTTCGACTTTACTTAATACCGAATTTTATTGCTCAGCCAATTTCTAAGCACCTTCTAACGTTTATCACCCATAACTATTATGTACTTTTTAGCATGCATGTAATAATCTGGTTTAATTACAACTATTTTGCTATGCTTAAAAATAACTGTGATATGTCACGCAAATATAAGTACAGTGTGATAATATGAAACCTTAAAATATTCTATAAATAGAAATGTAGTTTTGTCATTTGAATGTTATGTCTGACCTTAAGTGACAATATTTTTTTCTGCGTAGGTGATTTTCGGTATTTTTTAATATAAAAAGTTATCACAAAGATATTTTTCGAAATTATATGGAGCTTTTGATTGTTAAATGTAAGTGCGGAAAATTATCACACTGTGCAACAATATTAAAGATAATAATACAGCACGGCATGTAATTTTTTTTTTTTTTTTTTTTGTGGGCTTGGCAGTTACAAAACAACACTTACAATCAGTACGACAGAAACACATACACTTATAGAATTATGTAAGGGAATGTAACCAATTGTGGTATGTTCCCTAAAGCGAACCTTTCTTTTTATTCCGCATTGTTTCATGAATATGTCAAAACTGTTTATGCAATATAAAGTGTAATTTTTCCTAAACCAAAAGAATTTAAAGAATTTCCAAAGTCGGATTTTTTGTAAACGGTAAGAATTTTATTCACAAATTTCATAAAACTAATTGATTCCATAAACAAACATAATAAATAAAACAAATAACCCTTTGAGACCCACGCTCTCGTTTGTGAGCTTCAACTTTAAAAAATTCCCTCTCGCTTATTTTTTGTTTTTGTTTTAAAATTCTTTCAGCATATGAATATTTTACAGTTACTCTATTGTAGAAAATAAATACAACAATTTATTGATAAATGTCTAAAAAAATAACATTCTATAAATCAAATTAGTAAATTTTGGAAAAGCATTTGGGTAAGTACAAGAATTCTTTTTATTTTTAATTTTTATTCTTGGAGCAAGTTAATATAATTTAAAAAAACTATATAATTTTTAAATAACAAGAGAAATCTTGAAAAAAATAAAAGAAATTATATGTTTTCTTTTACCAAAATTTGTTACAACACGATTGTGAGCTTTGGGCATAAGTAAACAATAGCACGTTTGTGTGTTTTTGTTTCCTTTTACAGAAAATCGTGGAATTTAACTATGGAAAATCAAAAAGAGTGTATACTGGATTTGTTTAAGCGAATCCGGTGCAGATTTCTCTTCAGATGATGATGATGATGATTATGGCACCGAAGTACGTAAACCGTCAATCCGAAGATGAGGAGGAAGTTTATAAAGTAGCTTCGCAAAGTCAAGCAATAGGGGAAGTAATGACAAAATATATCACCTGAAATAAAACTTGAGCCCTTAGAATCTGAACCAACTTTAACAGTTCATAAAACAAACAAAAGATCTCGACCCACTGTAACTCCAGAGGATATTCGGTACGATAGATACTATCACTGGCCAGAAGTAGTAGATGGAAATCATTTGACATGGCGTTACACACCGGATGTAAGGGTAGCAGCAGAACCAGATGTAGTAAGAGCGAAGCCCATTTATGTCACACAAGAGAGATCATCTGTAAGATCAGTTAAAACCACTAGTGTTAGTATGTAACTATAAGAATTGCCATGTTTTTGTTTTATTTTATTAGTATTTACCATACATATACTTATGAACAACTTCTTTGCTTTAAATAGTTTAGATATAAAAAATGTGTTATTTAAAAGTAGAAATAAGCTATTTAGGTTCGGTTTTACACTGATTTCATATGCAGGTACATTTTTTTTTTTATGAATAAAATTTTTAAAATCTTTCATAAACATTGTTTAAATCATCTGACATTCATTTGTAGAGTTATGCCCAAAACGCACAATTGTGATATGTCATTTTCTAAAAAAAAAAAATCTCAAAAAATTTTAAAAATTATTTTAAAACGATATACAAAGTTTCAGATCAAAAATTTTAAGTTTTGTGGAAACGGCAGCCCTTTTTCAGTCTGGGTCTCAAAGGGATAAGTGAAAAATTTAATTTTCATAAGTGGACCTTTGATATATTTTCTTAGTTTTTGATTTTTTATATGTTTTAGACTTTTTTTAAATGGTTATGCATCACTTTAACTGTTCTATCTATTTCGGGCAATTTTTGAACATGTTTCACAACAAACTAAATATCTTCTTTTTACCGCAATTGAAAAAGTTAGCATTATATATAAAACACTTAAGCAATTTTACATAAAACATTTTAATTAACAAAATTAAAGTAAATTTTAGTTTAAATACAAATTTTTCGTCGATTTGAATTAATTTTCTAACAATTTTATGTTCTATAATGTGGACCGATTGAGTTATTTTGAAAATTGTTATATAACTTTTTAAAATTAGTTGATACATAACAATAATCTATAACCGAAAAATGCCCAAGGAGTGTATGTCCAAACTGATGTATTTGGATTGAAATGTTCCATTTACAATTAGCCAAAAATGAGGTTGTAGGTCCACATTAGGATACATTCCCTTATACAATCTCATATAGAAATTTGTTCGGGTGACGTTTCCATAAGAAACATTAATTTCTGTTTACTTACCACGGGCATTTAACCCACTGCAAATTTACATTATAAAAATAATTTTTTATAATATTGAAACATATAATTCGATGTGGTAAAAGATCTCATTGGAGCTCGAGGTTGGAAAACTGAAACATTAGCACTTATCCTTTTTATATAAAAATCATTAAAATGTTTTCATAAATAATTTTTCAATAATTTGTATGTCTTTCCATGCAAATTAATATGATTTCTGAAAAAATTTTGCGTTGTACCATATGGAGGCCTACAAGTTATTAATAAAAAAACTAAAGTACGTTTTATAGTATCCTCGTTGAATGAAAATCCAACAATATTTTATATATGTTATTATACCACCTCAAAAATGCTTTTTATCCGGATTGAACCTTTTTTATATTACTTCAAAATTTTTTGACTTTAAGATATTTTATAAAAATTTGTGTGTTAAATACAATAATTTATTATTTAAATATTCGTCGAAGCCAATATTATGCTCATACTTGTTTTGTTTGTCTGAATTTTATTTATTTATCTAAAAAAAAAAAAACTACCACCCTAATAAACCCCTTTAGCATACTTGGGAAACAGTGTTTAAATGCATTAAATGGTCGGTAAGTATGTGTAAATTATGGGGCTGATACTTAAAGGGATTTCTGTTTTTATTCACGAATAAAACCGAGAATGCTATGAACCAAGAGGAAAAAAATATGGCCAATATAAACCTACGTTAAGATACCTTACAAGATATGTCGTAACATAAGTATAATGGATTCTGAAGTTTTACAACTGAACAAAGGTAGTTGAAAAGTATTCTAAATCGACAAAAAAAAATTAAGCATGTGTTACGCGTTCATTTTCCGGCAAGTGATCATAGTTTACGAGTTACGAAAACGCCTAAACTTCTAACAACTAATTTATATCGAGTGATAAATCATTTTTTAATTAAATTGGTACTCCTAACACCAATATCCCACAAATTCTTAAACACAGAGTGTCCATATTTTAAAAACTTTTAACCGCTTAACTGTAATAAATTAAGAGATTTTTCTAAGCTCGGAAATAAAGAAACGCTTACAGAAAATGGACAACACTAACCGACTTTTAAATTTTTTAGCTTTTGGACCATAATTTTTTCAGTCGTAACTCGATTATCTAAAATTTGTTACCTTTGTCCTACTATACTCTACCCAGTGTAGAAACGATAATGATATGTCTTTACTTTCTTCACTACAGTAATGACACCGGCTTACTCTCTACTTTAGTTTAACACAAATACTAATGACTTACTAACAACTAGCTAACATTTCCCATTATTGTAATACGAAAAATAATACGTTACCCATAAGTGCTTATTTTTTTAGACTCATAATTATTTCAACTCTAGCTGGTACATATATAACTACTTATTTTGATTAGTTGTAAGCTGGAAAGAAATAAGATTTTGTGCAAGCAAGTCATTTATGTTTTTATTATCAAGTAATATAAAATGTCGAAATAGGTAACCATATCAGTAACTACTTACTTTACCGCCTACTAGGTAATGAGTCCACCCATTAATTTTAGGCTCATCGCCTGTAAAATTCATCAGTAAAGTAAGGTGTATTGTAATGAGTGAAGCCCTATGTCGAAACATTACTTTACCCATATTTGGTAATGTGTGGTTTTGCTGGGTTATTTAAGAAAACAAATGGGAGTTTTGCAAAAAAAAAATAATATGCAATATATTATTTCCGTCAGTTTTTGTCTCGTCAGTATCTGAGATTACGATATTCTTTATTTCCTAAAATATTTAAACGTATCACAATTTTAAAAAGCCAAAGCATTTTATTAAAAATAGTATGTGTTTTATAGACTTGTGTTTACAGAACATGAATACGATCGTTAGTTTTTAAAATACACTCAAAAGAAAGTGGCTATGCACATTTAGTTTTTTGCCGACACTGCATATTTATTTTTAATAATTAGAAAAAACATAAAGACAAATTTTTAAATGTTACGCTCAATAGTTACAAAGCTCAACGTTGCGTTCATTACATATCTGCCGACCTTTTACAAAAGCAATTATGTCAAGTTAGGAATTTTTTTTAAAGAATTTTGTAGTCAATTAACATTTCACATCAACACTTTATACGCTTAACGATACGAGACCGCCACAAATGAATTTATTTCGAAGTTTTGGATATTTCTGTTTAACATGAAAATGTATGTCATTTGTAATATTGGGCGTTATACTCGTACTTAAGCGATTATTTTTTCGTTTAAAATGTATCATATAGAAAAAAAAACACAGAATTACACCAAACAAATTTTTGTTTGCATATGCATAATTTCGATAAAATTTTTTAATATAATGATTTTGTTTTTTAAGAAATTATGATAAAGTCATTAAAAAATTTACTGAAAAAAATTTTTAATTTTAATTTTCAAGGATATTTACACCATTTTTTTGTACTTGCGGTGTGTTTCAAAAAAGTTTGTATTTGAATTAAAATTGCAGTTTACGCTATATTTAAAAGTGGTAATTTGTTTTGGAGATCATATTTAAATTTAACGTTAGAGAAAATACATTTTTTTTTAAAGTAAATTAAAAAAGTACTGTTTTTTAACACGATGATATTTAAAGCATTTTTATTAACCCGCTAACGGGTAATGCTGCCTCAGGGCAGTCTTCATAAAATTTACCACAAATGCGTCAAATGAGCGTTTTTATACTTAGAAATTAATACAATCCGATAGAAAACTAAATTTGCTAAATATTTTGCGAAGAAAATTTTTCGTGTGCCGTCCAAGGTTTGGAAGCGATAAAGCTTCAAAATCAAAATTTCGTAAAATTTCAAAAATTAATTATTTTTGAAAAAAAATAGTTTTCAAAAATCTAAAAAACCAATTTAAGTTGACAAAAAAACTCTTTATAATAAAATATAAGTAAGATTGAAGCTTTATCTTTAATAATAAGTCCTTACTTTAGTAGAAGGACTCACAGGATTTTATAAGGATTCCTCTAAAGGACATCGTCTTAACTTATAAAAATAATAGACGGATTTTTATGAAATTTTGCAGATAGAAGACATTAAGTATTAATAGCAGAGCGTTGAAGTTTGAACAATATAAATTGAAGTTTTGATACTTTTTTCGCCTAATTTCGCTTTTCTCCAAAAAGCGAAAATCGCGATATCTTCCTAAATAAGAGCAGAAAAAAAATAGTTTTTGGAGTTTGGTTATATCTTGGTAAGAGAAATAATTTTTGTTCAAAACTTCTCTCTTATATGCTTTAGTTTTCAAAATGCACGCTAAAATATTCATATCGCCTAAATCAGGCAACGATAAACAATTTTGTTAAAGAACTTATTATTTGTTGTTTCGAGTGGAGCACATGTTATGAATTTCGTTGCAAAACATCGTTTCCAAAAAACTCAGTTCACGCAACAAACTGGCCTCTTTCAACACACCGAATGTGCCAACGTGATTAAAAAAATAGATATGGAGATTTATGTAGTCATATAAATTTCTATGTGACGCTATATGTAATCTTATTAAATTTCATACGAAATATGGGCTCATATACTTGTATCTGTTTGTATGGGTTTAGATTTAATCTGATGCAATCAGATAAATGGTCCAGTACAATTTTGTTATTAATTTGAACAACCGTATTATCCTTGGTTCTCATTTGAGACTGTCTTTATTTATTCATTATTTTATTATAAACCTAATCTTAATTATTAACATTAACTTAATAATTATCATTAACTATGGCGTATATATAGGTGTGTATTTATTCTCACGACGTCAGCGTAATTGCATTTGGTTATACGTCGCGCATGTAGACGGGATGGATCGTATATCTTTTTTTAATAATATCGTTCCATATATTCTACTAGGTAGCAATGGCAAGTGTAACCTTGACATTGACACACATAAGTACAATACAATTTCATCCGAATCATGGCCGATAGAATTGTATTAGATTGTGTCAGTTTTGTATCCGATTTTCTAGAATAAAAAATTGCGATCTAAAGTTTTGCATAAAAAAATTTTTAAAAAGGTTGATTTTCTTTTATTTAGTTCTTCTTAGTTTAAACGAGCTTAAGATCATTTATTTTTAATTATTTATTCCAATATTTCGTCTCCACATTGGGTGACTTCTTCAGTTAACAATTATTACAATTTGAAGAACTTGTATTAATAATTAAAAAATTATATACACATAACAAATTTTTTCAAAAAGGCGGGAAATCAAAAATATTTTCTATCAATATGAAAAAATAAAAATATCCCAGAAATCAAAAATAAATAAAAATAAAAATATCACAGAAAACAAAATAATTATAATAATATTTAAAATCTTAACTAGAATATTGAAATACATATATTATTAAACATCATAATAATTATCTTAGTTTCTATTAACTAAATGTCTGTAAATGGTACTTTCATTATTTGTAACATTTCTAACATATATCTGCGTTTGAAATATTCTCTGTGTTCAAAATTGATGTATTATTAAAATCTGGATAAATAAATAATCTTAAGCTCGTTTAAACTAAGAAGAATTAAATAAAAATATTTTTATAAATAAATTGTGTTTACTCGGGTAGGAAATATGTATTGATATATTCAATAGTATGCTCTACTTTAATAGGGCAGATTTAGATTAATTTTGGGTCATTCTAAAATATCATAACATTTTAGTTCTTTTTGTCAAGTTGATGAGTAATTCATTTGGCTTTTGTTTTAAGACTTAAAACGACAAATTGTCGTTTGCTCTATAAAGTAAAGTGCCAAACTCGTTGCATTTTATATTTTGAACGTGTTTAAAGTGAATTCAACACCACATATGAGGCTTTAAACAAAGTTATAAAGTTGTCATGAAATAAAAGTAAAAAAAAAAATTAAATAGTAGCATATGGGTAAGTCAATAAATTAAGAGACTTTTGAATTAAGTTTTTTATAAAACACTTACTTTAAGTGTTGTGTTACCTAAAGAGCAAATTGTTTCTATTCACAAAAAAAAAAGGAAAATACTCGAGTGATCTTATCAGACTTCCAGGCGATATACCCATTACTTATAAAATTTAAACAAATTAGGAAAATAATACCAAATATATTTAAGTTTGCTTAAAAACAAATTACAACAAAATTAAAATTAACTACAAATAACTACCGTAAATCAATTGAAATTTGGTAGTAGTAAAACAACTGACAAAGATGAACCGCTGGTGCGTTCCCTCCGATTGCCATAACATTTAGATAAAATAAATAGATGGGACAAAATTAATAAGGAAGAGTATTTTTTAGCTATCCAATTTCACGTTTAAAGGTTAAAATTTGGAGTAAAAAATAACGTCATTTTCCGTTACTTGCATCTTTTTTAAGCTCTTCAAAGAAACAATATACAAATTTTGTATCAAATTAAAGGTATTTGGATAACATTTTCATTAAAAATAGAAAAAGTAGTTAAAAGTTTAAAAGAAAGAAGAGTTTCGATCGACTTGAAAACCATTTTTACTTCTAAGTATGTGATTGGTCAATTTTTCTTATTATTTCTTCGTCTCCTCTATCTTATGTCCGATTTCCATCGAAATCTGAAATAACAAACCAACAGACTTCCTTGTTAGTAATTTTTGACTGTTAGAAAGACAATTTGCATTCAAAGTCACTTCACTTTTTTCTTACTTGTTTAATTATTTACCCAACCGGTTATCTGTGGAATCACCCTTAGTCTAAATTTTAAAGAGAATATTGTATAATACACCCTTAAATGCGGTTATTTTGTGGCCCGATTTCGTGTTTTAGTTTCTTTTTTTTCAACGCCAAATAGTACTTTAGGTTTTTGAGGTCATTACGATGTTGCTTAGTATGCATTTTAAGTCTCACAGTTGAATTGTAGTATATTTATATTTTATGTATATTTATAAGTATATCCGTACATATCCAGAACATGAGTTGCAAAAGTACACTTGTACTTAGTTTAGTGTTTTTGCAAATTAAGGTGGTTCAAAAATTAAAAATGGTTAAATGCGAACTTACTTAAGAATCATTAACAATTTTATTTTCTTTTTATTAAAGCAAACTAACATAGATTTTGTATAAGCGTAGAAAATACAGAGATTTCGAATAATTTTTATTTTTGAACAATCCTAGTTCAGATCATATATATATTAGTATACTCTACTTATTTGTATTTAATTATAACTTCAAACATTTTAGCTTAAACTTTTCAGTCTGTATACTAAACACTTATAATATTATGTTGGTAA
>CM037854.1:92628823-92837977 GCA_021234595.1 Delia radicum | reverse complement strand
TGTTGCCGTTCTGTGTCGTTCTGTTCTGTAGGTAATATTTTGTAATTACTTTTTCTGTGAAAGGAATCAGCTGTTTAAAAAGTAAAAGAAACCCAACCAAAAACATTCAAATCAGGGATGATAAATGCGATTTTAAAATAGTACCAACCTGCATATAAAATAGTACTTAGATATAAATTAAAAAAACAAGAGTGCATGCATTAAATTTGGTTTTACCAATTTTTATCTTTGTACCCTCTAAAATGAACAATTACAAATGAAACAACAAAAATATATTAAAAAAAAATATTTTAAGAGGTGAAAAACAAAATTTTGAGGGTGAAAAACTTTTTTGGATGTAAACAAATAAATTGTGTAGTGAAAAACATTTTTGAGGTAACAAAACTATTTTTGAGGTGAAAAAAAAAAATTTGTGGAGAAAAAAAGAATTTGCGGTGAATTTTAAATATTATTCACCTCTTAGCGTCTGGTGGAAAAATATGACGTTATATTTTAGACACCAGACACTACAATGAATTCTAATAATATACAGTGCATTATACACCAATTTGTATTAATTTAGAGGTACTTTCACGTTGTCACTCATTACTTTTGAACCGCTGGACCGATTTTGCTCATTTTCAATACCAAACTTTTCGGAAAAAATGTACATAAAGCTATGTAAAAATGAGCAGCCGATATTGATATAAAAAATTATTAAAATTTTGAGATTTTTTCATAAATTCACGAAATTTTTAATATTTTTTGAATGTGCTATTAATATCTTGCGTATTGAATTACGTTTCTCACAGTTTTTTGCAAATACAATCCTTGTGATTGGTTGCAAACAAATTTGTTCGTGAACTAATTCGATTTTAAAAACACCCTGATAATAGTCAATTTCACATTTTTATAAGATTTTCAATATTTACTTTTTTGAAAATCAAAATTAGTCATTAATAATTATAACCCTTAGTGATTGAATTCAATAATTGGTTTAATCGATTACTAAAACTCTAATATAATCATCTGTAATCAGTCGCACTCAGTGAATTCATGTGATTGAATTAACAGCGCTTGGTTCCAAATAAATTCATTGTTCATATTCATTACACAGGTCAACAGCAAAAAAAGGCTTGACTAACCACTATATAGATTTGATGCATCATGGCTGCCTAAGTACAAAAATGGTAAAATTTTTCAATTCTATGGATAATTTTTTTTTAAAAAATTTTTTTTTTTTTAAATTGACAATATTTTGAGCCATTTCTCCACTTATGTTGTCATAACTCAAAAACAACTAGTCCGATTTTGTCAAATTAAATTTACAAAAATTAAGGTTTACAATATCTTTAAAGAACTGTACAAATTTTTTAATGCGATCAATAGTTTCAAAGTTATGAAACAAATTGTTAGCAAAAAAAAAAAAAAAATGCTAAAAAAAAAAAAAATTTGAAAAACAAAAATCTGGAAAAAATCGAAAACTGCAAAAAATATTACTTTTTATTTTTTTGTAGTAAAGCTACATATCATGCGAATTAAACTAGATATGGATCATAAAATCGATGCATGCTTTACATTTTATTTACAATTAATTGAAGGTATCGCATATTTACAAGCACTGTAGAAAATTGTACCTACATAATGAAAATGCAGAACATAAAAACTCAGGTGCATTTTACGACACGCATTTTGGCAAAACCCCTTTGGGAAAAACCTCTATGACATTTTTATGATTCTAATAATTAAAAAAAAAAATAAGTAATAAACAAAAGATTGTTTAATTTTTACGATTGCGGTAGGATAGTAATAAAACGCTCATAAATGTGCGTGTACGCTGAAGTGCTCTTATTTTCCGTTAGCTACCTGTAACGGATAATTTTTTTTTTTTCATAAAAGTCCTTAATGTTTTTTAGGATTCTTGGGAATAATAAAAAATTTGCAGCACACACAAACTGTATCCACACAAAGGGTTATCCCAATTATAGTATCAGTATTTATAAGATCTCCTTGACCCTTTTTATTTCATTCAAGAAGTGTTTGCGATAACGCAAACATCATTTAATACCTACACAAAAATTAGAGTCATACAGCTTAGAAGTTAAAAACAATTTTCAAATATTAATAAAATGAGCCAGAAAGCCAGAACATTTTCATGTAAAAACGATCCAGATTTATCTTGTTATGTGTGCGGCCAATATATCACCGGGAAAAAACGGAAGTGGTTCTTAACTTCATTGCAAAAGTCATATCAAGATTGCTATAATATCTATCCGCACAATTTGAACCAGCATTGGACACCGAGTACTATATGCATTCCATGTCGATTGAATTTATCTATGAAGTCTTCTAACGTAAAGTAAGTATAAATTAATAGATTTGGAATATTTTATAATTACAATATTTCTTAATTAAAATTTGAATTCTTCATATTCCTGATTTCAATTTTTTTTTTCATTTTACAGACGACACTTGGAAATTTTGAAGCCTATGCTATGGAGAGAAACAGCGAACCACGCATCCGAGTGTTATTTTTGTTTAAGTACAAAAAGCATATTTGATGGCCCACAAATTCGCAAATTGGTGAACGATACTGAATTTGGCAGTTCAATGTCAGAAATTGAGAAGAATGCATGGGATTCGTTTGTATGGGTTATTCAAAATTTCTTAGGAAATAACAAGGGTGATGATTACGTTGCGCACGTTGAAGAGATGTTAACTCACTTCCAGAATCTTGGATGCAACATGAGCATCAAATTACACTACCTGCACAGTCACTTAGATCGTTTTCCTGAACATCTAGGAGACTTGAGTGAAGAACAGGGCGAACGATTCCACCAAGATATCCGGACAATGGAGGAACGATACCAGGGTCGCTGGGATGCACACATGATGGCTGATTTTTGCTGGAGTATTCAGAGTAACACTTCGTTATTCAACAATAGTAGAAAATCGACTAAAAGAAAATTTCAGAGTTTGTAGTTTATAATACATATTTATTTATTTATTTTCTTGTTTTATTTATTATAATAAATGTGAATAATAAAATATAAATTTTCTACTATTTAATTTATTTATTTATTTACATTTAAGCTCATCCAACACAAATGTCTTTCCGAAGAATAGAATCAGTATATTCTAGGTAGGGTTTTGCCAAAAAATACACGAATGTTACTATGTAATGCATTTTTGATGTGAAAATTTGTACATAGCATGGGGAAAATGTTTTCAAAATTCAATCAATCGAAAGAAGAACATTAATACTCAATTTTATGTATATCAGACAAAAAACTAAAATTTGGTGAAAATGAGCGAATTCACTTAATTGTGAATAAATTCGAAAAAAATCAATCGATTTTTATGATCGATATCTCATTTTGTTCCTATTACATGTGGCTTTGCGATAAAGCAATAAATCTGAACGATTTTTGCCGTTTTTCGATTTTTTTTATGATTTTTTTAACCAAAAAAATTTGCTGTTTTCACGTAAAAAAAATATTTTTTCCCTCAATTTTTTATTATAACTCCAAAACTACTGAGCCGATTGAAACGCAATATATTAACGGATTAAAGGCTATGTAAATTTCAGTTTTTCTAAATTTATTTGAATAATATCGGACTAATTTTTTTTTAGTTATCATTAATTATGTGGAGACACGTCTAAAAAAATTTATAATTTTAATTAAAAATTTTTTAAAAAAAAACCTCTCCATAGAATTTCAAAATTGAACCATATTTGTACTACTGGGACCACAATACATCAAAATTGTATAGTGGTTTTCAAAGCCCCTAAAATTTTTTCAAAATTGTTGCCTTGTGTTATTGAATTTTAAAGGGATCAAGAAATTCATACATAGAAAAATTTGTAAACCGTACTAAATGAGTCATAGGAGTATCATGGTACATTTGAGGTTCAAATAGTACCATAAAAAGTACTATAGTACCAACTTTATCAACCCTGATTCAAATATTGAGAAAAAGATTTCACAACAAACTAATACATATTCACCTTAGGCTGTCACTTACCGTTGAATTCTATTTTCAACAGATTTGTCCGCAACAGAACAGAACGAAAAAGTGAAAACTAACCACACTTACAGACTTTCAATTGAACAGAAACAAAACAGCTGATTCGTAACAGAACAGAACATACAAACTAATCCTGCCTTTAGGTGTTTCATTTATTTAAAAAATCCGCTTCCAACGCTCTCTTCTAAAAACCTGATCTGCTTTTAAGAGAGTTTCGAAAAATGCGTTAACATTAAAAAATATGACGATTTGTTAAGGAATTTTTTTCTTATGAACCCTTACAACAGAAATGACAAAAAAATTTTAAAAAGTATACGTAAGAGGTGAAAACAACATTTTGAGGTGAAAAATTTTTTTGGATGTAAGTTACAAATAGTGTGGTATAAAAACATTTTTGAGGTCAATACCTCTTTTTGTCGTGAAAAAAGTGTTTGTGGTGAAAGAAATTTGAGGTTAATACAAAAAATTATTTACTTCTTAGCGTCCGGTGGAAAAATATGACGTTCTATTTTATACACAAGACTACTATGAAATTGTACTAATATACTCCAATTTGTATGGAAAATTTAGAGGTACCTTCAAATTGAATAAGGATAAAGAATATATATAGTATAAAAGGGGTCTTAGGCCTATATTTCGATGCATTACAAACGAAATGACAAACTGATATATACCCTCATCACAGCATGTGGTGGGTTTAAAAAACGAAAATAAAAGTACATTTTAAAAATCCAATTTATATTACTTAACTTGTTAGCGCAGAAATAAAAAATCCCCTTATTTTATTCCCAAGAAATATTGCTCAGTCATGTGTATTTAAAAACTTGTAAAAGTATAAGTGGGAAAATTTTTGCAGAAATTTTATACAACCACAGTCCCATTTGAATATAACAAGCCAAATGATACTTTTGTAAAAAATAAGCTAAAAAAAATAAAATGCTACTATTGCTAGACATTGAAGTGAAGTTTCCTTTTTCCGCTTTTATAAGTTTTTATACAAATTGTACTCGAACACGTAGTAGGGAGGCTCGAAATTTTAAAAATTATAGATTTTTAAAAAGATTTTGCAAAAGAAAGTAGCATTGCGGAAATTTATATTTTTTAAAACAGAATGTATTGGTGTTTTGCAACTTTTGTAATACAAATTTTCTAATTTAAGCCCACCCTTAATTCTACACCATATGTATATATAGCTCGGTAATCCATGAATTTATTGTAAAAAAAAATTATTATCTGCCTAAAATGGTAGTTTACCTCGTAAGCTGTGTAGAAATAACAAATATTGTGGAATATTTTTTTTTACAAATATGAACTTTTTTTATTCTTTAACTTTTTTTATTCTAAGAATCATTGAAATGTTACTATTTTTCAAGGTTAAAAGTTATGAATTAAATTGTTCGTAAATGGAGGCACTGACATTGTATTACAGCAAATGTGAAGCAATTTAGAAAGTAAGACTATTAAGAAAACAATTTTTATTGTCATCGTTAGTAATAACTTAAGTAGTACATTTAAATATGTAGATTAAATTCCATGTTTTATTAAGAATTTTAAAATATAAACTCTGCAGAGGTTAGAATTTGTATAAGCAAATATCTTTTCAAAATATTGGGATTAATTTTAATTTTTATATAACGATATGTTCGTTGATGTGGCCTGTTGTCTAAAGTGGACATTTCGCATTTTTTCGTAGTGTTGCATAACTATGTCAAAACTGTTATCAAGTTTAATTTCCACTGTCTTTATTTTAAACCACGAAGGTAGTAATTGCCAACCGTACCAACAAAATAGTAATGACAAACCTATGATATTTTTGTAAAACCTACCGTGTTAAAAATGCAAAAGGTACAACTAATATTGTACTTGTACTAGGAAAACACTACTTTGTTTGTAAAGCGTGTGGTTTGCCAGTACCCACCGCTGAATTCTTTGCCAATATTGTGTTTATAAATATTACAACCAATTATAACCATTTTATTTAAATGATTTATTATATTTCACACATTTAAATATGATGTATAAGAATTAGACGGAACTGCATTGCTACTTTTTAAATGTGTTTTATTACACATATTTCTCAAATTTCATTTAACCTATTTTAAAAGTACCAAAATGTTATGCCAACGTTGACAAGTTCGCTCATACCACTGGTTGGTCACTGTTATCAATCGGGTAACAGTGTAATACTGTCAAGATTGTTAATCTCACGTTCTGCCAACTCATAACCGACCGTCGCCGACGGTTTGCCAACACTGTGATGATTGGTGCCTGGGCAGTTTCGACGTGGATGCATACGTTTTCCCTGGTTTTATTGGGACGCTGCAAAAAATGCAATATAAAGTATAATTTTTCATTATTATTAAAAGTGAAAGAAAAACCAAGTCTCGAAGAATTTTTCACAATGAATTTTTGTAAACGGTAAGAATTTTATTCACAATTTTAATAAAACTAGTTGATTTGATAAAAAATTTAATAAAAATGTGAAAAATTAAGTTTTTATAATATTGGCTTATTTGATACATTTTCTTAGTATTTTTACATTTTTCGATATGTTTCATAACAAACAAAAATCTTTTGTTTACCGCAATTAAAAAAGTTATCATTACATGTGGTAACTTCTTAAGCAGTTTTAAATGATACCTAAAACGTTTTAATAAACAAAATTAAAATAAATTTTAATTTAATCCGTTTTAAACCACTCAACAAACCCCTTGAATTTTTGGTACCGTGAAATAACTCCCAAATGAAATAACTCCAAAAAAAAAATGAAATAACTCCCAAAAATTTTCCATATAAATTGGGTTTTTTTCACTATGAAATAACTCCCAATGCGTTAGGACTTATTTACAATTTTCTGTTAGAAATTATTTCGTTATGAAATAACTCCCAAATGAAATAATTCCTAACCAGGTTCTGTTGGGAGTTATTTCACTCCTTTTTGGCATTGGGAGTTATTTCACTATTGTTGGGACTTATTTCATTTTCACTTTTAAATGTGATTTTATTGTTGGGAGTTATTTCATATTTGTTGCGAGTTATTTCATTTCTATTAAAATTACATTTTGGTAAATTTTATGCATTTGTAACGGTTCTTAAAATTGTCGTAAAGTTAATAGTAGCAATACAATGAGTTATTTTACAAAAAGGAACGTAGTTCTTGCTAGAATTTTGGTAAGTAAAGATAGGTATTAAAGTGATTAAAAATAATGGCAAATCTTGAATTTAAAATAATGAGTGGCAAAAGAAGATGTTTTAAGCAATTGATTTTGGTGCATATTGAATATTATGAAAAGTTAAGACATATCAGAAGGAGGAGGGGTCTGGAAAGGGTGGCATGACATAACGCCCAATGACATAATGTCCATGGACGTTGTCACTTACGTTATGTCATAATGTCCATGAACTTTATGACACTCAGCTATGTGACATTATATCCACAAATGGAATAACTTAAAGTCCATTGACATTATGCCACTTTTTGGGTGACATAAGGTCCATGGACATTATACTCCAGTGTGGAAACAGATCAGTAATTTTGAAGTTTCTTTTATGTCGCATGCAGAAAAAACTTTATTTCGCGAAGCCGCCTGCCGCGTTCTACGAAGGAAAAAAAACCCCTAAGACCGGCCGAAGGCCGCCACCCATGTAGAACTTGCTTTTCAAATCAGATGTCGAATCCGTTGAAATCTTATATTTTTAGGACATCAAGTAATTTTTAAAAACCAGTTTTTCTGTCTGGCGGCCTTCGGCCGCTCTTAGGGGTTTTTTTCCTCCGTAGAACGCTGCAGGCGGCTTCGCGAAATAAAGTTTTTTCTGTGTGCGATTATACGATTTATAAATTTAGTTTTATTTTGTGATGTACTACTAAAGAATATTTAAAAAAATTGTATTGATATACTAAATATTATTAAACTTTTTATTTTAAAAAGTCTGGACGCTAGGCCACATTTGAAAGTGACATAATATCCAAAAAAATAATGTCGTAATGTCCATGGACATTACGACATTTTCCAAATTGTCATAAAGTCCATGCACATTATGTTTGTTGATTATTTTTGTATATTTATGTATACGTTAAATTCTATCTTTATAATATGTTTAATATTATGTACATTTTTACATGTATTTATGAAATAAATAGAATTCGATATTTTTGAATTGGGAATTATTTAATTTTTTTTTGGACTTTTTTCATTGGGAGTTGCTTCATTCTTTGTTGGGAGTTATTTTATTACTATGAAAAAACTCCCAAATGTTGGGGCTTATTTAATTTTTTCTTTGGAGGTTATTTCATTTATTAAAATTGGGACTCATTTCATTTTTTTGGGACTTATTTCATTGGGAGTTATTTCATTGGGACTTATTTCATTTGGGAGTTATTTCACGGTACCTGAATTTGTTGACTAAATATGACAGAAAGATGTAATAGTGTCTCAGTAAGCTTATTCTAAAGTATTTTATGTACTTAACGGGTTAGTATATTTTTTAATTATAATTTTTATTTGTTGCTAAATGAAATATAGACCAAACTGTAATATACAATTTAATCTATCGAATTTTCACGATTTTTGGTAATTTTTATGAAAATTGGTGTTTTAAGATAATATTTCAAAATTTTCTATGGCAACCCTGACAAACCCATTTTTAAAAACTTTTTTGTTTGTTGGAAGAACAATCAGCTAATTTTTCAAATTAAAAAGAAAATGAAGTATTTTTCTGCATATTAAACTTTTTACATATTCAGAAAGTTCTTCATTCGATTTTTTAATTTTAAATAAAAAGTACATAAGGGAGCTTTCGGTAGTGGGGCACAAACACCACCCCCTATTATCTCCAAATTTAAGAGAAATAATAAAAAAAC
This sequence comes from Delia radicum, assembly GCA_021234595.1. Classification (NCBI taxonomy): domain Eukaryota; kingdom Metazoa; phylum Arthropoda; class Insecta; order Diptera; family Anthomyiidae; genus Delia; species Delia radicum. Next base: position 92,829,108 of record CM037854.1, on the reverse strand, counting down.
TTAGCTGACAATTTGTTCAGTTTTTGATCATGTTTTATATCTCCAAGTTTTAGGGGTTTACTATGCAGGTAGTCCCGCACAGAGACATTTTTGTGTTTTGGAAGAGTTTAAAAAATATATGAAAATAACTTTTGATAACTTTTTCAATTGGTGTATTAAAATATATGTCTTTAAGTATGATGTTCTGTTGACTTTGACTGTTCGCCAAAGAGAAAGATACAGTGAAACCTATCAATAACGGACACTCCTACATCTCCCCTTAATGAACTATTTTAGTCCAAAGAAATCATTAAATCAAACTTGGCCTCTCATTTCCGCTGTCTTTTCTAAACTTATGTAGACTAATAATTATAACGTAAGTATGTCCAAATCCCGAATAAAAAGGGACACTTAAAGAGTAAATTCCATTTGTGCGCCACGAGGTGGATCAGTTTTGCCGTTTTAGGTTGCTCTAAAAAACGTTAAAAATAATATATAAGACATAGGAATAATGGAAATGGAATTATGATTAAAAATTAGTTTAACAAAGAAAACACACCAAATTCTGTAAAAATTTTCTTTGTTTCTCAACATAATCTTCTTTTAGCTCGATACACTTTTCCCAGTGATATTCAATTCTATCGAATTTACGCTGTTTATAGTTTGAACAGCCATCAACCACAGAATCCACCTTTTTTATGTTGCCAAATCTGTTACCACCTAGCCAGTTTTTCAAGTTTGGAAAATAATAGAAAATATTCCGATGGAGCTAAATCCTTCGAATAAGGTACGTGAATTCGAACTTTCATTCATTGATTTTGGCTATTGTAGATGTGTGAACTGGTGCATTGTCTTGATGAAACAACACTTACTTTTCGCCAAATTCGGTCTTCTTTACTTAATTTCATCACTTAAACGTTGTCTTGCCTGCATATGTAACTGTCTTCGCCTTGCTTGGTTACGATTCTTCCATTCCAGTCCACTCCATTGACAGTTCCTCTTTCTCAAGTGGGAAGTGGTGGATCCATGTCTCATCCTTGGTTATGAAACGATGCAAAAACTAGGCTTTATTGTGGTGAAATAGCTAAAAACACTATTCAAACATCTCCACGACTCTGTTTTTGTTCTATGGTGAGCAAACGCGGCAGCCATTTTACGAACAGCTTTCTCATCTCTAAATTTTTGGTCAGTATACTATGTATAGTACTTTTTGAAATGCCTATCAATTCAGCCAGCTCACGCATATTCAGCCGACGATCATTCAATACCATTTTGTGGATTTCCTTAACCGTTTCTGTCGTGGACCCCTCAATTGGTCGACCTAAGGGACGAAGGAGCAGACTCTGACAGAGTACAATCTAGCTTGGCTTTCATATTGGTTGGACTGTGACCTTTCAAATGAAAGTATTGAATAACACAACGTTGACCAATTTTGTCCATGTTTGCAAATTCATCTTTGATGGTTTCATAAAAAAAAGGGTAAACAACGTGGCGCCTTGAAACTTAAAACATATGTTTTCTAAAGTGTCCAATTTTCACCAAAGTAATTTTTTCCAAACCACTGCCGCAATCTATACGTCACGTCGGCTAATTTTGGGACCGGCCTCGTACATAATTCAAAAAATCTGAAGAGACATATATTCGAAAGCTGTTATTGGATTTATCTAACTCAAAAATCAATCGATTCATTGGTTGTCTTTCAAATTTATACAATTAAAGAAAATTGATACTTAAAGAATGAATTTATGCAAATGAAATTTTTTAGTTGCATATTCATTATTATTCTCCTCCTTCAAAATTTTTAAAACATGTATCAATGGAAATCTTTACATTTTGTATAAAACAACTAAAATCAAATGTGGGTTGAATGAGAAAACCCACAATCGACTTCATGGCTATAACTCGACCGTGTTCAAGGTTATCTCTACTACACTGTTATATACACGGTTGAGTTGAAAAAAAATCTTTAGTTAGTATTTTTCATTTACTCACACCTACAAACGTACGTATTGCCTGTATATACTGATGAGTGGGTGTATCCTTTGTTTTAAGTTTATGCGGAAATATATTAAAATCCGAACATAATAATATTTAGAACAGCTTTTTCCATTTGTTGAAAAAGCAATGTAAGTTGGTGGTTTCACAAAATAATTCTTTTTATATAAAATTTTAATGACAAGGATATAATAAACTGTTGATTATATACGTTTAGAAAAAAAGAAGGAATAATTATGCGTATATAAGAAAAAAACTTTTTAATTAGAAGCTTTATCTGCATAATATTTGAAAAAAATAAAAATGCCGGCATTAAAAGCTTAAATATGAATAAGCCTTAAAGTAGGCAACATACTTGAAATATTTGTAAAGCCTTACAGAAATCTATAAATTTAAATATTTTCCACACTCTTTAGAATATGCTATAATTTAGTTTATAAACATAAGTTATGATTATATTTTCTTTATATTTTCCTTGAACATTTTTGCAATTACTTAGCTGTGACATTATTTATCATACGGTAAATCCCTGACATCATGTTTTCATCTATTAAGGCTTAACATTTGATAAATAACTTTTTTTCAGTTCTTTAATTACATAAAGTAAAAAAATATGTTTTATACTCTGTAACATCAAATGTATAGTTTTTTTTTTTAATTTTCTACCATCTTATTATTATGTTTTGACAGCTTTATATTGACAAGTATTAAATTGTAATACAATTTTATTTGTGTGCTTACATTTAACAAGAATACTGAAACAAATACTTTTAAAGTTATTAAATGTTAACAAAAACTTAATTAAAGCTAAAATATTTAAATCCCTTTAGGTAGTCTGAGAGAATTATCTGCAGAATATTAAACATATTTTGCATAGAATCAGTGTAATTGCACTGGAATTCATTTATTGAAAAGTTAAATTCAATAAATGCAAATTTTCATGAAATTGCATAAAAATCTAATTTTATTTAGAAAAAGTTTCAACTAGAAAACGTTAGTTTTAGTGTAACTCAAACACACATTTTATTGAATAACAAAAATACTGACCGTTTTCGGATATATTTCATATACCAGTTAATGCGTTTTTAAATACTCTTTCATTTGGTACACTAATTTTCTAAATTTTCTTAGGAACAATGCGAAATAAAGGGAAAAAATAAAAATGTGGTCATATTTGATCCCAATTTTTAACCCCTGAACATGTCCCTTATTTCTTTCTGCTTTATAACACATCTCAGTTTCATTAAGATGGGAGAAAACAGATCGAAAGAATCTCCTAGAAAGAGAATTTAAGAACAAATGCTTAAATTTTGCTACTTAGTGGAAAATGTTTACTAGGCTTCTAGCGAACTTCGAACTTAATTGCTCGCTTCTGGTTGATTAGAACCGGTTTTTTAGAACTAGTTTTTTAGAACCGAACCTCACTATATCAATAAAAATTGTTAAAAAAAATAAATAAATAAAGATAAAGTGTTGTAAAAAATTAAAAATATTTGTTTTATAAAAATAATAAAGCTGGGGCCTTGCTAATCATATTTTTCTGTTCGTAGTATTAAAAATATTTTAAGTTTCATTACAACTGACAAATTTTGAAAAAACTTGCATATTTTCGAGCATTTTTATATATTATTTAAATAAAGAATCCATTTAATATTTTTATCTATTTTTTTTTATTTTATTAATTAATAATCATATAATTACAAATTATATACTATTACCCTAACCGAGCACTAGCTACTATGGCCTTCGGCGCGTTGTAGAGAAAACAGACCAGTGCCTCAGGTGGGAATCGAAACCACGACCCCCCGCACTGATAAGCCAGCACGCTGTCAACTAGCCTACCAGCGCGCACATAATATTTTTAATTTTTAAAATTGTTTCCGAAACAATTTTTATTTTCAATGAAATATCTTCTTCACTCCCAGAATCTTTATTCAGCCACTTAAAGATTGCTCTTTTTATTTACTCGAAATCAATAGTTTTAAGAATCTTGAAAGGGTTGTAATCCGATTCCTAATTTATTTATGCGCGAAATTAAATTGGTGCTGAAACACTTTTATTTGGAAAATTCACAAGCCCAATAAAGACACATCGATGGTCATAAATTACTACGACGCGGCTGAAATTTTTGTTTTAACTTGAGCTAAAAATGCGATATTCCTTAACCCAAGTAGTAAAAATGTACTATCTGCAAAGTTTCACACAGGTGGTCTAAACTTGGGTATTTAAAAGCACTATATTTCCGATTTCTGAAAATATCTAAAATCTGTTGACAAATTAAAATGTTATAACAACTCATCTCAACAAAATTATAGATGGGTCAAGACCCTATTACTAAAATATACTTTTCTATATTCAGGAAGTTATAACATCGTGTTTTATGACCTTTTTACAAAATTTGTTATATAATATGAATTGTATCCCTTTTACTTTCAAAAATCAGGTTTAACCTTTCTTTCTTTCTTATGTGTTATTTCTTCTTTGAGAAATCGCCCATTGTACTTATAGTGAAAATACTATACAAAAAAATTTATTGGACTATTTTTTTTTTTGAATGGGATAAAATGTCTGGAAGTTTAGAAAAGAATAGGCAGAAATTTCGGATGAGGTAAAAATCTTTGTGAAAAAGTCATAGCACGCGATGTTATAACGTCCCAAATATAGCAAAAAATCTGATTTTTCTAAAAATATTTTAATATACCTCGAAAACTTGATATGATTTAGAAATTTGTAATCAGCGGCTTCAGTTTAATTCATACCTTGAGAAAAGTAATATGCTTAAAAATTGTTGATTTCAGAAAGGATTATTTTTTATTCGCATTTAAAAAAACCATAAAAATTTCACATTTTCATTTTATATTCTTGTTCGGTGTTATTTCATTTGCTGTGGGAGTTATTTCATTTTCAAAAATTCATTATTTTTTTAATATTATTAATATTCTAAACGGTTCCTATAACGGGATCTTTTAAAATATTTTGATGATCTTCTTAAATTGATTTGTTCTTTAGCAAATTTTGAAGGCATAACGTTATATTCCCCAAAGTTATATTGCCCAAGAAAAAACAATATAAATTTGGGCGCTATGACGGTAAAAAAAGAAGTTATTGCCCAAAATCATAATTTATTTTTTTTTTTTAAATCTCCTAAGACCTTAAATGTCAAGGCTGATTCATGAAATCAAACAAAAGAGTTTTAAGGAAACTTAAAAAAATTGCTTTAATTTTACTATTTTGTGTCGCACGCAGAAAAAACTGTATTTCGCGTAGCCGCCTGCCGCGTTCTACTGAGAAAAAAAAACCCTAAGAGCGGCCGAAGGCCGCCACACAGAAAAACTTGTTTTTACAAATCCAATGTCGAATCCGTTGAAATCTTATTTTTTATTTTATTAATTAATAATCATATAATTACAAATTATATACTATTACCCTAACCGAGCACTAGCTACTATGGCCTTCGGCGCGTTGTAGCGAAAACAGACCAGTGCCTCTGGTGGGAATCGAACCCACGACCCCCGCACTGATAAGCCAACACGCTACCAACTAGCCTACCGGGGCGCACTCGTTCAAATCATATTTTTAAGACAATAAGTAGAGATGGGATTCTACCCGGTATTTACCCGATGCATGGGTAAATACCGGGTAAGTAAAAGATAAATGCCTCTTTTGCGAATTTATTTGGGTATTTATAAAAATTATTTGAAATGCAACATCTAACAAGCTCTAGTTGTTAATCAGCTGAAACTTCATTTGAAATGAGTAATTTGATTTAATGTTTTCAATAGCACGTGTGTTATTAAATATCAAAAGCGGATAAAATCGAATTAAAACTATATTAAAGTGGATTGAATTGACTTAAAATTGTGGAGAAGGTATGTATTTATTAGTGAAGCTAATATTGATGAAATGCTTTAATCAATTTTATGTTCAGTCATGGGAAGACCTAAAAATTAAAAAATATGGAAGCATTTTGCAACAAGCGGACGCAACACAAACACAATTGTTTGCAGATATTGTGGCACGGTTTATAAACAGGGAAATGTTATTAAAATGACAAAACATTTAATGACATGTCTAAAATGTCCCATGTTGGTGAAACGCTCATTCAATACTTAAAGTTTCATCCACTTAAAAAAAAAAAAAAAAAACGAAACAGATTAACTGCAGATAATGCCGGAAAAGTATGTTTTATAGCACATAAAGACATACGACAAAAGGATACTTCCCCAAAAATGTACCGGCTGAGGATGAAATTAATTTTTCTAATTCATTTGAGGAAGCACCTTCCACGCCCACTGGTATCACCCATTCTACACCTCATTGTTCGTTTAATTATTTTCTTAGTGAAAGTGACAATGAAACATTCTTATTTTCCAACTGTTCTGTAACATAGTTTATACCCACCTTTTTGGTAAATACCCGGGTATTTACCAATTTTTACCCAATTTACCTATTTTACCAGGTATTTACCATTTGGGTATATACCCCGTGCCCATCTCTAACTATAAGTAATATAATTTGACCAGTCATAGCTATATCATTTAAACAGCTAATTGATTGTTTTTGATCTTAAATAAAAGAGTGGAGCATTGGCCTTTTGTCTTTTAAAAAAATAATCTTTAAAAAACAATAAATCTTGGTGTGGGTTGGTATTTTGGGACATAAAAATTTATGACAGTTCAAATAAATGTTACTTGATGTCTTTAAAATATAAGATTTCAACGGATTCGACATCTGATTTGAAAAAGAAGTTCTTCTGATTGGCGGGGTGTTTATGGGTGTTTTCCTCCGTAGAACGCGTCAGGCGGCTTCGCGAAATAAAGTTTTTTCTGCATGCGACACAAAAGACATTATGTCTTATAACATTTAAAAAAAAAAAATTATGATTTTTGGCAATAACTTCTTTTTTACCGTCATAGCGCCCAAAAAAAAAGTTTTTTCAAAATAAAATGCCATAGCGCCCAAAAAAAAGTTTTGGATTTTCTGTCATTGATTTGGTCGTTATAACATATTAACATCCACATTTTGGGGGATATGAGAATATTTGGGCAATATGTCATTTTGGTTTTTGGGCAATGCGACTTTGGGGAATATAACGGTACGCCCTTACTTCATTTTATTCTTTGGAAATTATTTCATGATGAAATAAGAACCAAAACCTAGGATTTGTTTCATTTTTGTTTTGGAAATTATTTAATTTGTTTAGAATTTATTTCACTTTTTCGAGACGGGACTTGTTTCATTTTTTTAGAATTTATTTCATTGGGAGCTTTTGCACTGAGACTTTTTGCACTTGGGACTTATTGCATAGAGCCGTTTTTGCCCAATAATATTTATTAAATTTTTCTACTTACTTGTTACTTTCAATTAACTAAAATTTAGCTCAACCATAACTAAATATTTGTAGATTCAACAGATTTATTTTTGTTATTTTTCCTTGTTTCATATTTAACAAAAAAAAAATCCCAATTTCAGCCGTTTTTACTGAACTAATTTTTTGTAGTTTTAGCAAAAATTTGTACCCATTTTTTTCTTCTTTTAGTGTACTTTTTGTAGCATCATCATTTTGAACTAATTTTCTCATTCTGCTATAAGCGTATTACCCGATGGCAATGCGGTCATCATATTTACGGAAATGTAATTTATGGTTATATTTATGGTCCGACTTGTTCCAAGTAAAAATGGACATAGGAATCCAAAAAGACAAATTTTTAGAGAGGTCATGAATAGTGTATTCGCCATTTTATTGGGTATCCGGTTTAACCAATATACCGAATATTTCCCGAGTAATCCTTTTATTCATATAAATTTCCTATTTAATTGAAATTTAAATTAATTATACTCTATATACCTTAAAACTTTCTAAGGTTAAAAAATCAGCTTAAATCAATATAAACAACCGTGTTTGACATTTTAAAAAAATTTTGATTTTCTCAATTTTTGGGTTAAAAATGCAGGGTTTTAGGTTATTTTCTTTTTACCGAATACTTCTGGCGAATAGTACTGCTAGTCAGTATATGGCCGAAAATTCGAGACATCAAGTTTACCTTTTTACTTATTTTGGCATGTTTTAATTTTAAATTTTTGATATTTAAAATTGCTTTTTCTTTTTTAAATTTTCTTCACTTAAAGTATATTTCTACTCAGAAAAAATGTTTTTCTTAAAATTTTTTACTTCCTTTTTTTAAAGTGTTTTTTTTATTTTTTAGCTATGCTTTTTTGACTTTTTTGTGACAACTTTTTGTAATAAATACAATTTTTGTCTTTTTTTGGTTATACTATATTCGGCCTGATTTCGGTAGTCGAATTGTTCGACTCGATACAAAACGGTTTAGCTAAATTGGAAATTATAAAGAAATTAAATATTGCTTAAATATTTTCTACAATCGGATTGCTTATTTTTTTCAGTGTTTTCTTTAAGCTAGTAGGGCCTATAATTTCCAATGTAATTAAAAAACCATTTAATACATATTTTTTCCGACGTTTCGACTGTCTTTGTCAAGGAATTCGTCTATTTAAATTAAAATTTCAAATTAGTACAATTTTTATCACCAATAAAATAATAATACAATACAAAAAAAACATAAAGCATTTAACATTAAATTAAATTTAAACACAAACTTAAATTAATATCACAGCTGTTTATATTATTGCAACCCTATAACTTGTGTTTATATAATCGGTATCTTCTTTATGATTCATCGTTCTCTTTATTTGTTGTTCTCTTTATTTGTCTATTGTCAACCTTTTCCTTTCCATATTTTCTTTGTCTAATATTTTAACATTTTCAAAATCAGCTGTATGGCCAGTTTGGTTTATGTGCTGTGACAGAGCTGTACTTTCTTTCCCTTTAGTGATGTCAACTATGTGTTTTCCGACTTTCGTTTCTAGTGTTCTCTTTGTCGATTGGCGCCTTAACGTTTGTAAATATTGCACTTAAAGTCTGATTGGGTTTATAAGCAAAACATATGTTTTTAGATTGTATTGTAGTCTTAATGTTTCTATTGTCAGTGAGACAATTATTAATTCAGTTGAAAAATTCTTCAAAAGTTCTGTTTTTAATGAATTATCACCAAATTCGACTTACTCTCGAATTAGACTACATCGACCGTAATCAGGCCGATTGTGTTATGTGAAATGGAAAAAAAAATTAAGAAAAATTATCTTTTTGGTGGATCTGGAGTTAAGATATTTAATACATCGTATTAATGGTTGCAGTAAAATACTATGTGGCCCATATTTGAAATTTAATATTGGGCTTATGCTAAAATTATAATTTGCCACAGCTCGTGTATGTACCAAAGTCCCTTTGACCAGATATATTATAAACCAGATTCGGTAATAGCAACCGTATTTGTTACCAATCGAATGCTTCAGTTGCGATAACAATCATTCGATTAAAACAACTGACTTTTTGGCGCGATAGACTTTCGATTGTGTCAAGAATTCGGTGATAACTGCCAAAAAAAATTCGATAGCTACAACCGAACCATTCGATTGGCTACAAATACGGTTGCTGTTTTCTGGATGTACTGTTTTATTTTTTTAAGTGGCTACTCCTTGTGACATTAAATCACGTTTAAACATTATTTTTTTGAGAGCAATATATTTAACAAAAAATTTTTGCTAGGAAGGAGGTGGTGGCCTATAAGCAAGTTCATTTTTCACCTAGCCTACCTTATAATAGAAACGAAAGTTGTAGTTTCAATAAAATATATTTAAATTTTTATAAATTATTTCATAATTTCAAGTTTAAAAGAATTTGAATATTATCCATTTGCAAATATTTTTATTCATAAAACAATTATCGTTCTTAAAACTGTATTCAATTAAATACATATGACTTAATTTGTATTCATAGCATTCTGTATATTGGCTTAATTGTATAAAATTTTAATTAAATGATATTTAAGTCTTTGAAAAACACTTTAATCGTAATAAGAATTATGAAAACATTTATGTGTGTCATCGCATTAATTTTATATTAAAGTTTGATTACACAGTTCAACAAAATCAGAAAAACTTGATGTATCGTCGATGCGACAAATTATTTCTAAATAACCTTAGAACGCTAGATCGCGAATATTGCATTAGAGTTTTAATATTAGCTATAGTTAAAGAAATATTTGCAAAAAAAAACTTATTTTAGCAAATTCTTATTTTTTGATAAACTTTTTGCAGAAAATTCAAAACTGAAAATAATAATGCAGATTTTTTGCAACATTCAAATAGTATGAACTACTTATGCCTATTAATTTGATATGCTAGAGTAGAGTATATCGCAATATTGATAGAATTGGAAAATATTGATATTGGCACTTTGCGAAAATGGATGGGTTATAGCCCCATTGGAATATACAATTTTAAAAACCTTATAATTAAAAAACAAATTTTTTTTGTTTGAAAAAGTGTTTTTGTAGTGTTTAAGAGAAGACAAAAAATTGCAAAATCTGATGTGTTTACTGCAAAAAAATATAGCAAAAAAGGCACAAAAAATACAAAAACTACAAAAGAGGTAAAAAAAATCCACTTTTTGAAATAAAAAGTAAACAAATTGAGGAAAAAAAGCATTTAAAGCGAAGAATGTCTGATAAAATCAATTTTAAAACTCGAAAATCTAAAGAAAAAGCTGTTTTAAGGAAATATGAGTTAAAGTGGCAAAAAAAATCATATTTATCTTCTCTAATAATTATGAAAGAATAACCAAATACAATAATAAATAAAGTTGATTTACCTTGAATAAAAATATATTCACAAAGATTATGAAATGTTTTTATGAAATGATGAAGATCTATGAAATATTTATGTTAAATTAATATAAAAATTATGTCGTATGGATGGAAACTTTATAAATAAGATTAATAACACAATGCTACAGTGAAAAAAACTTGGAAAACGACCTAGCGTGGGTTATAGGTCTTGTTGAGTACATTACAAATTATGTCAAAAAATTTCAGAAACACCCTCAAATTCACAAGTTATTCTAAAAAAAAACTGTTTTCAGTGATGTTCGTCAACTTATCGACCTGTAACTCAGTCAGTTTTTGTCCGATTTAAATTTTTTTAACGGGTTTGGAAAGAAAACTGATTACACTTTAAAATGACGTGTATTTTTTTATACATTTCTAAGTTATAAGTATTGTTTTTGTTAAGAATATCTACAAAAAAAAACGAAAATTATAAACTTTTTTGATTTTAGTAGCTTTGCATTGCTTATTTTAATATGAAAGCTTATAAAAATGTATACCAACGTATAAAGAAAATTTAGTTCTTAACAAAACATGGTTTTCCTTTTTCAAATTGGATGAAAATTGTAAAAGTTATTCAACTTTTCAATTAACAAGCAAATTTACGTTTGTAAGTCAAGTGGTTTACCAAAAGAAAAGTCTGCAATCCCAAAATGTTTACTTTAAAAAAAGTTTAGTAACTTTTGCAAATATAAACCGATTTTAACAAATAATATCTCGTTTTTTCTATATAAAATTGTCTTTAAAAAACAGTGCAAAAAAAGAAAGATTTTCATTTAAAGGTTTTCTTGTTGAATTTGAAAAATTAGGAAAAAAAATAAAAAAAAAAAAATGAGAAACTTTTGATAAACACTTACCTAATTTGTTGGAATATATGTTTTATGAATAAATTTATTTACTTATTTCTTTGCCTTTCCAAAACTGTTTAAAATTTTGAAATCGGTCAAAAAATGTGTGAGTTAGAGGTACTAAAGTGCTACGACCTACCCTAAAACAGTTTTTTGAAAATAACTCAAAATTTCAAAATTTTTTAAAACGGTTTTTGTATGTCCCCACCTAGGCCTACAACCCCCCACTAGGTCGGTTTTCAAGTTCTGACAAAAAGTTTTTTTTTTGTAGCAGTGTGTAATTGATGACAAACGATTTATGAGACATTTTCGTCAATATGATGGAACTTTTTTCTCCGGGTGTAGATAGACTTTATTTTTAAGCAATTATAATCTACTTATAGTAAATTGGTTTTGCAAGTATGTATAGGTTTTAATTATTCTAAATAAAATGTTCTTAAATATAAAACTTATTTAAATTAGCAAAACTTTTTGTTAATTTTAGCACTTGGTTTTGAAAATTTAGTAACAGATTTTGCTGAAATGAGCAACAAAATTAAAAGCAAAAGTTATTACTAAAAAATATATAGGACTTAAATATTTAATATTTATACATTGTAAATATATTGCACTTAGTACAAAAAAGGAAAGTTTAATTGAAAACCTTTACAGATTTTTTTACTAACTTTTTTGTGTGAATTGTATGGCATTATAAAACAGTATTTAATTGTTTTTCCATACATAATATCTAAAAAAAAAGACTGCCAGAAAGTTTTAAAAAGCATTTTAAAAAATTAAATTATAACTATTACTATATACCAACATTTTTACTGAAGTTTAAAAGGTTATTTACTATTAAACGTTGCGGTTAGATTAATTTGGCCATCCATTGTATATTAAACTACTCTTTATCTAACCACAGAGTAAAAAATGTGATATGGTATCATATCCATATAGATAGGGCCCAATAACTAATCACATACAATTTAATCCAAAAAATGGAGAATACAAGAGTATATACGTGGATAAAATTGGATTTAATTTCTTCTAATGATATACAAGTCAATCCGAATTTTGACCAGATATCATTGTACTAAATAATATCGCACTACATAATATTTAATACAATTAGGTCAAATTTCCTATAAAGAGTTCAATTTGTACTTTTGATAAATATGTAAATTTAAAAAAATTATAAATTAATCATGCTTTTAAATAATTTTGCATAAAACATTATTGAATTTTTCTCTGAATGTGAGATTTGCAGTTTGAAAGTGAAAAAAGTTCAATTACAATTGTAGTTCTTATTATTATTTTATATAAAATTAAGATAACATATTTGATTTGAAATTAATTTAGAAGAATGAAAATAAGCATTAACGGTAATTAAAAAGTTTCATATCTAATCGAATAAATGTGTGTTCAAGAAAAATTCACCTGAAAATATGTGGTTCTTGTTAAGGTACCATTTCTTGATAATTTTTTTTTCTATTCTCCCACAAAGTCTTTAAATTTAAACAATTTAAAAAATTGAGAAAATCTTTCATTCGATTTCTTAAAAAGAAAATCTGGCTGCACATGTAATTAAAAATTTATGTGTTTTCAGTTAAATATTGTTCAAAATTCAAAAAAAATATGGAAGAAATTGCAGAGCTTGGAAAGTTTGTATTAAAAATGAAAAATTATATAAAATTAATAGCTCAAATGCAATCTCAGTTCCGAATATTTTGAACATCACTCAGTGCATAGGCAACTTAAGGACATTTAAAATCTTTATTTTTTATTTTTCCTCAAAATCGTTTCGAGAAGCTTATATAAGCATTATTATGAGACTAAGTTCATAACAATTAAAGAGATATGATGTTTTGAACAACATGAATTTGACTAAAAAGTGAAAACTTTAAACTGCGATTAAACGCGAACTAAAACGAATTTAGGAAAAACTAGAAAATAAAATGTTAATATGGTCCAGGAGAACTCTTGCTCAAAATTTTGTGTAATTTGGAAGATATGAATCCGATTTGTGTGTCGATTTCTTGAAGAATGTCCCATATAACAACATTGTTTAAGTTTTTATATTCTTTTTGTTGAAAAAACACATCGCGTGACAAACATTTTTTAAAGCAGACTTTTATGGTTAAAAAAGAAATATGCACTATAAAAATCAGCAAAATTTTTAATATGTAGAATTTGTACACTCATAGAAATAAACCTCCAAAAAAAGGAGAAAAAGTTACTAAAAATTAGTTCAAAATTTTGTAGCAGAAAAAAATACTAAAAGTAGCAGATTTGGTTTTCTAAATATTAATAAAATAAGATCGAAAATAAAACAGCTAACTTTACAAAAATTTTGTTATATTCGAGTTGTGTTTCTGATAAGAGAAAAAGCAAATTACTCTGCTAAAATTAACAAATATGTTTACTAAATACTTGTAAAATAAAAACAACGAAGAAAAACTGTAATATCAACAAAGCTTTGGCTATATATATTTACCTTGAATTTAGTAGAATGCTAAAATCTAAAATTTTTGATAAAAAATTTTAAATTGCTTATTTCAGAAGGGCAGATTTTAATTCGCATTAAAAAACAAAATCTATCTATCAAATTTTTTATGACTTGTTAGTATAACTTGTTTTGGATTTTAGCATTTTAGCATATTAATTTGTTAGATTTAATTAGATAAAATTATGCTCAAAAAAACTATTTGCATTTGTAGATTCAACATATTTATTTTTTGCTATTATTATCTTACTTATGTATATTTAGCATAAAATCTGATAATATTAAAAGTTTTTTCCATAACATAATTTTTAACAAGTTTTTAGTAGTTTATCAAAAATTTTTACTAAATTTTTTTCTATTAGAGTAGGTATGTATAATATTTCTGAGGTTTTTTTTTTGTCAAATATTAAATGTATAAATAAAACATTATAAATTATATATTAAATTGAAACAAGTTTAATATAACGCTGACACATATCAAAATATCTTTGTCATGTAAATTTAATATCAAATGACGCACACTGTATACTAGTTTACAATTAATAATATAAACTCCGAAGTAATAACTGACATCCAATAAAACTGATACACTCAGGGAACTTATGCTGTAAATATTTGTAGCTGTTTGAGTTGTAATTAAATTTCTTTATTTTTGAGAGCAACAGCAGTCATTTGTAGAATAAATTTAATTTTTGGCTACATTTTTAGTTCATTTAAAAAAACATACCTCATCAAATTACTATATTATGATTTTACATTCTTTTTAAACTGAAGTGTTGTTTTTATTTAAAATATAAAACGAATAAATTTATGTTTATATTTGTGGTTACATTTGTGGTTAATTTTTACAACATTTGTGGTTAATTTTTTGAACAGCAAAACATAAATGACAATGTTATTTGAATTTAATGAAATTTAAGTCGTCCTTTTTTTAAGTGATATTTCATTTGCTTTAACTACATTTGCAGTGGCCTTTACCCACATTATATTCTAATTGTGCTATAAAAATTCAAATTCATTTAAAAAAAAAAAACAAAAACAATATAACTAAAAAATAGATTTCTTAAAAAGCCAATAAAGTTAATTAGTTTCAGGTATCTACACACTAACATAAATAAAACTGTAGCAATAGCAGTAAAAGCCACTAAACATTAGTTAAAAATTACGTTGCATAAATATTTGTAAGATAATAACAGCAAAAAAAAACTGTTAAATTTACAAATTATTGTCATATTCGAGTTAAGTTTTAGTTAACGAAAATTACTTCGATAAAATCAGCCAAGACCTTTGTAAAACATTTTACATTTAGGTTATCCTTTATGATGTCTGAAATTGAGCAATGCGAACAAAGTTATATTATGACTAAACATTTAGGTCTAGCAGCTTTGTATATTATTGTCAAAACTACAAAAACTTTTGCAAAAAATTTGGTTATTTAGACATTTTTTCGTAATTTTACGCATGGACTATTATCAGTGTATGCATTAGTGAAATTAGTAAATGCATTAGTGAAACTTTTATGAGCACAAAATAATACCATATATACATTTTCCCTAATCAAATTTCTAAAGGTACAGTGAGCATTTAAGTGTTAATATGTATTTTAAATTAACTTTTTAATCGTTTTAACTTTTTGTAGTTTCTAATAATAACCATCGATTTTAGAAACATGACGTATGATTGATATTAATTAAAAACCAAAATATAACATATGAATAATTTACACATCACTCATACGCTACCTACTCTATACCATAACGCATTCGTTACTCACTCTGAAAATAGTAAAATCGAAATATAATAGTTAACACACATCTACTACCAATTAATATGTGTGAATAAAAAAATATACAAAAATTACAATAAAAAACTTCAGACAATTACGCACACACACAGGCAAAAAAATTATGTCATATTTTGCCACAAAGATATTTAAACACGTTTTATTATATTTTACATAAACTCAAATAAGCAACAGCGAAAAAAAAACACTGCTAAATTTACAAATTATTATCATATTCGAGGTAAGTTTTAGTTAATGAAAATTACTTCGATAAAATCAGCCAAGACTTTTGTAAAGCATTTTACATTGGGGTTATCTTGTATAATGTCTGAAATTGAGTAATGCGAAATGTTATGACTAAACATTTAGGTCTAGCCGCTTTGTCTACCGGCTTTCTGACATGAACACTCATAATAGTCCATGCATAAAATTTCGAAATTATAGTCAAAACTACAAAAACTTTCGTAAAATGTACAAATTTTCATTTATTTTGCAAAAAATTTAGTTCTTTAGATATTTTTTCGTAATAGTGAAACTTTTATGAGCACAAAATAATGCCATATGTACATTTTCCATAATCAAATTTCTAAAGATACAGTGAGCATTTAAGGGTTAATACTTTACTACTTTACATTAACTTTTGAATCCTTGTTAACTTTTTGTAGTTTCTAATAATAACCATCAATTTTAGAAACATGACGTATGATTGATATTAATTAAAAACAAATATATAACATATGAATAATTTACACATCACTCATACGCTACCTGCTCTATACCATAACGCATTCGTTACTCACTCTGAAAATAGTAAAATCGAAATATAACAGTTAACAAACATCTACTACCAATTAATATGTCTTAATAAAAAAATATACAAAAATTACAATAAAAAACTTCAGACACTTACGCACACACACAGACAAAAAATTGATGTCATATTTTCCCACAAACATATTTAAACACGTTTTCTTATATTTTACATAAACACAAATAAATAACAGCTAAAAATGTTTATACAAAATAAATGACTCCAACATGGCTGCTTATAATATAGTAAAAAAATAAAAAGAATATAGAAAAAATAAATACCAGTAAAAGTGTGCTGACCTAAAATATTTTGTACATTTAGAAGAAAAAAAATATAAAAAAATTGCAGCAAAAACATGCCAAGATATTTTAGACCACAAAAAACAGTTTAAATAAAAAAGAAAACAACAACTAAACAAATACGGACGACTCTTGAATGAATTGTATATTATTATTAAACTGCACATGGTTGTGCGCAGTGCGCAGTGCGCCGCATTTGTATGAACTAAATAAGAACGAAATGCACACAAATACTCAGAAAACTTTAACATTTCAACAGCCCTTAAAAAAATACAAATGCAAGACAGAAAAAAAAAATATAAATAAATGAAAAATGAAACATTGAACACATGCAAACTAACTTGAGTGAGCCTACTAAATGCTACAAAATACTGAAACCCTTAAATATAGTATTTGAATATAGAACTAAAATCATAGTTAGCACTATAACAACTTCAGAGCAGGGTGAACTAAAACAAAACAAGAAAAAACTATTTAACCCTCAAAACGGCCTAAGCATTTTTGAAATGAAATTTATACCACGTTTTCGTCACGAAAAATAAACAATATGTTCGTTTACATAATTGGTTTCGTTGAATAATTTAGGCGATATGAATGGGCCAAACTAGGTGTGAATCCTAGTTCGTAAAAATAAAAGTAAAATATGACTACAGTCTAAAAATTACACTTTTTGTGCATTTTCTTAAGAACACTCAAAAAAAAAAGTTTGTAAAGTCAGCAAAAAATTTTGCTGAGTCAGCAAAATTTTAGTCAGGAGGATGCTTGGAAAAAAGTTCCTAATGTCAGCAAAATCTTTTGCTGAAAATCAGCGAGCTGATTTTTAGCAACAAAATTTGTAGATTCA
Source organism: Delia radicum (assembly GCA_021234595.1). Lineage (NCBI taxonomy): Eukaryota > Metazoa > Arthropoda > Insecta > Diptera > Anthomyiidae > Delia > Delia radicum. The sequence continues at coordinate 92,811,323 of CM037854.1, read as the reverse complement.
GCAAAAGTTTTGCTAACACTTAGTAGATTAGAAATACAAAAGCATTGCTAAAAATTAATAAAATTTTTGCTGAATTTTAGTAGACTGAAAAAAACGCAAAAAATTTGTCAGAAAAATTGTAATTTAGTTAATTTATTTGCTGAAAATCATAAAACATATTTTTGTGATTCTTTTAAAAATAATGTACTATAATAACGAAATATAAAAAATTTCATTTTTCCACATTGACGACATGAATTAATTTAATATCTGAAAATATATAGAAATAAATATATATAACATAACAAAAATTGTCTTTCAATTACTTATATCAATGGTTGTCTAAATGATGCTATCGCAACTGCCGAAGATAATTATAGAAACGAACAAATAAACAAAAACAAATGAAACGAAAAAAACAACCCTTTTTGCAATAAGAAAAAGGAACCATAAAAATCTACCTAAGATGTGTGTCTTTGTCTTTCACTTTACTCTGTCTACATTTCTGTATATGTTTGTTTGCAATTTGACCACACATATAAATAAATATTTTATTTTGTCTTTTATTTAATTAATAGACAATTATTTTCACAAGCCGGTGACAACGCAAAATTTAAGTTGTTTTAATCCTCAATTTTGTTTTATGTATGAAAAAGAGATACAAAACTTCCATGGTTGATTTTTTTATATGTCTTATTAGAGTTGTACTTTTTAGTATCATTTTCCTCTTCTCTACTACATCTTGACATGCCGCGACATCTACTTCATTCTACGTATATCTTTCAATCTGGTTGTCGTCCACACTATTAATGTGCTTATCAGCACAATTTTTTTTTAGCAAAATTAATTAGTAAAACATTAGTATATTAGTAAAGCATTAGTATAAAACAGTTAAGTGTATAAAACAGTTAAGTATAACAAAAATTTTAGCTGAAAACACGATTTTAGCAAAAAATTTTGCTAAAAAATAGTATACCTGATTTACAAGACGTTTTACTAACTTTTCTACTAACTTATTTTTTTTGGGTGAAGTTATGAGGATTTTCGTTTTCGAAAAACGCGAAATTGAGCGAAAACTCACCTTAACTTTAAAATATATTAATAAAACTTACACGCTTTTGCCCCTGATACTAAATACAATCTTTCTGCCAAAATCCATCAATACTTTTCCAAGTTAAGACGAAGTGCTTTAGAGGTATCCTATTCGTAGCCTGTATGTCATTGGACCAAAATAAGAATTTGTTTAAAAAGCTTAAGCTTCGATCTTATATTGTGTTTACGATCGTATCAACAATTTCTAGTCATCATAATTATGTTTCCAAGATACTTGAAAATTCTGTTCATTTCACAATATTTGGTTTTTGAAATTTTGCGAAATTTTAACTACTAATTGTCTTCCCAAAATAATTTTTAATTTTGGTTTCGTATCGAAACAGCTTAATTTCTTATCATACAGCACTATTTTGGCACATTACCGGCAATTAAAACTCCCCGCCTTGAGGCGGACATGCCGGTTAGAGGTTTAAATACATGTTTTAAATAGTTAATACAACTAGGAACAGTGGTTAGCCAAATACATATAAAATCAGTCAAGTCTTATAGTATATTTTATTCAAATTTTTGAAACACGTCCGCAAAATCAGGCTTTCATTTTAAGAAGCACTTGACAAAATATACTACACAGAATGAATCTATTTCTCTGTAAAATCCGGTTAACACGTACTTCAAGTGATAAGACCCAGCAAAAAATAGTGCTTACCAAAAGCAATTCGGGAAGGCGATATTTAATTATTATTCCAAAACAATTTCAGAAGGCACGATTTTTGTTCGCTATGTCCCATTTGGTATGCCTCTTTTCAGCAGGTGAAAAGCTCTTCTTATTATTTTGTGTATTGAGAACATTAATGCTTCATTGTATGCATTCTATACTTCTTCCTTGTATGTTTTATTTACTGCTTTAAAAGAATGCATTCAGGGAAGCACAGCAAAATGACTTCCCAATTGCTTTATTGTAAGCAAGAGGGTTAAAAGCTTTTTTGGAAGCATAAAAATGTATTTACTGCTTACCAAATCTAGGTTATTTTTTACTTTGTAGATCCGCTGGACATTATTCAACCAAACATTGGAGATATGGACTTTTGTCAAAAATATTTAAATCCTTTTAAATTTGTTTTTTTTTTTTTTAATATCTTTCGCAATTTTTTATTATAAAAAAGCATGTTACATATTTGAACTAACAATTCTTTAACTCGTAGGAGTGAAACATTTTCGAGCAAAATAGGTCTACAATTCCAATGGTTATCGTTACGCAAAGTTGATAAATTGAAAAAAAAAGTAAAACAAGCTTACTTTTATTGATTTTTTGTTTGCGGCTTTTAACTTTCAAATGTCATTTGATATTACAACACTTTTCATCAAAATCGGGGAGGCCAAATATTTAAAAATTTTTTTAGGCGCGAAAAAAAAATTATTTATGATAAATTTTAACAAGAAATCGCGCGATTTTGTGTTTAAAATTTTGAAATGTTAAGTTTTCTTTGATTTATTTCTTCTTAGTTTAAACGAGATTTTGTTGTTGTTTTTTCTTTGATATTTTAAATTTTGAATCTCGCTCCTAGACGAGGACAAGAAATTCTCATTGAGTTTGTGATTTAACATAACAAATATCTCTAGAAATTCTAATAACAAAGTCCCCTGAAGATTTCCTTGGGCAGGAATGAAATCCGGATAGGGACACGCCTACATCAGATTGCTTTTCACAATTTGTTAAATAAGTTTTGGGACTTTAGCACATTTAATTACTATAAATGCAATTAATGTTTATCCCGATGAAAATAAATTAAAACAAAAAAGATTGAGATCATTTATTTATTAATTATGTATTTTCAATATTTCGTTTCCACATTGGGTGACTTCTTCAGGGAAAATTATTACAATATGAAAAACTTGTTTTAATAATTAAAAAAATTATATACTTATAACAAATTTTTATTTTTATCACGGAAAACAAAAATAATTATAATAATATTTAAAATCTTAACTAGAATATATATTCTAGTTAAGATTTTAAATATTATTATAATTATTTTTGTTTCAATATATTGAAATACACATATTATTAAACATCATAATAATTATCTTAGTTTCTATTAACTAAATGTCTGCAATTTAGTGCATGTCTGTGTTATAGTCAATGCATTGTGTAAATGGTACTTTCATTATTTGTAACTTTTCTAACATATATCTGCGTTTTTAATTATTGTCTGTCTTCAAAATTGATGTATTATCAATATCTTAACAATGATTAGTATTATTGCAGTGTAACGATAATGCAGTTTTCTGTGTAGAAGTAGTTTTATTATGTTTCTGATCAGATTTATATCCTGCAGTTCTAGTCTTTAGTTTATTCTTTGTTGTACCTACATATACCTTGTTACAATATTCATTATTATTACCCTTACATGGTATCTTAAAAACTAAATTAGACATTTCTAATTTACAAGTTTGATATAATTTTTATTAAAAACTAGCTGACCCGACAAACGTTGTTTTGCCTTCAAATTTTATTTTCATTGAGAGTCTGGTTCCGTTACAAAGTCGTGGTGGATTGATATTTCGAAGAAGAATGATATTTGGACTGCACCGACAAACCAAATTTTGTTCAAATACCTTCAAAAGGAGCAGAAATAATGGATTTTTAATTTGTGTTAGCGGACCCCGTTGCACTTATTTGCAACCAAGCAAAAAAGAAATGAAATATTATAGATTTTTTTTATGAAATGAATGCATTGTAATTCAAAATTATTAATGTCAATCCAAAACATTTTGATATACAATATTTTTCATTTGCCCATTTGAAGCGAGCACAAACAAACAGTTTGGAGTTCCAACTCTTGAGCAGGCCACGTATAGCTGTCCATGTGAAAAGCACGGCTCCTCCAAATTTAATCCGCATATTTGAAGTGTTTGCCCTTGCGCCTTATTGATGGACATGGCAAATGATAGACGCACTGGGAATTGCAAGCGCTTAAATTCAAATGGCATGTCTGTTGGAACCAGTGGAATACGTGGTATGAGCACAATTTCACCTTCCGCTGTTCCGGTCAATATTGTGGCTTCAAGTAAATTCGACATCAATTTTTTTATTCTTCGCAGTAAAATAATTGATGAGCCAACCTTTAAATTCAAACAATGCGGTGGCATACCAGGTGGTTCCAAAGAATTCAAAAATTCAATTGGATAATTCACTGCGTCATCTGCATTCATTGCTCTCTGCTGTATATTTGCATCGATAAAATACACACGTTGGCCATTTTCAAGATGAACAGCCAAATGAACAACAGCAGGATATCGCTCATGAATTGGAAATGAATAAATTCTCCAAAGATCTTCATTAGTGCTAATGTAGCGCCCCATTTGATATAGAACGATTTCATCAATGCTATTGTCACCAGCTACTCCAAAAACAGCCACATGACTTCACTTCACAGAATTACAGTACTCAACATTTATGTGAGCCTGAAATACTTTTGAAAATAGTGGAGAATAAGGCACAATCCAACGATTATCAACTTGAATGTCTTAATTGCGTATTTTAATTGTTGTTGTATAGCCATTATCCGTCGGTACAACGGGTATCCGTCGTCACCTCTCATTGTATCCGAAGTAAATGCCCTTGGAAATCGCTTTGAACATTTTCCATCGATCATGTATGGCGAATCCATAATCATTTGACTGCAAGGGTCATGGATCATATTTTTCGTGACAACTTCAAATAATTCTGGATCGCTGATTTCATCTGGAATTTCAGCTGATATAATGTTATCAATTTGATCGGGTGTTATTTTGCGAACCAGCCATATCAAGATATGCGCGTGCGGCAGGCCTCTCTTTTGCCATTCAATAGAAAACATCCAGCAACGTACCTCTCCAAAAATTCGCAATTTGATAATGAAATCCATCAGTGCTTTAACTTTCTGTCGAAATACACGTGCTGTTATATCGTGTCGATCTGTCGGATTCTGACCATCAAATAGATTGTTTTTTATGTCAGCCCACTGTGGATTGCATGTAAATGTTATGAATAGGTCGCGACGACCATATTTGCGAACGTATGCATTGCATCTTGCGTATATTCGTGCATGTGGCGAGGACTACCAACATATGTCGATGGTAATATTGTTAAACGTCCGATATCATTAACATTGCCATCATTCACTATTGCATTTCGCAAGTGTATGTATTCTTCCGATCGAAATTTGGCTTGATTGAATCGAAGGTAATTAAGGCGTTCTGCTTCAATATTCGCATACATGTCAACAGCGTATTGGTATATTGATGTAATAGCCGTCGTCACCTTTCCAGTGCAATAATGGATATTGTAATGCATCATAGCTGCGGTGAAGCTCTGAAACACGCCGTAATTCCTCATTTCTTCGATATAGCACAATATCGCGAGATTGAAACTGGTCTCCAACAAATACAATGGCCACTTAATGAATTGTTGGTGCATTTAATCGTCTCGCATGCTCTCCAAAGGGCGTTTTGTCCGCCCTGATAACGATTCTGTGATCATCAGATGGCATACGATCGAGAGCGGTTTTAAACAATCGAATTAATTCATTGTACTGGTGTAAGAATGTTTGAAGTTCAGAAACAATTTGTCGCCTTGATTGTCACTCCATAACTCGAAAACGACTGCATAAAATAAAAAATGGCTGAATACGTTTTGTAGAACATGCAATGAGGATGGTTTTTAAAAAAAAGTTGTTTAAAAATATTTCCGTTTGGTCGAGATGTGGTGATTTTTCTGAACATTAGTCTTCTATCTTCTATATGTTGGATGTGTTTTTAAACAATTGCAACCTAAGACTGTTAAAAGTAGGGCATCTGCAAAAAAAATGCTGAATATCCTCATTTTCCTTCATATTGCAAAGTGAGCATAGTTTGGAGTTATTTCTTGAAAATCGTGTGGCATTTAGCACAATAAGGTCACATCGGGCTTTGAAAATCCACATCACAGTAATTTGACTGTAGTTATTCATAAAATAATATTGGCCTGTGGTAAAATTTAAATTCTTATAAAACGTATCAGTTTGTGAAGCTCTTTGTAAGCGTCTTCATCACCCTTCGTGGCACCATTCGTAACTATTAACCCAAAATCTTCACAAAATTCCATAAATCTTTTACCATAGCCATCTGGGGATTTTTTATCTTTAGATTTTCTTCTGCTTAAATAAGCTGGCCATTAATTTTAAATCATATCATCTATTGTTTGCTCCATTTCTCCAATATGTATATTTAGATCTCCAATTACCACAACCAATAATATTACTAAACTATTATCCCTTCTTATTATTAATGTATCTAAATATGGAATTTTAGAATTACATTCCTCTTCAATTATAAATCTTATATTGTCATGAAATTAATTAAATGTTGACAAAACATTATCCACTGAACGATCTGAAATAATGCAGAACAAATCATCAACATATTTTGTGATTACTTTCGGTTTTACATCTAATTTTTCAATACAAGAATCTAAAAATGTCTCCATTACAATATCAGCTACAACTGAAGAAGCTGGATATACCGTTGGAAGCCCTTTTTTTGTTTATATATTTTACCATCATATTTAAAATATCTGTTATCCACTATACAGAATTTTAGAATACGTAAGAAAAGGTTCTTTTCTATTTTCGTGTATTCCTTTATAATATTCCATTTCTCCTCAATAATATCCAGAGCTATATCTATTGGTATATTTGAAAATAAAGATACAACATCAAGTGAAACTAATTTTTCATCATCTTGTATCTGTAAATTTGTTATATTCGAAGAGCATCATACATTTTTGGATTTATGACTGCGACAACCATGTCACTATGGTTATGACAACCATACTGCTTTCTGCTTTTGTATCATGATATGATAATTAGACTGCCATATTATGGTTCCAAATATATGGCAATATTATCATATTATGGTTCTGGAAATTTGCATAAAATATCATGATATGAGCCCTACAGTATTCTTCCAGCATTCTGTTGAAGCTGGATTAAAAAGATATGCGTGTTTTTTTAATAGTATATTTATTTAATAATTCACACATTTAAATAAACTTAGGTTTAAAATAATTTAAGTAATCAAATTTTCTTTGTGCTGAAGAATAAGCTTTGTGAAATATTTTGTTAGCTATAAATAAAAAAATATTATTAAGAATACAATTTCACAATACATTTATAGTGATCAAACCATGTTTGCAGCAATCATAATAATTGTATTATAACCATATTATAGTCCTAGTTATCATATTATGATCATGGGCACGAATTTTGTCATCATTTATTACCATGCTATGATTATTGCAAACATATTATGATTATTTCGTACTACATACTTAAAAACGCGTAGAACATACTTAAAAGCGCAATCACATTTTATTTTCTTTAACAATATTTTTTTGCGTAATTACAAATAATAAACAATAACTCTATTTTTATAATAAACAATAACTCTATTCAACGGGTGCGCGACAATTAAACTTTTGCCTAGACTTCCAGGGCAGACCATGTTGAGACTCCAATTTATTCCTTCTTCCACAAAACAAATCACCATTGCAATTAACACCACTACGTGTTTGTTTATTTTTCATGTCTTTTTGTTTAATATTATTTAATTTGTTGCGACTGACTGTTTCTCACAACTGCTTTTCACAAAATTTCAAACAAGAATGAAACTAAAAGAGCGAAAACGCTCATAAAAAAAAGCAGACCAATCGTCTTATAGTTGGTGCAACTATAATATGGCTTTAGTTACATAGAGGAATATGATAATAAATGCTATAATATAATTAAAGACAGTACAATAATATGATAACTGAAAAAAAAGAGAAATGTTTGATATAGAATGATGAAAGCAATCATATTATTGGTGGAATATGATTGATGCAACAATAATTTAATTGAAACAACCATTTATGGCTGTAGGAAACATAGTAGTGTTGCCGCAATCATTTTGTAACCATATTTTTTCTCTGCTTGTGTTGTTAACTTTTGAAAAATTTTATTGTTAAAACAACAACTATGTCATTCAAATTGATTTGCATTTTTGTAAAGCAGCTGTAGAAAATAATTTGGTGTGCTTTTAGTCTTCTGGTGTCATTATTCGTGTTAGTGTGAATTATAGTGAATAGTTAAGTGTGTTTATTAATTATTTTTAAATAAATTTATGTAATTTCATACTGTTTTATGTAGGTAATTTGTAAACTTTTAATGCTTACATTATTTTAATTTTTTTATATGATCATGATGTGATCATCTGTATTAGTGAAGAAAATATTGAATATAAAATATGCAATTAATTATTAATTTAAATAGTAAATAAATTTATGTTTTTGTAAATGTAAACTTTCATGTGTTTTTAAAAATTCGGGTTTAGTTTGGTTTACTTACTACGTACTACTTTATAATTTTTAATTTTATTGTTTTTTATATTTTTATCAAATTCTTATGTTTTTTTAATATATACATAATATATATTAATTATTTAAAGGCGTATATTATTAAAAATTGTATTTTATAAAATATAAAGAAATATAAAATTAAAAATTAATAATAAATCGACAAAATACGAATAGACTAATTAAAGATCATTCCCTATGGGGAATGAGGAGTCAATTGACCTAATAGTGACTGGTTAAAGAAGGACTAATCACAGGACTGGTGTATTTTAATACTGAAGTGGGTTAAGCAGTGTCAATTGTCCTAAAATTACCAATCCTGCGAATGGTAAATTGAGGACATACCACTTAACCAGAATGCTTATTAACAATAAAAAGCCAGTTGGACAGAATTTTACCCATTGGAAACTGTTTAGTTTTCGTTTATTTTATACGACATGGGCCTTTTGCGACAGTCTTGTGGTATGCCCATCTTTGGTTAGCCCTGTGGTATGCCACTATGTGGTTTAAAGCAGGACAAATGCCCTCTCCTATGACAAGCCAATGTTAAAGTTGCCAGTTGTTTACATAGGGTAGGGTTTAGCACAGGACCGGTCTCTGGCACGAAGGGACCGATCCTTTGGCACACGCAGAACCGGTCCCATTTCCCATAGGGTTGTTAAATTGAATAAAGTGCATTGTTAAAACAACAAAGTTATTATTCAATTTGATTAAATAAATTTGTTAAAATAACTAATTTCTGTTAATAGATTTGACGATATTTCGTCAAAATACCAATCAACAAATAGTTAAACGTCAAAGAATACATTTACTAAACAATTTGTAAAAATGACGTACAGGTTTTGTTGGTTGTATAGAGATCACCCATTCATCAATTTAACATGGGATTTAGTTGATTTGATGTTTTTGGTTCAGTGTAGAATAAGATTTCAAATATAATTTGTTCAAACTGGACTTTTCGCCCCACTCTAATATTTCCATAGCACAATACTTCAGAATGTTAGAAGTCACTCTGAATTTGAATTTTTAAGTGTGGGTCCAGAAGTGATAAAATTTCCTTAAAATTTGTGGCATTATAACAACCACATATTTTTTGTATTTCGTGTTTCTTTATCTATTAGTTCAAAACATAAACCGATATGAACCATTTCAAAATGTATTCTCTGTCGATTGGTATACCTTACGGTAGGTCTAGGTACCTTTTTTTTGGTAGTTAATGCACAGGCCCATTACTATTACTTTACACTTAAAGGTTTTGGTTGTAATTAGGTTACACCGAATTAAATGCTTGTATTTACATAAATTTCAAACGTTGCCCGTACGTTTTGCCGTACAAAATGTCTGTCTTATGCCTGCGCTGAACGAAAATTAGACTGTAACCCGTTTTAAAAATAATTTGATATGGATCGATTTAAAATAAATTATTAACACCACTGTTCTTAGTATTATATACTCGTCTCATTCCTTGCTTTCCTTCATAGACTATTTTCGAACAAAACTTTGCTACAACCATTATTATAACGATTATAATACATACACAACCTACATACAGCCCAACCACGTTGACGTAGAAATACTAATAATGGCAATAGTAGTAAAAAGGAATAAACGAATAAATGGATTTTTTAGTCTTCGTTCATACGGGCTACCAAAAGCACACACAACAATCAAACAACAAAAATTAACAAAACACAACAAAAAAAAAATAAAAATTCTGTTCTATTTCTGATATTATTCTTTCCATTTATATTAGTTTTTGTGTTTTGTGTGGCTTAGAAATACCGGTCGATATATTTATTTAATTTTATATTATTTTCTTTTATGAGTTAGTTTTGATCTTTTTTTTTGTTTTTTTTTTTTGCTAAAAATGGTTCTGACAACAAAAATAATACAAACAAACAAAATTTTAATAAATATTATATGAAATACTAAAATAATATACTAAAACTAACAACTAAACACAAGCAAATAATCTTCAAAGGGAAAAAAATGTGCAATATAAACTAACATTGAATATTAAATTGTGAAATAAATTAATAATTCTTATATAATTAAAAATTCTTTATGCAAAAAAAGTGCAAAACTATAACAATTAGTGCGACATGTACTTGTAGTAGTTATCTATCAATGTACATGTAAATACATGTGATATATAGTGTGACAAACGGAATATCTATAACAGCAACACAACAAAACAAAACACCTGATACTGATTATTAAGCAACGCAGTTGTAGCATTTTCCGGTTTCCCATACGACCATAAAGAAAAATAACTAGTGTTAGTTTTAAGTGTTATACCCAGTGCCACTCATGCCAATTTGGTGATTTTCTAGTTGAAATTATATTGCGTTTACATTAGTCTTCAAAATGTTTTTTGCTATATTTTAATCATATTACACAGTAAAATATGATACAGGAATTAGATTTCAAAATCTAGTTCGCTAGTCATATTATGCAGTATTTTATTATACAAATAATCGAATTACAGGCCAAAAATAAATTTTGAGACTTATGCAAACGCAGCATAATTCTAACTAGAAAAGCACCAAGTTGGCATCAGTGCCCAGTGCATGTGTGTTTGTAAAGTTGAATACTACTAAAGCTTAAATATTTTGACAAGTTTATCTAATGAAAACATTTCAAATACATGAAAATTTTTATGTTAGTATTCTCTTCGTTAGTTTCTTAAGAATTAAATATATGAAAAAAAAATCAATATTGCTCATTCGCTTAGGGAATGTCCTTCATATTGTGAAACTGGAAAGCGTATAAAAGTTTATATTTAATTGTAAATGTTAGTAAATTATAAGTCAATATCAAGCATACGTTCCGTATGATAAAAATACTTGTGTTTTTACGCACGATCTGAGTATTGTTAAACTGTTTGCATATAATTTTTAGTTTTCTTCACAAAAATAAATTACAAAATTCTGTTTTGTAATATTAAACAAGTGTCATAGAACATTTTTTTAAATACAAAAAAAAAATCGGCATCAACAATGGGAATTTGCAAATACAAACACATTTTTGTTAATTTTTTTGTAGTTTTGAATTTTTGTTCTTAAAGAATTTGCATATAAAAAACAACAATTTACAAGCATTTAAAAAAAAATAATTGTTGGAAATGAATTTGAATTTTTAAATAAGTATGAAAAATTAAAAAAATGTTCAACATTTTGAGGCAAAATATTTAAAATAAAATGTTATATGACATGAGTAACCTTTTATGATTGTGTTAAACGATTTTTAAGCATGTAAATCCATCCGCGTTAATCATTTAACTTGTACTGCGATTTTAAATATAAGTCAAATTAAAAATATTAAAATTACAGTTTTTTGCTTCTATTTAATTAAAGTTACATAAATTTATAGATCTGGTTGTATTTATCACTTGTCACCAACAAAAAAAAAATATACACTTAACAAATTTGTGTCGTATGTAAGAACTTAAAAAGGAAACCACAATACTTTCCTAAGTAGACATTTATTAAATTCGCAAAATTAAAAATTGTATATAAGGAGGCTTTTGAGGTTATGAAAACTTAGTTTGCTCCATAAAGTTTGAAGACCTTAAAATTTGTTGATGCTCTTTCGAATTTAGTATAAAGCTAATTAACTATCCAGCAACATTTTTTAGAACAGATGACTTTTGAACCAACTTATTTTGCCACCGGTGACATGGAACCGGTTAGAGAACAGATTGCTGGGAGTCCAAATGTAAGGTGTCACTGCCCCAGAACCAGTTCTAGAAGCGGTTCTTAAGCAACCTATTATTGTTTGGAGGTAAAGAACCTATAGCAAATAGGACAAACTCCATATAAAATGAACCAGTTGCAGAACAGAAATTAGAACCTGTTATAAATACAGTGTAAGCTGTTCTGCAAACCAGTTATTTAGATTTTACTAAATACTTAACTACATGGTCAAAATAAAAAAAACTTCGCCTGTTGCATCGAAACTAAAAAACATATGCAGAGAGCACGTATATATACGTCTTACGCAAGAAAATAGTGCTTTGATAAAACGTATATATTAGGCCGGGTCGATTTGTATGGAATCAAAAAAATCACTCAACGTTCAAGGAAAATCGTATTCTAGGGATCAAAATAAGAAACTTTGCCGAAGGAACCATACCTCTAAAACGAATTCTGATGTCCCGACTTTTGAACCGTAGGGTTAAATTTTGAAAAATCTCACTTTGACCCATTTAGAGTGCCCCAATCGAATCCAACCCAATCGAATATAATTTATACATTCATCTGCTAGAGCGTCTTCCGGAGAAGAAATAGAGACCCTAATATTGGAAAGACTCCTCCTACTTTCTGAAATATCTCTATCCCGGGATTTGTACATTTTGCTATAAAAACACGGCTTTTTTAGCCCTCTTTCAACTTAAATTTTAACCCCTTAACGGTCACCTAGAATAATGATTTATGCATTAACCTGCTAGCGCGTCTTCCGGAGAAGAAGCAGCTCCCATAATCTTGGAGAGATTCCTTCTACTTTCTGAAATATTAAAGTGGGCTTTTTCAAAATTTGACCCTAGGGGTCAAAAGTCGGGACATCAGAATTCGTTTTAGAGATATGGTTCCATCGGCAATGTTTCTTATTTTGATCCCTAGAATACGATTTTCCTTGAACGTTGAGCGATTTTTAAATCGACCCGCCGTAGTATATATATAACTTATTCAGTAAAAAGGTTAAAATCTTGTATTTAATGTACGTTTTGGTAGAATTCATACCGTGCTTTCTTTGTCACAAAGCGAAATGTTTTTTTTGAAAAAAAGGCCGCTGCACTCGCTACACTCACAGAAATAAACCTGTTAAAATATCAGAAAAGGCTACTAATAATTTGTTAAAATTTACGTTACAGAAAAAACTGCTAGAATTTGCTGATTTTTTGTTACTAATAATTAATAAAATTAAAGCAGCCTAAATAAACCAGCTAACTTTACAAAATTTTAGTTATATTCGAGTTGAATTATAAATTATTAAAAATAGAAATTTCCTCTGCTAAAATCAGCAAAAACTTTTACTAAATATTTGTAGACTAAAAACAGCAAACAAAAACTGTAATATCAGCACACATTTTGCTATATTTACCTTAAATTAAGTAGAACGCTAAACAAATTTTGATTGCTGATTTCAAAAGTGAAAGTTCTTATCTATAAAAATATTAAAAATATCAATTTTTTATAATTTTTTTGTCTACTAATATTTGGAAATTGTTTTCGTAATATTAGCAGAATAATTTGTAACATTCAATTAACTAAAATTTATCTCAAATATAACTAAATATTTATAGGCTAAACAGATTTATTTTTGCTATTCTTATCTTTTTAATAGTTAGCAAAAATAACTTCTGCTATTTTCAGCAGTTTTTTCTACAATGTAATTTTTAGCTCATTTTCAATAGTACACTTAGGATATTATGTAGGTAAAGATGACAGCAATTGTGGTCTAAAACAAATTAAATTTCATTTAAATAAATGACGACTTACATTTCATTAAATTCAACTAACATTGTCGTTTGTTTTGTAATGTTCAAAAAATGACTAACAATTGTAGTAAAAATGAACCACATATATTCGTAAAAAATAAAAAAACATTTATTTTTTTAATAACAAAAAAACTACTGTAAAAAATTAATGTAAAATTATAAAACAGTCATTAGATGTGGTTTGTTTTTAAACTACAAGGTTAGTAAAAAATTTAATTTGTTCTACAAATTACTTACATTTACATTAAAAATAAAGAAACTGTATTACAACCCAAACAACTACAAATTTTTAAAGCAGAAGTTCCCTGAGTGTAGTTTTAGAAAAAATATTTACTAATTTTTTTATCAGTGCAGGAAATATTTATATGGTACAAAGTTGAGTAAAGTGAAAATTTACTTAAAATTTCAAAAAACTTAAAACAAATTATAAAATTCTAATTCTTTGTAGTTTCTAGAAATACATAAAACTGAATTTAAAGTCTTTGCGATGAGTGAAAAAAATTTGTGTTAAGCGTATATTTGTGTTCTTTTGAAAAATCTTTAATTATATAATTTTTAACAAGTTTTAACCAGTTAGATTGTACTAAATCTAAAAAAAAAATATTTTGTAATTACTACTTGCACATTCTTTTAAGAGTTTCAACTGAAAGTTTTAATAAAAACTTATTTTAAAGTCGGTACGTCCTTATAGTCATTTGAGCTGAAGGAATCATTTAATTCGTCACAGATATTTTTTTGTAAACACATTTATATATTCCCTATACTCGGTACTAAATATAGAAATCTTTAAACAGGCAAGTTCAATTAGTTATGTATGAAAAAACATCTAATTTTGTTGAAAAAATCTGTAAAATCTGTGTTTAAAATTATGTTTATTACAATCTACTTTAAAGTATAGGAAAATTAGAGAATATAGGCACAGAATTTGTGTATTTTTTATATTCAAAAAAAGTTTTGAAGTCATATTTATTATATGGTAACAACATTTTAGTTACTCCAAAATAAAGTTTTGTGTTAAAACTGTTTATTAAAAATAACATATCGAGGGCCTATATTCAAAACCCTCTATCTTTGATTTTCACGAAAATGACTTTTTGATGGTAAAATGTTCAGTAAAATAATAATTCTTCTTGCAATACATGTTTTCTTACTATTTCTTTTGCATTCTGAACATGAATTTTACATTTTTTAATCGTTTATTATTCAGAAGTTGCTTTAAAAAATATTGTAGAATACCGAATTTTAATAACTCAAGTAATACGCGAAATAAACAGATTTTAAGCTCTCCTGAAAAGTTGTGTTTTTTAAAATAGAGGGTTTTGAATATAGGCCCTCAATATATAACGTTTTTACGCAATTTGTAGTTTTGTACCATTTACTTATTTCATTTGAAGATATAACAATTTTACCAAGCTTTTTTCAGCAATATTTTTGCTGAATTTACTAATTTTGTTGCTGATATTAGCAAATTTTCTCCAAGAATGATCCCTGCAAAAATGTTGCTGACTTCTTTTTTTTTTTGAGTGTACATACACAAACACAACAAAACACATGATACCATGTAAATTATGAAGCAACGGAGTTGTAGTATATTCCGGTTTCCCATACAACCATAATAATAATAGTATTTGTTTTAAATGTTCGAGTACACTTTGAGAATTTCTCTAATCAAAACATTTGAAATACGTGATGATTTTATTATATTTCTAAAACAAAAAATATTCTTCTAAAAAATTAATATTGCTCATACGCATTGGGGAATCTAGGAAAAGTATTGTATTTAATTATATAAATCAATATCAATCATACGTTCCGTATGATAAAAATAAATTGTAGTTTTACGCAGCATATAATATTTATTAAACAGTTGAAACTGGTTTTCTTTTTTTCTCTATTGAGTTATAAAAAAGAATTTTCTTTTTAAAAATATAAATGTGTTTTATGACGTCGCGATTTTCTTTGCACATATTGCTTATAAACTTATAATACTAAAGCACTCTGAGAGTAGTTTAATAGTAACTGTATTTCATTAGTAACGGCATTTGAAAACTTTCAGTAACGTAGTTTAAACAAGAAACGAGAGTAAATTGGATGTATTTGAATTTGTTAATCTGTTATAATCTGGACGCACAAATGTTTTAATAACTTTTTAAGAAAAAGTTGCGCACGATATATCAATTTTTAATTCATGTTGAAGCACAAATATAAAAATCTTTAATATCTTAACAAATATACAAAATATTAGCATAATTTGCGGAGCACATCATGAAATTTGTACACACTATATCTTTGCGAATAGTATTGTTTAACAAAAAACAAATGATCTTGAACTTGATCATCATTATTTATGATAAAAGATCGAAAAATAAACTTTTGGCTTTAATTTTTTAAAATTTAAAAGTAAAACATTTTAAAATATTGTTATACTGCTCTAAAAGTCTATGTATTTTGTTAAACATCTATCTACATATCATTACAATTTTATTTTAGCTAGCTAGCTTTCCATTTTCGTAAACTGCAGGAAATTGATTTGTCTTTGTTCAGGTTAAAATGTTTTATTGGTCGATCATTTTGTCAAAAAAGTAAAATGGTGTTGACAGACTCTTCAAAATAAATTCTATAAAAAGTGATTAATTTTAGTTGTGTGTTACTTTTTTGATTGATTTGTACCAATTTTAAAGCGAACGTGATCCCAATCTCTCCTTATTCAGCTACAAATTCGGTGGAATTTTTTAGAATTTTCAGATTTTATTTTTATTTTTGACTTTTTTTGATTTTTAATAATAAGAAATATTAATTTTTTTATTCTCGAACTTAGTTTTTGCAAATAAAATTTCAAAATTGGTGTTGCAACGAATCAGGCACTTTTACTCATATTAATGTTAACCATTTTAGAAAAATCGTTTAACCTTCACTAACTGTTTTATTAGTTTTTTGTTTTTATATACATTGAGATTATTTTTATGTAATTTTTAATTTATAACGAGCTTTCAATCTCCGTATGTTTACAAAAATAAAGCAAACCAAACATATTAGCTAGGTTGATACTAGTATTTCGATCTGGCTAAAGATCTCATCAGAACCCGAAATTTTAGAAAAACTAGAGCCTCCATAATAGGCAAAAAACATATCAATCATCAATTTTGCTCCATTCTTGTCTTCTTAGTAATCAAGCACGTTGTTAGGGTCTAACTGAGTTTTAATTGGTGAAATTTAATTCATTTAGTTATTACGCATTATTGTCGTGGCTATATTGGATAAATAAAATAAAATTACTCAAAATTATAAATATTTCACTCAATGAGTTTTTCTAATTCAAAATTTTATAATTTGCGAAAAGTTTGTTCTATTCTTTGTATGTGCCAATTCTTTTTTTGTATAATTGGCAACTGACACAAACATTTTTTGCAATCTTTTCTTTACACATAATCGCTGAAGTCAGCAACTAGTGTTTAAAATATTAAATTTTTACATAACCGCGATTTTTGAGTCATAATTAAATTTGACATAGAAAAAAAATTTGATAAATGCGCGTCTCGCAGTTGAAAATATATGCACCCAATTTATATACACCAAAAAACATTTGAAGATAGTTCAACTAAGAGAAATGTAATTTCTTCTTTTCTAAATTTGGGACAGGACAAAGAGAGAATGAGATAAATTTAGACTTAAAATTGTTAAAAAATCTATTGCAAAATATCCTATGACAATAAATTAATCCCAATTGACGCAAATTTGTTTGATCACTAGGAAATAACGCGGATTTATTTAAAAACTTATCGAACTGGTACTTAAATGGATACATATTTTCTTAATTTAGTTGCATTTCTCGGCAGTTATACGAAAAAAATTGGTTTCGTTTTTTAACAATAAATAATGTGAATATTATAAAGAGTCCGAGAGCATAGTTTTGTTCCCAAAAAGTTGAACGGCTCACGACTTACAGCGCTTTTAACCAAATTCTCATAAACATTTATCCATTATAGTTGAGCACTGTATATCCTTTTCACTATAAAGCAATCATTTAACTATTGTTGAAAAATTAAAAAACCTTACAATTCCAAAATCTAATTGTATTTATATTTATTATTTCTGTAGTAACCTTTAATTAACCTCCTTTTCTGTTACATAGAGTTTAGTGCAAATTTATGACTCTACCTTTTTTCTGAACCTCAAACTGCAGATTACCATTAACAGTATGTATGTAAAGAGTATAAGATACATTAAGAAAACCAAGCTGTAATTGTTTTTCTTGGTTTTTATGTTTCGAAATATTTATAGTCTGGTACCCAGTGTAGAAAAGCATACATATATGCATATATGGTTATTTAAGTACATATTTGGTAATGACAAGTACTTACAATTGTCATTACAAATCCTATATATATGGGTATGTCACTCAAAATAATGACATATCATTATTAAACACCTTACAAAAAATAAAAAAATATGTGGTTACATATATGCTTATCAGTAGGGACAAAAATAATGAGTCTAAAAATAAATTTAAAAAAAAAATGTAAATTTAATAAAAAAAAAAAAATTTTTCAAACATAGTTTTTTTTATTAAAATGTGCCCATACGGGATTCGAACCTTGGCTTTCAGGTTGTAAGTCAACCGCTATACCATCTGAGTTATACTTTGTAGATAAAAGCACAAATGACTTGCTTGTACAAAATGTCATTACTTTCCAGTTTACAAAAATCAAAAATAAGTACGCATATATGTACTTACTAGAAGTGAAAAAATTCATAAGTCTAAAAATAGATTTTCAAAAAATTTGTAGATCATTACTTTCTAATAAAAACAGTCATAAAAATAATTACTTATGGGTAACGCATTATTATTATTACTATTATTGAAATTATGTTAAAATTAACTAATTATTAGTAAGTCCTTATTATGCATGTAAAAGTAATGCAGATAGTAAGCTTGTGTCATTAATGGTAGCGAGAAAAGTAATGATATGTTATTACTGTTTCTACACTGGGTATTTAATATAAACATTACTTGTTTTATGTAATTTGCTGTATATAATATACTACTTGGTTTGTCCTAGATCAAATAACATGTGGCAAAAGTTATAATGAAATTCATAAAGATTTGTTAAGGTCTTTTTTATGGTATTCTCGAAAAAAAGGACTAAAATGGCTTTTTAATTTCGTAAAGCTTTTTAAACTAGAACTAAAAAAAATCTTATAAAATTTAGCCATATACTGAAAACAATGTTAACCAAGTTTTATTTTATTGGAAAAAAACTTGGTAAAGTTTACAAAGTTTTTGACTAAAACAAGAAAAAACTTGGTAAATTTACTCAAGTATAAATTTGGTAAATTCGACCACACTACAAGATCTATTTTAACAATCTTGTATAGGTACATTAAAGCTACTTTTTCAAATTTCGATAACAGTTATTGTTGTAAATATTGTAGCACGAAGTCTAAAAGTTTTGTGATACGAATTTGAAAACAAAAATTTTCGATTTTTGTTTTATTTCTTTCATGAAACTATACTTTGCAACATTTCTTAATAAATCTGATACGAATATTTAAAAATTTTTAAAATCGGCTTAAAATTTTTGAGATATTAAAGCAATTAAAAAAATAAAAAATAATGAATTAAAACTGTGGTAGCAGGTCGCTAGGGGTAAAGCTATCCGATCTTTCTGAATTTAGCACCAAATAACTTTTCGGGTTAGTGCTACAATAATTTGAACAGTAAATGTTTTCTTCAGCAAGAGTTATACACCCTTTATTTTACGCTTGATTTAATTCTTTACAGCAAACATGAACATTTTAATTTAAAATATATATGAAATATTTTTTATCAATTATAATACACGAAAGCCAATTCAAATAAAATTCAATAAAAGTTCAGGGTCACATGAAAGATGTTTAACAAATAACTATAACACACCATTAAAATGTCATGTTAGCTAACAAATTTGTTAATATTTGAAATTTGTTTACTTGACTACAAATAAGGAGGACAAATTATAAAAAAAAAACTTGGTAACAAAAGATGTTCGTAGAAAAATGTGAAAAGTAGAAAGAGCTTAAGCTATTAATAAAATTTAATAAATTACTAAAACTGTAACACAGGAGGTCATCAATCTGAGTAAATTCTTCCACCATACAATACCTATATACCAAAAAGAAAAATATAAAAATATATATTTTTTTCTTATAAATATGAAAGTATAAAAGAAAAAGATATAAAAGAAAATAAAAAGCTTTTTAATTTTGATTTAAGTCTAACATACACGCAAGAAGGAGGTACACTTGTCAGAACAGTAACATTCAATATATATGGTCAGTCAATGGAATATTTTTTGTATCCTTTTGTCATACGTTTTCAATGACGACATGTATCAATGACGTTTAATGAAAGGATATACAATATTAGTATGGTCTTTTATAAATGATACAATTTTGAAAGTCATTAACGAAAAAATTTTATGACAATGTCTTTTATGTATAGTTTAATTTCATACGAAATAAGGCAACAGAAAAGGAATACTATTTCTATTGACTTTGAAAAAAGAATAACATGATCTTGGAATATTTTTTCAAGTTTGTAATATCTTAGCATCATGGACGTTTAGAAAAAAATTACCCCAAAATTACAAAATTGAACTAAAAATTATTAAGTCTGATATGGATTTCATAATTTTAATTAGAGTTTGCTAAAAACCTAAAAATTTGAAAACCGTGGTTTCCGTTTTTGAGAATTAGAAAAACCGCCGTTTCGGTTATTTTCCGGTTTTTTGTAATAAAAAATATTAAAAAAATCTAAAAATAGTTAAATATGTATAATGTATAATATGTATAAAAATTAACTAGTTTTAAGAAGATATTTCTCGGAATTCATTTGATGACATTAAATTCATTTTATAGCCTAATAATATACATTTAGTTAGGATATGGTTTTACCTCAAGTCCAAAAATCAAATATGATATTGTCATAATAACTAGATTTTATTTGTTGCTTTTCAAAAAGTTTTATTTTATAATTAGGGTTACCAGATACACCAATGCCCATAATTTCACGCAATAGTCACCTAA
Organism: Delia radicum; assembly: GCA_021234595.1. Taxonomy (NCBI): domain Eukaryota; kingdom Metazoa; phylum Arthropoda; class Insecta; order Diptera; family Anthomyiidae; genus Delia; species Delia radicum. The sequence goes on along the minus strand of CM037854.1, from coordinate 92,790,315 downwards.
AGGCGCTTAGATACTTGCCGTGTACATGAACAAAATCCAGTAGGCATCTAAGAACCGGTACACACAAAAAAAAATCATACTATTTATGAATATTTTATGAAAAATTTGCCAATGTATTAATTTAGGAACTTTTTCATAACATTTATGAACAGTTCATAAAAAATACTGGGAAAGTTTGTTTCTCGTAAATTATGACAAGGTTCTTAAAATATATGTAGAAACACTTAATGTTTATGAAAAAGTACTTAAAAAATTTGCCAATGTACAAAATCCTAATATTTAAGAAAACTTGCATAAATTGCAATAATATGTACCTTTTCAAAAATGCTAGGGAAACTAGGAACACTTCATAAATAGTAAGTAAATTTCATAAATAGTATGAACCTTCAAAAATATGAACTATTTCATAAAAACCTATGATTTTTATTTTTTGTGTGTAGGTATATAATCCTTGAAATTACGGATATAAGGCTGACACAAATATAGAGTTTGTTTTGTATGTTGTATGTAATGTCTCGGTTTGAGTTAAGTCAATTATCTTTTTCTATTGCAGACAACTGAAGATTTGGGTGATGCCAATGAAACAATTGTATTGTCTATCATGAAAATGATCAAACTTTTTTGAAGAGCAACAAATAAAATGTATTATGACAATATTCTATTAGATTTTTTGACTTGAGGTAAAACAATATTCTAACTAAATATATGGAAATATAGAAAGTTCGGAAAAGCAAATTTTTGTATTTTTAATACAAAAATTAAAACATTTTTGAGCTAATAAAATACACTCTAAAAAATGCTTGTAATGTTACTGCTTTAATTTTTGTGAATAATCATGTAAAATTACATAAAGTACGTGACTTTAAGCATAAAATGTGTAAAAACCATATTTATTATATTTTGTATATAAAAATACTGATGTTTATATATTTGTACACACTTTTTCTGTAAAATTACATATATAAGTTAGAAATTTTTAATTTTTTAATTAAGTTCGCTATTAGCGTGGTAAACATTTTCCAAAAATTAATAATATTGTAGTTTTTTTTTATTTCCCTTGTTTTTATATTTTTTTTGTAATTTTGAAACAATTCTTCCATTAAATTACGTTTCATACAAATTTTAATTATTTTCAGTAAAGTTTCGAGTAAAATCTGACGTTTTTAAAATTTGCACCGCATTTTTCATTTAAAAATCTTGATTTTTTTAATGTGTTCGTTATAAGCGCAAAAATTTGTAGGAAAATTTATAAATGGGCCCAAAACAATTTGTTCTTTATGTAAAAAGTTCGATATAAATGATGTTCGTTATAACCGTATTATTTTGTAATTATGTAATTTGAAATTCCCTTGATTGCTGCTGAAATGGTTAAAAATACAAATAAATGGTTTGTGGCTTGAAAACTATAATAAATTTTATGTGTAACAAATTTATGCGTGTTAATATGAGAGAGTAAGCACACGATATTTATATTTAATAATATATATAGACCATATTATATCATTTTATATTAAATGAGATATAATAATATCGTATAACGTACAATTTGATAATTTGATAATTACATTTAATTTTATCTAAATGAATCTGATATGATACAATTAGATGTAATTTGATACAATTTAAGCTGGCCATTTTTGGGATAAAATTTTATATTATTAATTATGGAGTCATATTGAATTATATAAAATTATATAAAGTTTTTTTTTTAATCGGGAATTTCAAAATATTGAAAAAAAAACTATTATAATCAATTCTAGTTATTTAATTATTAAAAAAAGAAGACCTCGAGTTCGAATATTCTTATTTATTATATAAAACTGTGATGTGATGGAAAAATGCAAATTACGGATTTGAAATCAAGGCTTGTAAGGCAATATGAATGGCATAAAGGCATTCAAACAAAGGAAAGCTTGTTGAGGTGTGTAATCTATGACTCATTGTCAGTCAATATTTTTGTATGACTTGACTTTACTAACGGAAGTTTAAAGCTAATTTTTATTTATCAACTGAATATGATGTCAAGCTTATATATTAAAAAAAAAAGAGAAAAAGTTGTCAAGAGGCTGTAATAGTTAAAATTATACTTAAAACAAAACAATTAATGTACATTAATGTACATTGGCTTAATAAAGTTCATATTTTCTAACAATTATTTTAAACTTAATACATGAAATATGAAGTAGGGTAAAAGAGGGAGGTTTCGCTTATATGGCACATATGTCACCCCGGATTTTTTACTTAAATTTCTGTTTTTAAATGTGCAGTTACTGATCATTTTTCACGTCACTAAATTTAAAACTTGTTCTTCATATTAAAGATCAGATGTGTAAAATTTTAGATAAAAAACAATTTTCTTAAAAAAATTTTTGGCTGAGTAACGACTGCGGTTTAGAAAATAGTAGCGAATGCTCCCCCTTATACGCAACATACATACATACATAAGATAAATGTAAAATATATAATTAAATCCAATTATACTTTATACTACGTTCATATTGACTTCCAAAATTTTTATTTTCGTTTTTTGAAATTTTCGATTTAAAGTTTGTGTGGAATTTGACAGTCGAAAAAAAAAACATATTTCAGGGTTCAGTGTGAATGTAGTTTTATTCAGGCAAAAATTAAGCAGTAACGCTTAGTTTTGTTTGAAAAAAATTTACTAAAAATGTTTGGTCAGCGAACATTTTTACGAATCGTACCTTAAGCAGTTATGCTTTAGTTATTACAATTAATATAATTGCTAAAAATCTTAAAAAGTTATGACCTGCTTCTAAAATAGCTTAAATGCTAAAGACTATACAAATTCAAAGCAATTACCAAGTATATAAAGGGTCCGCCAAATAACTTTTTTTTTTTTTGAACTCCTGAACCAATTGGACTTTGTATGGCGTCATACCAAGGTCTTTATGCAAAATTCGTCTCAATGATGTCTCCGAAACGTTCAATTGTTGAGAACGACGGTGAATTGATGTTGATGGCGCTTCACGCACACTTTCTGCCACAGCAGCAATATTCTCGGGTGTACGCACTGTTTTTTGGCTTTTCACGCTTTGGTTTATCGATGAGGATGCAAGTTTCTTTCACTTTTTTCACAAGATAACGAACATACGGACCATATTCGTTCAGTGGAAGGATAAAACTAATTATCTGTCAAATCAGACATGAGCTAAGTGTTACCATTCACGAAATAAGCACTAGTTGAAAAAAAAAACGTTAGATGGCGGACCCTTTACTTTAAAAGTAATATGTAATTATATTTAAATGAAGTGATATTGAAAATACGGCATTGAACATGACATATTCACCCAGGCAGAAAAATACAATTGACACAGTGTTGGCAAAGCGTCGGATACGGTCGGTTATGAGTTGGCAGAACGTGTGACAATATTGTCCTGTTACGCGGTTGATAACAATGGCCTACCGTTGGTTTGAGCAAACTTGCCACCGTTTGCATAATGTTGATAATTCAAAAAATTGGTGCTTTTAAAATAGCTTAAATTAAATAAATTTTGACAAATATTTATAATAAAGCACATTTAAAAAACAGCAATACAGTTCGGTCTTAGTCTTATACATCATATTTTAATGTTTGAAATATAATAATATATAAAAAATGCTTCTAATTTATAATATTAATATAAACAATATTGGCAAATGGGTTTTTTCGGATAGTACAATATTAGTTGGTGTTTCTTTGGTAATTTTTAACACGGTGGGGTTAATAAAAATAGCAGTGGCTTGCCAGTACTATTTTTTTGGTACGGTTGGCAATTTCTACATTTGTAGATATCTGTAAATTATTCAAATGTGGTGCCAGTATTCAGAGGGTGAATATTTGTATCATCCCATTAAGTATTTTCTAATACAAGGGCGGATCAATAAGTCTGAGAGTTTTTGAATGAAACACAGTTTTTTTTGCAAAAAAAAAATTTATTTTTCAACATAATCTCCTTTTAGCTCAATACACTTAGTCCAACGTTTTTCCAATATTTGTATCCCTTCCAAAAAAATAGGATTTTTCGAGTTCCATAAAATAGGCACTTGTTTATAATATGTCAATAATTTCATCGTTGGAGCTAAATCTCTTTCTACCGAGCCATTTCTTTAGGAAACTTACCTTGGCCTTCTTCGGAGCCGGTTCACCCGGAGAAAACCATTGTTTAGGCTGCTGATTGATCTCCGGAGTGTTGTAATGGATCCATGTTTCATCCACGTTTATGGTCAATTGAGAGCAAACGCGGCACCCATCTTGCAGACAGCTTTCTTAAACCCAACTGATCATTTAAAATCAAAACCACACTGCCATATGAAATTCCTATGGCATCAACATTTTCACGCATTTTTACTCTTCAATCGGCCAACACCATATCGTGGATTTTTTCAACATTTTCGGGTGTATTGACCTCAATTGGCCGTCCAGAACATTCAACGTCATTTGTACTTGTGCGACCACAACGAAAGTCAGTAAAAAACTTTTTTACCATTGAAATCGATGGTGCAGAGTCCCCATATTATTTATCAAGCTTTTCCTTGGTTTGGTCGAAATTCACTTTTTTCCATTTTTAAAAAATCCATGAGGTTGTATGTTTTGAACAGCTGTTAAACGCAAAGTAAATGACTTGCTCAAAATTTGACAGTAGTCTACTAACAGGTGGTACTTGATGGAAGCAGTGTTGTGTTTCATATAACTACGAGGAAAGTTCGAAAAGTCACGGACTTAATAATCCGCCCTTGTATCTTAAATTTTTAGAGCAGAGTACTACTTCTCCATTGACTGAATAGCCTTAAAGTCTTGAAGTAAGTTTTAGATATTCAAGCTAAAAACTATAAATAAATATATGCATGAACTTATGTTAGATGACATAAATTCCAACTTACATAAAATTGATTGATAAATTTCAATTTAAATTAAAAAAAAAAATGTATTAAGTTTTATAAAATATCATCATTCCATATATTAACATTGTGTTAATTAAATTTAATTGAACAAAGTTTGGGCCGCTTATTTTGTGTTAATACAATTTCTCATTTTTCACAACTAAAATCATTTTGAATATATTGTGATATTTAATACCCTGATCAAAAGTCGAATAATGTCAACGCATCAACTAGTGCATATAAATTGTGAAAAATTGTATATGCACGCTACAATTTAATTTAAAAAAAAAATCTTTAGTCATGCAAATCTTATAAAAATTACCCCATTTGAATTGCAAAACTCACCACTATCGATGTGGATAAAAACAATTTTAAGCAAAGATAGCTGAATACAAAAAAACTCATTAATAGTATTTTATTTCAAGAAAACTTGGACTTTAAACTTTTGTATATACTTACAGGGAAACTACACAGTGGTGAATCCTAAGATTTGAATGAAACTAGTAGGACAAAACAAAATATTAGACAAGTACTTTTTGTTACGTGCGCAATCTCTATTTTAGGGTTTAAAATGTGGGATCAAATATTAGCAAATTTGATGTTTATTTAATGTATGTCGTATGTAAGTTATTAAACTAATTGAGTATCAAATGAAAGGTATTTTGAAGACACGTTCACACTCATACAAATAAGTCCTTAAAAAATAGCAGAAAAAGTTACTAACAATTAGTTAAATCTTTTTGTTGAATATTTGTAAAACAAAAATAGCAAAAAACACTGCAAAATCTGCTTAATTTTAATTAAATTTTTAGTTGTTTGCCAGCAAACTAAGCGTCATCTATTCGTGAAAATGTTTATTATAAATAATAGGACAGATTTGTATTTATAAAATAAATAAAATACAGAGTTGTATTTGTCTTTTATTTGACTTTGATATTTAGTTTGTTCCTGTTGTATGTACATCGGAATGCTATATGTCAAAGAATATACACAAATTAAAATAATAGAAAAATAATTAAGAATTTAATTAGATAAGAGCTGATTTTTCCAAAGCTTTCAACATCTATTCATTGTTAATTTTCGGAAATTATTTTATTAGATATTTTAAACATTATAAATAAGTTTACAAACACCACTTATGATAGTCCTTCAATTCATTCCCTTTTTTACTTTTTTTATAAAACTCTTGTATATTTTTTATAGTTTTATTTTTAATTTGTTTATAATAAAACTATTTTCATAAATGTTTCTAAATATTATTCTAATACGACGTGTTCACTCCATTTGTCTGACACAATATCAAAAAATGCACAAATACTTAAACGCAAACATCGCATTACAACGACCTCTGCTGGTTTTGAATATCAAAATAAAAATATTAGATAAAAATTTAGTATTTCTTCAATAAAAATAGCAAAATTTTAAACTAAAATCTCAATTTAACGTAAAAATTAGTTTAAAACTTGCAAAGTTGGATTACTAACGGCTTTATAAATTGTTCTTCTAACTTTTTTCTATGAGTGCATTGGTATATAAAACATGTCCGTGCATATCCGAAAATGTATGATATTTAAAAAAAATTTTGTTTGCATGGGAATTTGTTGTGGGTTTGAGCTCAAATTAACATATAATAATGCTTGTTTAATTTAATCGAGAGGGTGTCTGAGCTTTTTTCAAATTCTACAATCGTTCGGACTTTTCCAGAAGAGCTTTCATAATCCATGTTTTAAATATTTCAAATAATTATCAACCATTGGCCCACACCATAAGCAATATGGGTATCAACATTTCGGTTTTCTCGAGTACTTTAATACTGCGAACAAAAAGATCTGAATTTCTGAAAGTTTAAAGATGTTTTCGTACAAAAATGTTGTAATTTTTTAACCCACTTTTATAACTTCTAAACGTGCGATTGCGCACCTTAAAAAAAAATATGTGTCTTTTATTTTTTGTCCTCAATAATGCATCAAAGTTTCATTAAAATCGGCTGACTCAACACTGTGTAGTTTCCTTGTTAGATTTTTCTTTTAACGAATTTCAATAATATTAAAGAATAAGAAGTAGTTTTTATGACGCATATAGACAAACTAATTGTATCGTCATGAAATATTTATTTTGTTGTTTATATGAATAATAAGAAACAACCGCAGTAGCAATAACGACAACAATGATGTCGGCATATGTGTTTAGAAGTAGTGATTGGTCGGTGATGTCAATTATTTAAAAGGAAAGAAAAAACGCTGGAGGAAACAGCAAATGATTTAAAGTATTTTTATATGATTTGCAATGTACATTTACAATTAAATTCAAATTATTTAGGTAAAATTAAAATTACCCTTATGTTATTACTATAAATTATATCTAACGTCTATTACACGAATAACTTAGCTTGCTACAATTTACTATTTTTACTAAAATTGGCAAGTATAAATATAAAAAATAAAGAAAACATTCATAAATCGTAAATATTTCTAGTAAACGATTATTTTAAAAAATTTTTAAGTCCAGTAACTGTTTTTGAGAATTTGCGACATGCTTTTTGTTTAAAATTGCGTTTGTTTTTATTGGTCTTGAAATCTTTTAACCTTCGATTTGTTGATAATCAATAGCAGGAGTTATTTTAAAAAATTGTTAAATATTATTGAAAAAACACCATTTTTAGCAAACATTAAGTTGCAATATCTCGAAAAGGGTTAGTGCATTTAAAAACATTTTAAAGTATACGTGTTCAGTATGTTAAAATTAGTTAAAAATTATATATAACACAACATAGTTTGGTAATGGGAATTTAAACAAATGAAGGGCTTAGTGCAAAAACATGATAAGCCATACGTTTTCAAAAAATGATTTTATGTGTTCATTGCATTACCTAACGTGGTATCAATATCCACTTAAATGATTTAAGCTATATTCTAAATACTTTCAGATCTAGAGAGAATGTTACTTTTTACAATTCGACTATATTTCAATATTTTTTTACGCAAGAACATGATATGCCACACCATTAATTTATTAAAATGTCTCCAAGCGAGGAACATGTAAAAGAAGTCACATCTTTGCACTTACAACAATTATATTTATCACGAAAATCTGTCAAATCAGCTATCTATTCTTTAAAATAAAAATATTCTAAATAAAATGTCTGCAACAACTTGATAAGCCACATTAATTTAACAAAATGGGTTTTACTATCTATTAGTCTCCCAGCGATGGACATGAAATAGAAGACACATCTTTGCACTTAAAGCAAGTATATATATCATGAAAATCCTTCAAAAAAGCTACCTAGTCTTTGAAATTAAATAATTCCAAATAAAATTTGTGCAAAAACTTGATAAGCCACATTGACGTAATAAAATGCTTTTTAAACTCTTCTAGACTTCCACCGACGAATATGTAATAGAAGACACATACTGTCACCTATTACAAGCATTTATAGCTCGAACATCTTGCTTAACAGCTGCCTAGAAGTCATTGAAAACCATTTATTTGAAATCAATGTGGCTTATGATGTTTTTGCAGAAATTTTATTTAAGATTTTCTTATTTTTAAGAAAAAGTCGATGTTTTTCTGGACTTTTATATTCTAGATACTTGTAATATGTGCCAAGAGGTGTCTTCTATTACATTTACATCGCTTTGAGACTATAAGGCAGTGAAACCCATTTTTCAAATACACGTGGCTTATCAAGTTTGTGCAAAAATTTTCGTTAAGATTTTTTTTATTTTGAGGAAATAGTTGCTATTTTGCAGGATTTTCAAGCAACAGACACTTGTAATAAGTGCTAACATATCTCGGCATTTATTACAATTTTCTACAGCACGAAATGCCTGAAATACAGATATCATTTCGTTTAAATTAAAAAATTCTAAATAAAATTTCTGCAAAAACTTGATAAGCCACATTGACTTAATAAACCAGTTTTTACTGTCTTATAGTCTTCCGAAGAAGGACATGTAATAGAAAACACATTTTGGCAGTTTTTACAAGTATCAAGTATCAAGAAAGACCATCTAATTTGCTACCATTTTTCAGACTATGAACTTCTTTACTTATCTTTATGCAATAACATGATACGCCACACTTTTTTTTAAAACAGCAGTTTCCAATGGTTTTCTATTATCCATGAACGGGTATGTGATAGAAGCCTTCCTTAAGCACCTATTACCCAGGAAAAAATTACACATTCCAAAAAGAAGGTGATGCCCACACTTGCTTACATATCTCATTGCCAAATTTAGTAACTGCAATACCAAACTCATTCCAACGATAGAGTCAAAAAAGCAAGTAGTATTGTAATCAATTCTTTAAATTTAAACCAGAAAGCATGAACTCAATAACAAAGTAATTATTTACTTAAAAGAAAATAACAATGTTATTACTTATATGTATAAGTTTTTGAACTCAAGAAGTAATCATATACTTTTTCTTAATAAAAGGACGTTATTGGAAGTAGTTCCTAATATTGAAAAAAGAAGTTATACAATTTTAAAGAATTTATCCCATATATTTTTTCAAACAAATTTTTATTTGCAGGAAAATAATACTAAAAACAGAAATTGCATGTTGCCTAAATTTTGTTAAACTGTGGATAGGTATAAATTAGTTGAAATTACTGAAGTTATCGTGAGTGTAAAAAAAATTTTCGAGGGTGATTGTGCGTGAGTCATATTTTTGTTTTTCAATTTTGAATTGTTCTTTTTTTTTGAAAAATTTATATTTTCGTGGTTTATAGCTCCAAAATTATGACAAACCCATGTTATCATAACAATTCGATGTTTCACTTTTTAGGATTTTATTTCCGTATGAGTTTTGATCGTTATATTTGAGTGACCTAGGAGAATCATCACGTGTGAGTAAAAGTTGAATTTACTTATGGAACTACTTCCTTTTTTTTAATGTAAGTACTTCTTATTCTTTCTAGGGAACTATTTATTTATTTTTTTTGTGTAAGTACTTCGTAGTTTTACAATGGAACTATTTCTTTATTAAAAAATGTATGTAGTTCTTAAAAATATAAAGTAAATAGTTCTTCGGTAAAAAAAATAATCAATTCTAAAGAATCAATTATTTTAGTCTCACGCCCTGTTAAAAGAATCGAGTAGGTAATCTAGTAAGGAATGCGTTCTGCCCAAAATGCTTGATTACAAACCCGCTTACATTTTTGAAAAATTTTTGCTGGGTATGTATGCTTACAGTCTTGTTTAGTTAAATCCGTATTTTCTACATTTTTTTAAACTTTGAAGGCGATTATTTCATTATTTTAATTTTGTGGCTTATGAAGTTTTTGCACTAAGCCCTTCAAATTTTAAAAATGAGAAAATTTGGTAGCTGACGGACGAGCGTTAAGCTTTTCAATTTTCCTCTAATTCGCACCACATAATTTTTAGTCATAGTGCTACAAAATAACAAGAATTGAAATCAAATAAATTAATAAGGTTCTGGCCATCAATTCTATATATTTCGGGTACACTTAGAATACTATGCAGGTAAAGACCACTGCAATTGTAGTTGAAAATAAATGAAATTTAACTTAAAGAAAGGACGACTTACATTGCAATAAATTCAACTAACATTGTCATTTGTTTTTTTATGTTCAAAAAATTACTAACAATTGTAGTAAAAATTAACCACATGGTAGTAAAAAATAAACAAACGTCTATTTTTTTTATTTTTTAAATAACAAAAAACAACTGTAAAAAATTAATGTAAAATCATAAAACAGTCATTTGATGTGGGTTGTTTTTTTAAATGAACTACAAGGCTAGTAAAAAATGTAATATGTTCTACAAATGACTGACATTTACATTAAAAATAAAGAAACTTTATTACAACCCATACAACTACATATTTTTAAAGCAGAAGTTCCCTGAGTGTATGCTGATTTCAATGGCATACTTTATTTTTAGATCTATGGTTTAGTTCTACCGCAAAATGACTTTAAAGTTTGACTCATCTTCATGATGTTTTTATATACAAAAATTTGCATGTGCAATTAATCTTATTTCTTTCTGTTAAAATTTAAGGGCAAGAGCAGTATTATATATTGATTCCCAAAGCTTAAAATTAAGCTCGCTGTTAGGGGTTTTTTTCTTTTATGGTTAATCAAATAGTTACAGCTAATCACATGTTAACGCAGTGGAAAGAGTCACTTAAAAAGAGTTATATTAGTACACTCAGGGAACCTCTGCTGTAATTATTTGTAGCTGTTTGATTTGTAATGCAGTATATTTATTTTAAATTGAAAAAACAGTCATTTGTAGAAGTAATTTCAGTTTTGACAACAATTGCAGTTCATTTAAAAAAAAAACACATTAAATTACTGTATAATGTTTTTACATTCATTTTATACAGTAGTTTTTTTTATTTAAAAAATATAACAAATAATTATTTGTTTATGTTTTACTAAATATGTGGTTAATTTTTATTACAATTGTGTTTCATTTTTTAAACAGTAAAAAACAAATGACACTGTTAGTTGAATTTACTGAAATGTAAGTCGTCCTTTCTTCAAGTGAAATTTCATTTGTCTTTAACAACTTTTGCAGTGGTATTTGCATATAAGAAAACATTTCTAATGTTTTGCTTTTAAATCTTGCTCACATCATATGAAAAAATATCTTATAAGAAAAAATGTATTTTATCAATGCGGTTTGTGAGCAAAAATTGCGATTTATTAGTAATTTTACATGGCGCCATAGCTTTCCAATAAGAGCACAACATTGAGCTTTGAGTATGATATGTAAATGCATTTCACAAGTATGAATCCAAGTTTTCAGCTAATACGAATGAAAACTGCTATAGATATACAGAACGTTTTTTCTCTATAATGAATTAACTTACATTTAAGATTATTGTATTATTATAGGAAAGAATTGCATTTGAATAATGCTCTATAAAAAAAAAAAATAACCATTTTCAAAAGCAGCATCCGGCCGGCTGAAATTTATTTTATGATCATTATATAAACTTTGAAGTTTCTTTTTTCTAATGTCGGCAGAAAACGTTAAAATTATAACACCAACTTTAAATTGTCTTGCAAATTGTTCCAAATTATACTCTATTTTCTCAAATACCATACAAAAAATGGATTTATATTTTTTTGTGAAACGCATTTGATAATTGAAACTTCATCTCCGTATCTGTAAAAGTTAAGTGTATTCTAAATTTTAAATAGTTTGAAAGCGTCAGTCATATAATAAACAGCCTCAAAAAGAGCTATTTTTCGCAAATTTTACCGCGGCTTTGGCAAAATTGTGAGGTGATGGAAATTTTTGGAAGCCGAATTCAGAATTAGAGTATCAAAGACTCTATAAATCACATATGGGCGCTGTGGTGTAATGGTTAGCGCGTTGGACTATTACACAGATGGTCCCGGGTTCGATTCCCGGTGACGACAACATCAATTTAGAAAAATAATACGTATGAGTTTTCTATCACTTATATGTATCGCTGCGCCCACCTTCGGTGTTCCCATAGCACTTAACCCCACCGAAGTAAAATAATGAATCAGGGCTATGAAACAAAAAGCTTCAATAAATTCGCCAACTCTACATCAGGTGGCGAGCAACAACTGTTCTAAGACTTATCTACTCGCGCAATTACAGTGTTGCCATGTTTGAAGCCCTTCATCTTTCACCACCTTTCATCTCTCCACTATCCCCTTTCCAAAGAAAGCAACACATTAATTAATAGGAAGAATTTCCTGAGTGTTGCTTCTCTTTTAAAAAAAAAAAAAATTAAGCTTGTTTAGGTGTGTTATGCTAAAAAATTAGTGAACAGTTTAGGTTTCGTTTAAAACCGAACACCAAACGCTACATAAGTCAGAGTGTAGTTTGCTTAAAACACTAAATTTAAAATATTTATTGAAAACTGACTTATTTTTTTCGGTTTTCGGTTTTAAGGTTAAAAAAACCGGTTTAGGTTTCGGTTAAAACCGAACAGCAAGCGCTACTTAAGTCAGAGTGTAATTTGTTTAACACACTATCAAAAACATATTTTTTCTCAAAAGTTTGTCATTTTCGACCAATGGACTGAGGTAGGGTGTATGTTCAAAAGCTTATAAAATTTCATTTGAAATTTTGTTCAAATCGCTATCTTACAGAAAATTTTTAAAATTGGACTAAATTTTAACAAAGTTTCACAAAAATTGTAACGGAAAAAAACTTTTTTTTTTTAATTTTTTAAATTGTCCATTTAAATTTTTTTTCGAAATTAAACTATTTAATGTAATTTTAAAAAGTAAGCTATTTCTTTTTAAGTTATATAAATGTCGAAATTTTTACATAATAAAGTTATTTAGTAGATAAAATAAAAATAAAGTCTTGGCACAAAAGCAAAATTTTAATTTTTAAATTTCAATAGCTTAAAGTAGGGGAGCGAATCGAACACTATAAGCATGTTTTGTTTTTGTCTTATAGCGCATTACGTACATTACTAAAGTTCAAAAATTCCATAAATCGATTCACATTTACAAAAGTTACACTCTCCAAAATACACCCTTTAGGTACACCTTGTACTTAAATAGGGTGGAAGAGTTACAATATTTGAAAAGATTATCACCTCCTTTATAATTTATAATTTTATTTATACTGATAATATTGGTAATTTAAATGTTCTATATTTATTAATATTGTTTCAAGTCAAATACCCAACTGTTCCTATAAGTGATAAATAAAATATCAATCATACGCTTCCAAAAGATTATTACCTCTTTTATAATTTCCAATTTGATATATTCAGATCGGCTCAGTAGCTTAAAAGTTCTGTATTTGCTAATATTACTTTAAGTCAAATACCCTACTGTGCGTATGAGTGATACGAACTCAATTTTAAATATCAATAATACGCTTCCAAACACTTATTTTATAAATAATTATAAATCGAGCGATTTTTCGTTTATATGGTATTGCCTGCATCGCTTTTTCAAAACTTCTATGAAGGTATTTCTTGATGATAGTTTTTAAAAAGTCTCCTTAACCTACAACATCATAAATATGTAAAATTTTGAACATTTTTACTTAAAATTTTATATATTAAAACCCCACGATTTGCGAGTTATTTCATTCAAATAAATTAAGAGTTATTTCATACTAAAATAGCAACCAGATAAAAAATAGCTTCCAAAATTAAATAAAAATAATTCCCGCGATTTAGGAGCCATTTCATTATTAAATATATTAAAATTTTTATGGTTACTATTGGGAGAACTTTCATGGTTTTTCTTAGGACTTATTAAATTGGGTAAATTAACTAATAATAAAGGCAATACAAAAAAATTTAAATTTTACACTTTCAAATTTTACTTCCTTAAAATAACTTTTAAAGTAGTTAGAGGAGATAAACTATAAGCATGTTTTTGTCTTTAATTTACAACGTCCAAATTTTCAGCAAAAAATGTTTATATTTGCAAAAGTTTTTCTAACAAAAACCCTATTTTTGTGACAAAAATGTACTAAACGGTGGTCTTTGTTAAGAAAACTTTTGCAAATATAAACATTTTTGGCTGAAAATTTCGAAAAGTACTTTTGAAAGGTATTCAGTTCTCGTACTTGAAATTGAACATACCATACTAAAGCTTTACTGCCATACTGAAAAGCTTTACTGTCATGAAAAATGTTTGACAAATCACAAATTTTGCATAAAAAACGCTTTGATAAAATAACTTTTTTCTTACTCTTTTAATGTTTTTCTTACTTTTTTCACTCCTATGCAATGACTCTTTCCACTGCACGAACATTTGTTTAGGACAATTCATTATTTAGTGATAGAATTCACGAAAACCGAGAAAAAAGCGCATATTAGCGGGTTTAATACTAAATATTGTGAATCAAATGTGTACCATAAATGCTATTCGTACTACTGGCCTTGTCCTTAAATTTCAACCGGGAGAAATTAGATTGATTGAATTTGAAAAAAAAATTGTATATAAAAACTACATGAAGATGTGACAAATTTCAAAGAACTTTTGTGGAATACTGTAGCATACATCAAAAAATAAAGTACGCCATTGAAATGAGCGTGTCAGAAATATGTAGAATTATAACAAAAGTTTAACAGTTTTTATAATTCGAACTATATGCATGTGGCTTGAGTCTCAAATGCTGCATGAAATTGCTTAGTACAATGTTTATAATTACAGTGCAGTACGGTTATAACGAACTCGCGGGGAACGTACGATTTAATTAGTTATAAGCGAGGTAAACATTTTCTAAAAAATTATTAAAATTTCTTGATTTTTCTTTAATTAACTTAATTAACTTAATTTTAAAATTTTTGTTTGTAATTTGAAACAATTCTCCCATTAAATTATGTTTCATAAAGTTCTTAATTCTTTTTAAAAAATTTGTAATTAAAAAGCTAAGATTTGCTGCATAAAATTAAGAAACGTAACAATTTATACGAAAACTTGTAAAAGGGTCCAAAAAAAATTCGTTAGTTATATAAAAAGTTCGTTATAAACGATGTTCGTTATAATAGAATTATTTTATATAAAATATGTATTTACAAACATATTTCAGCTTTGGGACCAGAAAATTCGTCCGTATAAAAAAAAAGATCACTGTAGCCGTTGTTCGTTATAACCGAGTTAAACTTTATATTAATTTGACATTGATCTAACGATTCGTGTCATAAAAACGCCAAACGTTGCAAAAAAAATACTACATTAGCAACAAAACGTTGTACTACCAATGCTATTTTTTTTATCCATGGTCGCAAAGCAAAATATCGTATATTTCTTCGTTATAAAATTACAACAGAACTCACGCTCTACCAAACAATAAACGACTCTGACTGATACTGACTATACCAACATTTAAGTTCATTCACTTGGTCGTTCATGTTTTTTGTTATTTTTTAATTTTTATAGGTTTATATTACATTCAAGTACATGTGCACTTAATTTCATTTGATGTGCAGTTTGTTAAGTTTAGGTACATGTGCACTCAACGATGCAAGCTTTAAGAGAAATAGAAAAGGAAAACTAGAAAATTGCACAAAAACAAAGAGACTACGAATAACAAGAACGACTGACTTAAAATTGCTTGGAAAATTGCTTGATGATGACTATTACGTATAGAAAATAGACAAAATATAAACAAAGTCTACTACAATTTATTCTCTTCTATGCACGATGGTCTCATAGTCGACTTTTCTTAGCCAAAATTCTATTTTTTCATACATTCTGTTTTCGTTTCTTTGTTGTTCAATCATTTTGTTTTTTTTAAATACTCATTTGCCAGCAAATTAAAGTTGAAGTTTATAAGAAAATAATTCAAAAGGCGTTTTTTTAACTTCTTATATATATATATATTTTTTTTTTGCTTAAATGTAAAAAAAAAATATTGTATATGTAGATAAGCTAAAAGTTAGTATAAAAATAATTTTTTATTAAAAAAGTGTAAAATAAATTGGCATTATGCAATAACAAACTATTTCAGTAAAAAAGAAAAAAAAAAGTTTGCGTAAAAAATGTAACTTTAAAAAAAAAATTATAGAAAATGGTAATGATAAAATCAAGCAAAAAACATAGATAGAGCTTTAAAGCTTATTTTTACTTTCCCGAGTAAAAACGTTCATATACAATCATATCTTTTTTAATATAATATTATATAAAAAAAAAATATGTATATATATGATAAATGTTATGGCTCATATAATAATATATAATTTTATCTAGGATTTGGTTTTTCGAAAATTTTTGATATGGTCCTAATCATATTAACATCTAAATATATGTCGATTACCGTAGATGTGTCATATATTACTACATATGGTACGATATATACTACTAATTACATAGAAATTTGTGAGAAGCAATGCTTTGGTTATTTTTTATTTGAATTCAGATATGATTATATATGGTACATTACAAAGCTACATACAATTATATGTGGTGCCATATGAACAAAATTTTCTATGTAATTTTATATATCATTATATAATTCCGGAGTTGAGATTTCTGAGTTAGTTAACTTACAAAATTTTGATTTTTGGTCACAAGAACGACTCTAGCTCTTGCACTTGGACACACATACCTCATTTTAAAAGTAACAAAATCTGAGAAAAGAAAAATTTCTACAAAACAATTCTGTTCGAAGTTAAGTTTTTGAAATATAGCCATAATTGTTTGGCTCCAAAGTTTCGCCTTGGGAAAAAAATTTAAGAAATAATTTTAATTACATATATAAGTATATGAAATTAGATATAATTTGATATAATTGTTGAGAAAAACATTGAAATGTTTGTATCACCTTTTATCAAATAATATCTAATTATAACTAATTCGATAAAATTATATAATATACAAATATTTAAATGGGTACAAAATTCGAATGAAATTGTATCTAATATACATCAAATTGTACAAAATTATATTTAATTGTATCGAACTCAATAGTATCGAATTCAATACAATTTTATGTATGATCTCATTTTTGCGATCAAATTTCATATCTAGTTTATATATAATTTAATATATTTTGATGATACCCCACATAATTTTTTTTTACTTGGGCTAGCATTATTTCATATATAATTTTGTATAGCTTAATGCAATATTACGTTTAATAATATCTAGTATCATATTATAATTTTGCTTTACATCTAAACTGAAGGGCTGAATTTTGTAAAAATTTAAAGTGCGGTAATCTTTTGTTGCTTTTATTTTTACTTTGATATTTCTAGACGAGAACAAGCAATTCTCATTTAGTTTGTGATTTAACCTAACAAATATATTTAGAAATTCTAATAACATTATCCCCTGATACTTCCTTTAGGCAAGAATGAAATCAGCATAGGGACCAGCCTACAACAAATTATTTTTCACAATTTTTAAATAAGCTCGTGGAATAAGTTTGGAATTTTGCATTAGAACTTATAAACTAAATTGTGATTAACTAATTATAATAGAGAAAAGTTTAAGTAAAATTGTAAATAACGCAAAAATCTTAATTTCAATTTGAGTATTCGAACTTTCACTTAAAAATTTAAAAAGAAATCTTTAATTAATTTATAATTTCTTTGACTGCAAATGAAAATGTTCAATATCAATTGCAAACAATATATAGATTATCCTATTATATTAATTTAGATAAAGTAAAGTATAATTGAATACTATTAGATGATGACAAAATTCGGACAAAACTTTATCAAATCACTTCTAATTGTATCTAAGTTAATATGATGTAATTAGATGTAATTTGATACAATTTAATCGGGAAATTTTTCGTTTTAAATTTTATATAATTGATTATGGGGTCATATTAAGTTAGATAAAATTATATAGAGCTATATATTATTTCTTTAACCTGGTTGTCAGATTTTGCAACTTTTTTAATTTTTTAAGAAAACTATTTTTTTTTTTAAATACCTTTTCCATTGAAAATTCTGATTTCAATAAATAGTGAAATGATTTCAAAATAACTTCAAATAAATAGTGAAATGCTGTAAAACAATAGGCCTTAAATCGAGAGGTCGGTTTACTAGATATTAATCAAATATATAAAAAAAAAATTGTCATCCATTATAATGACTCAATATGACGAAAAAACATTTTCTTTTAGAAAAGTGCATTATTTTACGAAAAAGTCGTAAAAGGAACACGATTTCCATACAAGTCCTATTGGAAACCAAAAAAATTTAATTTTTTTTATTTTGGTAATTTTGGCGATGAAAAGTCGTCTGCGAAACCATAGTGCTATGTATGAATGTAGTATTACCAGTGGGTTTCCATACTACCCAGTGTCGCTCAATCTGCACTCTTTTTTTTTGTTCGTAAACTCGTACAGAGAAAATGAAAACAGGTTGCAGAAATTACAAAGTTTAAATTAGTTTCTATGATGTTTTTAAATAATAATTTAATAATAGTTTTAATTATTTCAAATATAAATGATAAAATCAGCAAGACAAAATTAAAATATATTAATTTTTAATAGAAAATAACAAAACATAAGCATAATAAAAGTCAGTGTTTTAAAGCAACAATTTTTATCAACATGTTGCAATGATTTTAAAGTGTAAAAAAATGTTTTCATTTGCTTGCCCGAGTTTGGTATTTTGTTGGTGTGAGGAGTGGGAAGTGTATTCTCTCTACTTGTATATACTCTTTGGTATTATGTGCTCGCAAACAAGGTAATGATATTTACATTACTGTTTTATCAATAACTATTGAGAGACAGATACGTTCTGAACACATTTCAAAACAGCTGTTTTTAAATCAATTGGATTTAGATTTCATAATTTATTTATAACAAATTAAGTAGATAGTCACTAGCTCACAATGAGTGTTCTATATACAATGTACTATACATAGTAATATATTTTAGACTTTGTTCAAAAATTTGCTGGAAAGAAAATAAATTTTTTAGTAGTAATATTGAGTACACATTTTTCTTATAAATAATGCTGTGCTGCACTGAGAGAATTATCGGTATGGTAACAATGAATGTTTGCATTAAACCTATAAATTTCACTGAAACTCGTCCATTGAAACTTTTCATTAATTAAATGAAGTTTTTTATAAAATTTTTATGAAAATTCTCATTTCATTTACTACAAATTGTATACTCTCAATGAAAAAGTTCATTAAAAACAGTTTCATAAAAATTATGAATCTTTGTCTTTAAATTTAAAAAATTTGTCATTCACTGCATTAATTTCATTAAAGCTCGTCCAAAAAATTATCTGTGTGTGGTTAAAAACTTGAATAAAGTACTCAGAAATAATTAGAGATTATAATAATTAAAGATTTTTTAAAATAAAATTTAGTTTAAAAAAAAAATTTTTTTTTTGATTTAATCAATTAATTTTTTATCGAATATTTTAACAGGTTCTAATTAATTGATAATTGTTTTTATGGAAAATTTAATTCACAGTTTTAACGAAATTTTGCTAATAATACTTTTGGCCAAATTGTATATGAGTCATTCCATGTCAAAACAAAGAAATTTTTCCATCACGATTTCTGTTTGCTTTGAAATTTGGAGAAGTATTCTTATTTAAAAAATACTTGTCAAATATTCTTGAAATAAAAATAGGTCTGTCAAATTTCAAAGCAAACAAAAATCGTGATGTAAAAATCGTGCGGTTTTATATCTATTAACTATTATGCAGAATAATGAATAAAGTCAAAATATTCTTGGCATTCATATGCAGAAAAAAAAATAGTTTGGATTGTGCGCCCCGGTAGGCTAGTTGGTAGCGTGCTGGCTTATCAGTGCGGGGGTCGTGGGTTCGATTCCCAACAGAGGCACTGGTCTGCTTTCGCTACAACTCGCCTAAGACCATAGTAGCTAGTGCTCGGTTAGGGTAATAGTATATAATTTGTAATTATATGATTATTAATTAATAAAAAAAAAAAAAAAAAAAAAAATAGTTTGGAGTAAACAATTTTTGATCACAAAAAACCCCACACCGCCGTCCTGTGGACGAAATTCCCTAGTCTTCTACAGCCCATTCCACAAAGGCCACCCAAAGTCAGAATATTGTCGGCATACAGATATGAACTGTAACCCTTGCTTATGCAGGACAACCACAAAAACAGTGTTCTAAGGTCTCGTCACCTTCCCCGCAGGCCCTACAAGTTACTGAGTTCGCACGATGCATTCGTAAGAGGTGTGCCCCCAGAGTTAAATAACTGGTGTGAATACTAACTGTCTTACCAAGATTTATTTTAACTAGTTTCAAAAGTTCTTTAGTCTCCCTCCTATCTGGGCCTTCCAATAGAGTGTTTTGAGCTAATATCGCGGTGTCCCATATTCTTGTATGAACAATTACGGCCCGTTGAAGTAGTTCATTCCTAAAATACTGAAATGGTTTCTTTTTTCGTTGTGTTCAGAAAAAAACATTCCCTGACTAATTCGTCAGCCATCTTTTTTACAGCGATATTACAACGCTTTGGAACCCATATAATTGTAATACTGCCCCTAATTGTTAATTTATTTATTACCTCATTCTTATATCACAATTAAATTCTGTGATGTTTTATCTTGGTAACTATTCTAAGATTTTCTGGTGGTTGGTTTTTCGATTGCCACAAATATATACACTAGTTGCATATAGCCGCAGCATAGCCAAAGCTGCCTCAGAACTTAGCCGAATATTTTAGGTTCAATCGACAAAATTATCTCCAATATTCTAGTTGAAGTGGCTGTAATGTCACCACACTACTACCGTATACGTCAAAATGGGCCTGAATATGCTTAAATAGAGAATGCGTGTTATTATTGGGTTTATCACCCATTAAGAGTTAATACCTCTTTCACATGTGGCCCACGATCGGTCAGCATTAGTGATCCTACTCTCAATATGTTGTTTCTAGTAAAATTAAAATTAGATACTAATAACTAATACTCATAACTTATGATACTCGTCTTTCCTTCGAAAAAGTATATCTCCGTTTTGTCCTGGTTTACGTTAAGATCCTAGACCAGTTGAATTACAATTCGAGTGCGTCGGAAGCCCTTCTACTCAGGCGTCTAGGATTTGTTCCACTTAAGATTACCGCTACATCGTCTGAATTATTGGAAATCCTTAAATCTGTAAAAAAAAAACTGTTTATGGTGGTTAATCAGAGTAAAGGTTAGCACCCTGGCGTTTATGTCTAGCAATGTGAGTTCGATTCTCATTGACTGTCTGAGTATTGCATCTATTAAAAAAGAATGCTACATTATGTTGTCTCACGACATACACTGTCCCTAATATTAATGCCTTTCCAATCTGCAAAAGCCCGGTCAGTGCCAAATTGGTCTAGCATTTCGGTGAGACATTATTAAATGCTCCCTCTATACCTATAAATATAACCAGATTAGATATATGTAAATATATCAAAGCATTTCGAATGTGTCATATGGCGTGCCCTATTAAAAAGACTGGATATTTCCTGCAAGATTGATCAGGTCTCCGGCCAACAAGAGCTTTTCTCGTAGAGATTTCCTATGTTAAAGTGAACAGCACTCCTCAAACGATTTAATAATTTTACACGTGAACTTATTTTCCTCCCAATCATAGACATAATTCCTCCCCTGAGAAGAGGCATGTGGAGCGTTAAGACGGTTCTGCAGATAAATACTGAATTTAGGCCTGCTTGTCCTTGCCTTGTTTAGAAACATATTGTTTCCTGTGGTAGGGGTTCTAGCTGTATCGATGATCCGAAAACGAATATACGTTCGAGACGTGAGCTCAGCAAATAGTAATTTCTCTTAATTTGTTAACAAATGTAGATGAGTTCCCTACATTTAATGTAAAAAGGTTTTTCTGCATTAGGAAATTCAAGTAGTTTGTCACCTCGCTAGTTGCAACTTAAGTTACCATAAGCCATAGTCATATCAATTTCCCTACCTGTAAGTGTCGCCGCCTTGATTAACTCCTAAAGTTCTGACGAAGGCGGTAGTGTCGCAGATTCAGACGATAAATAAATATATGCCTGGAATAGCCTCTGGCTCCTGTCAGTGAACATCGTATCATCCACAGTTCCGTGTCAAAAACAAAGTTTAAGTTTCTGTAACACAGAATACAGCTTCTAGGTCGAGCCTAAAGCTTCTTTAACGAAAGATGTTCTGTATTTTATTTTCTGTCATATGCTAATTCCCTGTTCTTGATGGTTTTTTTGGTTTCACCGTCCATGGATTCCACTTCTTAAGGGGGACCACACTCATAGGCGCTTGCAGTGAATTGACAACGATGACTGTTGGCCCGCTTGATCACCGCAAGGGCTTAGTTATTAAGGCCCTGCATCGTAAATTCCATATTTTTGTTTAATCTTTTCAAGTAGGTCTATTCATCGGGAACTTTCTCTATTTCGTTTTGAGTCCGCGGGGATCCTAGAGACCCCTGAGGCTAACGTTTTTTAGTGTTATACCTAAACATGTGGCGAACTGTGGCACAAAAAATATGTTTACCGTCGTACTCTAAGTACCGAAGTGTCTTCTGGTTAATAAAAATGTATCGGACTGAAGTCGGTACATAAGCACTTCGATGACCCCCAGTCAACTACAAGTATTCCACAAAAGTCGCTTGAACACAATTGCACACCCAAATCCAATGAATCTCAATTTGTGCAAAATCTTTAATATAAAAATAAACAAGGTTTAATTTAAAAAATCCGTCAAATGTCACCTTAAGTTATATTTCATTCATGTATTTAATAAAGTTTTGTTTAAATTGGACGAGATGCAATCGAACTCAATACAAAAAATCAAATTTCCATCGACTACCAAAAAAGTTATATTTTATTAGGCAATAAATAACCGTTCAATGGCCCCTAAAATATACTGTTATCTTTATTAAAATTGTTAAATTTAAAAGTTGCTAGAAATATATGAAGATTATTTTCAAATTTATCTACAACTCTTTATTTACACTTATCTGCAATTTTTAAATCAACATGTTACTTAAAATATTGCAACATTAATTTAACACTAGGTCATCAACATCAATATACTATGTATATTTTATTCGTTTTGTCAAAATAAGCGGAAACTCAATAAAAATGTGTATAACATTTTTAATAATCATGCACAAATACTATGTTAAGCATTTATTTTACAGAAATATTTGCATAATCTCAATTTCAAACAACAACAACAAAAATATTTAATATTCTAAATGCGTTTCAGATGAACTAAACAAAACGATAATTTTATGTTTTTTGACAAAAAAAAAAAAAAAAATATTCACGTGCTCATGTTTTACTCGCATGTATTACACTTTGTTAAAGCAATAATATCTCATTTTCTATATGTTAAACCACTTAGCAATGACCATGAAAAATTAAAAAACAATATAGTTTTTTAGCTTTTATCTACGTATATTTTGTATACATATCTTCTTCTTGATATTTGTCGTTAGATTTGAGTTCTTTTTTAAATGGTAAGCTATTATGTTAACTAAAGTGGGTCGAAACACAAAAATTGTTTAGTGGCCCCTAAAAATTAACTTTAACCATTTGTATGAAGATTCCAAAATATATAATTTTTTTTGCAACAACCGTTAGTGAGCTGGACCATTTTGAAAAAAGTGTATATTTTTGATTTTTTGGTAGATGTGAAGAACTTTTAATTTGATACAAATTTTGTTTACAATTTCTTTAAACAAAAAAAATATATTGAAAATACTAAAAAGTATATATTTTTTTAAAAATGGTCCAACTCACTAACGTTTATCTCAAAACAAGAAATATTTCGGGCATATTCTTAGAAAATGCTAAATGTTTATTTGCACTAATATTTTTTTCATTTTCCTGAAACGACCCACCTTAATGTATACGTGCCACTGATGTGAATTGAGTGATTTTGGCAGCAGATTTCTCGATTTTTAATTACACACTCACAAAATTTTTTAAAAAAGTATTTAGTCACCGATACCGAACTCGAGAACATCTTTTAATAACAAAAATTAATTTTTATGAAAATTATTGTTGACAAATCTAAATATTTTCTTCAACGGAATGTTCCCTAATGTGGCCCAACACTTGGTATTTGGGCTTTATAAAAAAACTAACAAGGAAAATACACAGTTCTGAAACCCAAAACTCCTAATGAAATTCAGATAGATGGATGGATAGAGGAGACAAAAGTAAAAAATATTTGTATATAAAACATTTCGCAATCTAATCTTTGGGGGTACAAATGGGTTTGAAGTTTGTTCAAAACTTTGTTGTTTGAGAAATTTTTAATAATTTTTGTTATTTAATAGGATATATCTCAGAAACGGACATGGTATAACGCCAAAAAACTAAATGATTTGACCCCACATTTGATACCCTAAACATAAGACTGCGTACCTAAAAAAAATAGTTTGCTTCATAATTTATAATAACTTAAAACATATCCAAGATTTATCAAGATCTGCTTGTTACACTAATGTGTAGTTTCCGTGTAAGAGCAATATTCCAAATCTAAATCCATTAGCGTTAAGGCCAACTCCTTGGGCATTTTCTTGTAGCAATTAATTAACAATATGTAATGCTAACTATTTTAATTGCGGTAAAAAAACGATATTTTTGTTGTGAAACGTAAACCATTTAAAAAAGACTAAAGCTTGGGAAAAACTCAAAAATAAAAAAATATATCAAAGGTCCCCTTTAGGGAACATTATGAAAATTTAGTTTTTCACATTTTGTTTTATTTATTATATTTGTTTATGAAATCAAATAGTTTTATTAAAATTGTGAATAAAACTTTTGTAGTTGGAAAATTCTGACTTGGAAAATTCATTAAAACTGAGTTGTTATAAACTTATTATGTGAATAAAAAATTATACTCTATGCTGCGTTTGCAACGAAACTAAAAAACCGGGAAAAATCATGAATCAGAAATTAAGCTTAAACAAAAGTAATGAATAGTCTTTCATTTAATTTTTTAAAAAGTCGTGACCCAATTTAAAAAACCGATTTAGAATATTTTAAAAATTTCAATTTAAACTTGAGGACAGTTGACAGTTTATACATATTCATGCAACAACTCGAAAAAAACGAAAGGTCCACTTCAGGGAACAGGCCACAATATGAAACATTCCCTTATATTAGGCAAATAAACTACTTGTTAACAACTTGCATTTATTTTTTATTGCATTTAAATAGTTAATATTAAATAACGTAAACGTTTTATTAAAAAATTAGTGGTAAAACTAAACAAATTTACAACTTATAATTCGTTGTGAGAACTACATTTCTCATCAAAAATTTCCTTGCATTTATAAGGGAATTTCGAGTAAAATAATGAGCTATCAGTACTAACCAGCATTCGAATAATCAAAAAATATGTGGTTACCAATATGCTTACCAGTATGGACAAAAACAATTACTCTAATAACACGGTGCTACAGTGAAAAAAATCTTGGAAAACGACCTAGCGTGGGTTATAGGTCTTGTTGAGTACATTACAAATTGTATCAAAAAATTTCAGAAACACCCTTAAATTCAGAAGTTATTCTAAAAAAACCGTTTTATTATTTTTGTTACACACAGTGAAATAAAGTGCCAACCGAAGTGAAAAGTGTATTTTAATTGTGACAACTTATATATTCAGTGAATACAACGATATTAAAATTCGATCTGTGAATATTTTGGTTCAACGCCCTAAAGTTCAGTTGACTTAACCGAACTTTGTTTTTTTTTTTTTTTAAGTTGTACCAACCGACTGAAATTCGTAATAACCGGATTTGATTCTAAGTAACCGAATTACAGTTGGCAAAGAGCTAAATTTTTCTCTGTGTGTAAGAATATCTACAAAAAAAACGAAAATTATAAACTTTTTTGATTTTAGTAGCTTTTCATTGCTTATTTTAATATAAAAGCTTATACAAATTTATACCAACGTATAAAGAAAATTTAGTTCTTAACAAATCATTGTTTTCATTTTCAAATCGGATTAAAATTGTGAAAGTTATTTAACTTTTCATTAACACCTGTTTTTAACTATACATGTTAACTTAGGTTAAGCTATTTGTACAGTTTTTAATTTACGTTTGCAAGTCAAGTGGTTTACCAAAAGAAAAGTCTGCAATCCCAAAATTTTTACTTAAGGAAAAGTTTAGTAACTTTTGCAAATATAAACCGATTTTAGCAAATAATATCTCGTTTTTTTCTATATAAAATTGTCTTTAAAATACAGTGCAAAAAAAGATAGGTTTTCATAGAAAAAATTAAAATAACTCTTGTTGAATTTGAAAAATTAGGAATAAAAATAAAAAAATGAGAAACTTTTGATAAACACTTACCTAATTTCTTGGAATATATATTTTACGAATTCCGATTTCCAAAACTGTTTAAAATTTTGAAATCGGTCAAAAAATATGTGAGTGAGAGTTACTAAAGTGATACGACCTATCCTAAAACAGTTTTTTGAAAATAACTCAAAATTTTGAGGGTGTTTCAAAATTTTTAAAAAACGGTTTTTGTATGTCCTCACCTAGGCCTACAATACCCACTAGATCGGTTTTCAATTTCGAACGACAAGTGTTTTTTTTTTTGTAGCAGTGTTTAATATATTTTATGATAATAGATTTATAAAAAAAATTATTATTTGTTATTGAAAATTTTATTTTAATAATATGTATTTAAACATGGAAGTCTAGATTTCCAGTCATCAGCTCTACTATGGAAACTACAGCGACATGGTATAATAATTTGGCTTCAGCACTAGTTATTTTTGTTACAATTGTAACGTCTTATTGTCAACTATTTATTTTTTAAATAGTTGACAATTATTATTTACAAACTTGTAACCACATATTTTTTAAGTTGCTTATATGCATACAAATAATTAATTATTTTGGTAACCACTTATGATTTAATTTTTTGTAATGCAGCGGGTAAGCGAGTTTACAAATTTTGTGCGTTTTTTTGTGAAAAAAATATGTAAAACTATTTTCAAAAACGACTTTATCGTACAAAAATAATAAGTATTGACGCCGAATTATATGCAGTTTGCCCTAATTCTAATTAGAGTCTAATTATGTCTATGAGTGTAAAAAAAATAAAAGTTCAAAGTCAATAGAATAAGTAATATTTTACGAGCAAAAAAAAAGAACTTTAAATCAGAAAAAAATCGGAACATTCAATAAAAGCAACAAAAAACTTAAAAAAGTAAAAAAGCTGATTTGTCTTCTTTGATAGTTATTAGGGTTCGGAAGTTCATATAAATACATGTTTCTTATCGTTAGCTGCAGGACAAAGTTTACCAAATGTCTTTGCGAATTAACAAATGTTGAACATAGTGGCATCGATCTGTTACTGCATATTTTTTTAAATATTTTGGTATAAATGCATATTTTTGCATATTTTGCTATAAATTCATATTTTTTACATATTTTGCTATAAATGCATATTTTAAGACATTCTTTGTCATTTTTTGTTACATATTTTGCTATAAATGTATATATTTGCATATCTTGCATTAAAATGCATGTGTTAAGAGCATTTTTTATATTTTACTAAATTCAGCTTTTTAGAAAATTTATATATATTATTATTTTTGTTTTTTTTTTTACTGTATAAATATTTTTTTAAACATATTTTTATTACGATGCTCAACGCTAATATTAAAATTGTTAGACACTTTTTATGAAAAAAATTTACTTAAACTGTGTTAATAATGTTGGAAAAGTTTAAAAAAATCAATAATAAAATAAATCCATAGTTTTAAGTACATATTTTACGATTATTAATGCATAATTTTCATAATGCATAATGTACATTAGGGCGGGTCGATTTAATAATCGCCGATGGCTCAGTGAAAATCGTATTATAGGGATCAAAATAAGAAACTTTGCCGAAGGAACCATACCTCTAATACGAATTCTACTACCCCCAACTGTTGACTTTTGACTAATCAAAGTGGGATTTGACCGTAGGGTCAAGTTTTGAAAAATCCCACTTTGACCCATTTAGAGTGCCCCAATCGAGTCCAAATGTATGACCGACCCCCACTAACTTTGGAGGGCCGATCCACCCATGCCAGTGGCACACCCCCTGGAACTCCCCTGGGGGGTTCCCCATACAAAAACCACCATTTTTTTAAATGTTCGTATGGGGAACCCCCCAGGGGAGTTCCAGGGGGTGTGCCACTGGCATGGGTGGATCGGCCCTCCAAAGTTAGTGGGGGTCGGTCATACATTGGACTCGATTGGGGCACTCTAAATGGGTCAAAGTGGGATTTTTCAAAAATTGACCCTACGGGACAAAAGTCAACAGTTGGGGGTAGTAGAATTCGTTTTAGAGGTATGGTTCCTTCGGCAAAGTTTCTTATTTTGATCCCTAGAATACGATTTTCACTGAGCCATGGGCGATTTTTTTGCCTCCCCACAAATCGACCAGGCCTAATGTACATATATAGAAAACGATTATAAATGCATTAACATTATATATAAACATATATGGTAGAAACAAGAAAAAAGAATAATTGTATATATTAATCAAATTGAAATTACGTCTAATTTTCCAATACATGCTTGATTTCCAAAAAATTTTATAAATTCGAAAATGTTTTAATTTTGTATTAAAAATTCAATAATAAATTTTTCGGACTTTCTATATTTAGTTAGAATAGGTCGAATTTATATTGTCGAATTTATATTGATATTGTCATATTAGATTCTTTTTGTACATATCCTAACAAATTATGTTTGTTGAGAAGAGCCATAGTATACCAATTGTTAGAAACTGTTATAAGTTTGTATTAAAAATACAAAACTTGTCTTTTCGGACTTTCTATATTTTCATATATTTAGTTAGAATATTGTTCTATTTAGTATTTCAAAAAAAAAGCATGCATAACTTTTTAATACAGCTTTAACAGAATGCTACGATAATAATGTTGGAATTATTGTATAATTTATAAACATTTCCATAACCATAATATGATAGTATTGAGATAAATTGGAAACCATAATGTGGAAATCTATTTATCATATTATGATTAAGAAAAAGACAATATTGTGGTTGTCACAACTATAATAACATGGTTGTCGCAATCACAAATCCCAAAATGTATGATGTTCTTCGAATATGGTTGCGCCAACCATGTTTTTTCTTTCCGTGTATAGTAAACTTGGGCGATGTTATAGGTACATGACTTACAACTTCAATATCAAGTTTGGCTGAAATCGGAAAGGGTAGAGGGAATCGAGTGGTTGATTTTATATGTTTTCAGTATTTGGCTTTAATATTTACTAAATGTATCCTAATTGCACTAGTTTACAGAATAAATATATTATGCTCCCCTAAAACCGAAAATCATATAAAAAAATATTTTATGAAGTAGTTTTTAAAATATTTTTTCTTAATTTTTTAGTAATAGGACTATGTTTTGATTTATGATCAGGCAACTTCGGTCAGTTCAATTGCAAAATAAAATATAAATTAAAATTTTCGAAAAAATATAATATATTTGTCTTCTAAACAAAATAAAAAAAAATTAATTTCAGAAGCAAATCTATGTGTGTCCATTAATATAAAAGCATCCAAATTTAAGATTTTCTCTATTTTTGTCTATTTGTAAGCAAAAAATAACCTCGCTTCAAAAATAGTGATTCACCGCACAGTAAAACAATTAGGGAAGACATTCTGTTGTGCTTCCCTAAATACATTCTTTGAAGCAGTGAATAATGCTTACAACGATGCAGTAAAGATTGCATACCATGAAGCAATAATGTTGTGAACACACACAAAAAAGCGCTTTTTGTTGCATACGAAGTCATGAATTTATTGCTTTCTAGGGCACATGAAAGAAGCTCTTTTCACATGCTTAAAAGAGACATACCAATTGGGACATTGCGAACAAAAATCATGTCTTCTGGAATTGTTTCGGAAGCGCTCGGTAATTAAATAATGCCTTCAAGAACAACTTCTGATTAAACACTATTTTTTGCTGTGAATTCACAAATGTTAGTACAATGACTAATGGCCAAAGGACAAAACCTACTCATTTTCGTTAAAAAAAACGGCCATTCCTTAAAAAATTGGCTTATTTAGTTTTCTGCGCGCCTAATGTCGCAAATATTAAAATATTTCCATGAAATGTTTAATGCGATTTTCGGGTTGAGGATAAATAAAAAATGGTCGCATACATTTTATTCAAATTTGTAAACTAGTGTTATCTTAACTACCAGCCTTGATTTAAAATTTGCCAACCGAACGGATGTATTTAATTTGGAAACATATTAGCAGACACAACATTCATATAGATATCGATATAATTTAGAATGCATTCACTTACAAATTATACGAAATTTAAAAATATATAAATAAATTATAAAGATTTTTATCAATTGTATTTTGTTTGTATTCTTGGATGATATCTAAAATAAGATTAACAATTCAATGGAAACAAAGAATCCCTTTATAAATACATATTTAATTACTGTATTCTATTAAAGGTCAGCAACCTTATAAACCAACGCTACAAATCTGTCTGTGCTTTTATGAAACTAAATGTTTAGACTTAATTTCGAAGAAAAAATTTCATGAATTTATTATAGATACAAATGTTAAAGGTTAATGAAACATAATAGCAAGGATAAACTGAAAATCATGCAGAAGAGATTATTAAAATTATTCTTGGAAAATTCATTTAAGTTTTTTATGTATTGAAATTTTTGTTTTAAACTATTTTATTTATTTAACTAAAAATTCTATCAGGAATTTTAATAAATTTTAGTAACATTCATGTCCATTGCATATATTGGTTTTGTAAAATGCATAAAATTTAGCACAAAAAAAAAGTTATAATGTCCTCTCGTAAATAATTGAAATTTAAAATATTTTGCCTAGAAAATTGCGGATTACATAAATTTGGAAAATGTTTCTTGCTATGCAGTTCTTGGGGGAGGTTTTTCCTTGAAAAAACAAACTAAATATTAACACTTAAAGGCTCAGTAAGATCAGGGTGGTTTAAATGGTGGTAGGCTTATAACATCCCTTAGCTGAAGTGAGCTAAAACTCTGTTATTTTAACTAATATGCATTTTACCTTAAAAGATTAGAATTCGTTGTTAAAACTTCAAATATATTTTTATATTTATGTACCCTAAAAAACAGGCTTACAGGTTTCTTGTTTTCTGAACCCTGTTAATCATTACACCACCCACTCTTGGTTTGTAGATATATTACTAGTAAAAAAATATACATATGACGAATTTCAAAAGTTTTCGACACTTTGAGGTAAAATATTTTCAGATTTTTTTTTATGACATAAATATCTTTTTTTGTGTATGTGTTATAATTTATTTTTAACGGCGAATCGTTTTTCGTAGGACAAAACTCGAGAACTTGGGAATCAATTGATATTTTTTAGTTAATTTTTAGTATGGACATTAGGGGTACAACCAAAATAAGGCCCTATCACCACGCTGTAGCAGATGTTG
Organism: Delia radicum; assembly: GCA_021234595.1. Taxonomy (NCBI): domain Eukaryota; kingdom Metazoa; phylum Arthropoda; class Insecta; order Diptera; family Anthomyiidae; genus Delia; species Delia radicum. Next base: position 92,758,570 of record CM037854.1, on the reverse strand, counting down.
TGCTGAAATCGAAAAATGTTTCCTCAGGTCATTTCGGAACAAAAACGTTCCGCGTCGAAGCCGATTTCTGAAAGTCCTTTAAGATTTTTTTTTATTTTTCCAAAATTTTTTATTTTTTCAAAATTTTTTATTTTATAACTATTTAACTATAAGACAGCGTAGGTAAGTCGCAATATTTTATCACGATTAATTGAATTTATACAGAATATAATTCAATATTTAATGGAAAACCTTATAATTTATTTATCATTTAATGAAATTATAAAGAAAATATTTTTAGTTTTTTAGAACTTACTGATCCCAAACTTAATTGCATTTGACGCGGAAACCTTTTTTAACGATATCGAAAATCTAAAGATGCAGTTCTTCTTCTTTTTTTATGCACTACATGGTATGGAAAGGGCCATTTTGATATTTTCAAAAATTGTAAAAAAGTTGTATCCCTAATGGACATATTATTTCTTAAACTTTTCTTCGGTTTTAGGTTCATTAAAATCTATTGGGTACTTATTGAGGAATTTAAGGTCAAAATTTAACTTCTGATTTTTTTTTGTTTGCTTTACCATGAAGATATGTAAAAAAAAATTGTGGATATTTAAACCATTTTAATAATAATTATAAATATTTTTGTTCACAACGGGAAGTTTTTTTAATGTCTCTTTTTTTTATTAAAAATTATTATATTTTTTTTACAAATATTTATTATAATACAGTGAACGAAATTGCTTGGGCTCAGAAATATTTTTAACTTTTACCAATAAAAGGGAAAAGTTAGAAAAAATCTAAAAACGACAAACCAATTTCTATTTAAGTAGTTGTCAATAACACAACTTTATTTTTTAATCGAATAATAATTTTTGTATAAATTAAACAAAAGATTATAATTTGGTGCGAAATTCGAGGGGCGCTGTGGTTTAATGGTTAGTGCGTTGGACTGTTACACAGATGGTCTCGGGTTCGATTCCCGGTGACGACAACACAAATTTAGAAAAATAATATGTGTGAGATTTGTATCTCTCAAATGTTACCTTTTTGTTAAGGACAGTTTCAAAGTTACAGATTAAAGTAAGGTGACCTCTAATCAGTTTTTCCGCGTGATTTACGTGTCAATGGTCAGAACGCATTAAAAATTCGCAGCTAAAATATTTTAATGGTACAAATTATTATCCTACAATGATAATCAGTACGCACTAGGAAATTCCGGTTTACTTTTCTTCGAGTAAACGAGTAACTCGATTTTGAGGTTTTTTACTTACTCAATCAATTGAGTAAGTTTTTGAAATGACTCGAGTAACTTGAATAATTTCATTAATTTTTCCTTAAAAGAACACAATTGCAATCAAAATGAATAGAAAATCAGCAGTTCCGAAATGAGTTTTGTCAAAATAAAGTGAGATGTTAGTAGATATTATTAATTTAAAATTTTACTGATATTCTCATATAGTATAGTATAAAATAGTATAAACTTATTTTACATAAGTAGTATCAACGTTACATTGAACGAAAATCTAGGAAACGTTTCATAAAAATTATGAAGCTTTTCCTTTGAGTGTAGGAATGAAAACAATTAAATTATTTTGAACTTTATCAATTTAGTCCGTCGTGAAGGTTGACTCTAGATACCTAGCTATGTTCTCAAGCCATACTTTTTATAAAGAAATTTAAAAAAAAATAATTAAATTTTGTAAAATGTTTAAAAAGTTCATAAAATTTTACATTTTAAAATTTTAAAATACCTTTCTGAATTGGAGGTGCTCTTTAATAACCAATTTCAAATATAATTGTATATATCAGACGCAAAAACACATTTTCAAAATATGTAGGCCAATTTCTTATAAGTTTGCGATGATCGTATCCCGTTATTGATGTGCTGGCATCAACTTAGTATACCTCAAACTGCAAAAAAAAACTGCACTAAACCCATAAGGACAAAACTGCGAAAGTTAAAAAATCTGAAAATTTTGATTTTTTTCACCAAGCAGCAATATGGAAATTACTTGTTAAGTGAATGTAATGGTCTAGCGTAGAATGGATCTGAAAGTTGAAAACTATGAGCAAAACAATTATATTAATGAAAAATCTCTTGTAAATTTCAAGTACCTTTTTTTTATTTTCCAACATTTGAATTGTCATTTATTATTTATGTCAAGTTTTTTCAACGTGGAAACTTTGAAGTCATAGTCTTTAAGTCTAGTCTACCTAACCCTGTTAATCGTTTCTCTCAATTCAAAAAACTTTGAGAAATAAGAGGCATCTAAAGACAGTTTCAAAAGGTGTCGAAAATTTTTGATATCGTTCGTATGTATGTATATTAGAGGGGCTTCAAACAAGTATATGATGCATCCCCTAAAAATAAAGATAAATATGTTTTATGATGATTCCTAATATTTTTAGGCTGTAGAGATGATATTCAGTGAGCTAAACCTTTGTAAAAAACCTAAAAAGAATGCTAGTTCTCATTAATTAAAAATGTGTTACTCCAACCTTTGGTCAAATATAAAAACGTTAAAAAATTGCATCGTTTTACATTAAAAAATATGTAAACCAGCCTCTCGACTCGAGATAATAATATGATTCAGTGCGATATTTATAAAAAATTAAAAATCTCTTCCATCCGTTTTACATTTTTAATACATCGTCGAAAAGGTGTTGATATGCGCTTATAATTTTGGTAACTGATTTACCCTATCTTGGACTGTGGTACTTATTTGTCACATACATTTTGTATGCATAAAAGTTATGTTTTAATAGAAACTATATTTATTTTTCCCATACTTGGGACTTTTTCATTAGCATTGGAATTTCATTAGCATTAGTTAACTAATGCTAATGATAAAAAAATGCATTACCATTTAATTGTAATGATTTTTTTTGGCATTAGCATTTGTTTGCTAATGAAATCACACTAATGCCTGAAAAACTAATTACAATTGAGCAGAAATAGCATTTGTTTACAACAAAAAAAAAATGGAGTGTAAATTGTAACACTGAATACGGGAAACGAAATGGAAGGAGGAACTAACCTTCTACTATCCGATAACAGATTCCATATCGTTCCATATTGTACCAATGCTCCATTCTATTATTGGATTGATTAAATTATTATTTTCACGTACGTTTTTGGATAAACATATAATTGAGACACCCTGTGGTTTTTTAATAATAAATTAATCTATATTAATTTTTCACAGACCTAGCATATTTGCATGCAGTCATTTGCAATTTGCTTCCTTTGATTAATTCATTACTAAAGGTAATGAAACTTAAAATCATTACCTTTAATTAATGAAATTCATTACCATTGATTAAAAAAATGCTAACGAAAATAATTTCATTACATTTGATATCAATAAAATTATAATGAAATCATCAATTAATTAATTAAATTAGTCTCATGTATGCTTTTTTCTATATTTTATTATTATTTTACTATATTTTTTCTTTTATAAAACCTAGTTTTTCATATTAAAAAAAAAATTTTTTTCCAAATTTTAGATTTGTTTTGCAAATAACTCACGATATATTTAACGGTTTTGCAACTTTAGTACAAGATATTATTCGTCGAAATATCTTGTTTACGAGTTACTTAGAAAAAAGTGAATAAATTTGGCTGCTATAAAATCTAGGGTAATTAATCAAAAAATAAGAATTTCCTAGTTCCTAAGAGAATGCTGAAAACATTGTTGATCATTAAGAAACATTTTTTATTGAAATTATTAGAGGACGTCAAGACCTTTTCATAATTGTATTAAAAATTGAAAATAAGAGATTTTTTGAATTTAAAAAAAAAATGCATTAAAAAATGGAATAAAAATTTTTTTATCTTATTTTTATAAAATTTTTTAATGCAGAATCGTTGAATTTTTTAGCACTTCTTACATTTTACCAAATTTTATAAAAAAAAGTGCCGAAACTAATTTTTATTTTTTCATGTCATGTTATCGCTAGAGCCAAAATATTTTACGATTCATCAATGAACATGTTAATTTTTATTTGCCTGGGGGTATATTAGCGCGTCCCGAATTTGGCTTTTTTTTCGAATTTGAAAATGCTTGCCCCCCAAATGATGGGGATTTAGGATCCTTTTACGAGAAAAATAACAAAAAAATTTTTGGACAAAAAACCAGATGGCTACCGGATCCTAAAGATTGCAATCCTAGTGCATTTTGAAAAAAAAAAAAAATATTTTTGATTTTAAAAAAATTGACGCCAAAAGTTGCGCAATACAGAGTACATTCCGGGAAAAATATTAAAAAAATTTCCGTAGAGCAATTTTGGTGCAGCGTTGCATCTTAAAGATGGAAAGTGAGTATATTTTTTTTTTCTTTCTTTCTTTCTTTCTTTCAAGCTAAATTAATCACAAAAGCTGCGCAAACTAGAGGATATTAGTTAAAACTATTTCAAAAAATGTGATAGAGCTTTTCTGGTCCAGCGCACACTGGAACGAGATGTACTTTTTTGTAAAATTTTCTTTTTTTTCACATTTCAATCTTAAAGATGCAACGCTGCACCAAAATTGCTCTACGGAAATTTTTTTAATATTTTTCCCGGAATGTACTCTGTATTGCGCAACTTTTGGCGTAAATTTTTTTAACATCAAAAATATTTTTTTTTTTTTCAAAATGCACTAGGATTGCAATCTTTAGGATCCGGTAGCCATCTCGTTTTTTGTTCAAAATTTTTTCTGCTATTTTTCCCGTAAAAGGCTCCTAAATCCCCATCATTTGGGTGGCAAGCTAAAAAAAAAATTTTTCGGGACGCGCTAGGGTACATCTTGCATTTTTTAAAAGGTCTCAAAATGAGGCACTCTACTGTTTATACTTCCTTAACATCTTTTAAAGATGTATAGAAGCACAAGTGTATTTTAGCGTACAAAGTTACTGAAAATTTAAATAGTTAATTGTTTACACATTTAAAACTAGTTTGTTACTAAAAGCATTTTAATTTTTAGGAATCCATTAGTTTATAAAAATATTAAATTTTAATTGTTTTAAAATAAGTAGGGGAGTAGAAGGAAGTTTCGCCACTGGACCACTTATGCTTCTTTTCATAATTTGTGCAGTTTTTGATCATCTTTCATGTCACCAAACTTTGCACTTCTGATCGGAAAAAACATGTTTTTCGGGTTGCAAGAGAAATAGTAGAAAGTTAGTCTATTTCGGATAACTTTTTCTGTACGTGTATTAAAGCAATATACCCTTTAAGATGTTGAAGCGTTGATAGTAATTTATAATACAAAAATGAATTTTTTTAAATTTATTTTTAAAAATTGTGTATTAGTTGAGCGGCTGATCATTGTCAGCAAAAAGTGCACCACTTTATAAGACATACACTCATAATAATCCGTGCATAAAAATAAAGTTTTGTCAAAATTACAAAAAAAAAAAAAAATCATTAAATGTACAAATTTTCGTTTATTTTACTAAAAAGTTGGTTATTGTGACATTTTTTCGTAATTTTAGCACGGATTATTTTAGCATCTATTATACGTACACTCAAAAAGAAAAGTTTGTAAAGTCAGCAAAAAATTTTGCTGAGTCAGCAAAATTTTAGTCAGGAGGATGCTTGCAAAAAAGTTGCTAATGTCAGCAAAATCTTTTGCTGAAAATCAGCGAGCTGATTTTTAGCAACAAAATTTGTAGATTCAGCAAAAGTTTTGCTAACACTTAGTAGATTAGAAATAAAAAAGCCTTGCTAAAAATTAATAATTTTTTTGCTGAATTTTAGTAGACTGAAAAAAACGAAAAAAATTTGTAGAAAATTGTAATTTAGTTAATGTATTTGCTGAAAATCACAAAACATATTTTTGTGATTCTTTTAAAAATATTTTACTATAATAACGAAATATAAAAATTTTCATTTTCCCACATTGACAACATGAATTAATTTAATATCTGAAAATATATAGAAATATATATATAACATAACATAACAAAACAAAAATTTTCTTTCAATTACTTACATCAATGGTTGTCTAAATGATGCTATCGTTTACTGGACGCAACTGCCGAAGATAATTATAGAAACGAAAAAATAAACAAAAACAAACGAAACGAAAAAAACAACCCTTTTTGCAATAAGAAAAAGGAACCATAAAAATCTACCTAAGATGTGTGTCTTTGTCTTTCGCTTTACTCTGTCTACATTTCTGTATATGTTTGTTAGCAATTTGACCACACTATTATTAATATTAAACATTTAGTTTAAATAAATAAATATTTTATTTTGTCTTTTATTTAATTAATAGACAATTATTTTCACAAGCCGGTGACAACGCAAAATTTAAGTTGTTTTAATCCTCAATTTTGTTTTATGTATGACAGAGAGATACAAAAACTTCCATGGTTGATTTTTTTATGTCTTATTAGAGTTGTACTTTTTAGTATCATTTTCCTCTTCTCTACTACATCTTGACATGCCGCGACATCTACTTCATATTGCGTATATCTTTCAATCTGGTTGTCGTCCACACTATTAATGTGCTTATCAGCACAATTTTTTTTTAGCAAAATTAATTAGTAAAACATTAGTATATTAGTAAAGCATTAGTATAAAATAGTTAAGTGCTGAATAAGTATAACAAAAATTTTAGCTGAAAACACGATTTTAGCAAAAAAAATTTGCTAAAAAATAGTATACCTGATTTACAAGACGTTTTACTAACTTTTCCACTAACTTATTTTTTTGAGTGTACTATTAATTCGTTACATGGTTATTATGTTTTACAAGGGTCACACATTATTTTCTTTCAACAAATAAAAAGAAAAAAAACTTTTTTGAAATATTTGTTGATGAAATTACAGCTATTGATATCCATTTGTATGATTATTTAATATAAAATATAAGTTTTTCACCAGAAGCGTTATTTTTATAGCTGACAAATGTAGAACATCTACTTGGCGAATTTAGCCGTATTGAGTTACTTTGGGAATTTTGAAAAAAGAAACAGAAGGAACACAGATAATATATGTTTTAAACATACAAATTAAAATTAAGCTGTGTAAAATTGTAGATAAAAAATAATTTTCATAAAAAAATGTTTGTGGTTGAGTAACGACAGCGCTTTAAAAAACCAGTGGCGAATGCACCACCTTCTCCCTCTACATACAATTAAAAAACTTGAACAGTGGAATTTTTTTTTATGACAAATTAAAGTTCCTTATGTGTTTTGTATTAAAAAAATTAAACAATTTAAAACAACAACTAAACTTATTCTAGAACACTTAAACCTCGACAAACTCATTATATAGTTAGATTCTTTATAAAAAATGGTAAAAAATCCTAGAATTTCTCAAAAAAAAAACCAGATAAAAAAATAATTTTAAAATTGAAATCATGGTAAACGAAAAAAAGGTATATAAACTTTATCACATATTAATAAAATCTTCATCAATACGTTAACTCATATTAAAGTATTCAAAAACAATATATAAAACGGATTTAAATGGAAAACAAACACTTAAATACGTATAACTAGCAAAAAACAAAATAGAACAACTTGTTACTGTAAATGTTTATTAAGAAATATATAATAAAATCAAATATATTCTCTAGTGTCAGTGAACACTAGGGTTGTCTTTCGTTGTATGGGCGAAAAATAAGAATGAGATTTTGACAGTAACCCCCTCTTAAAATATTTGTTAGGGTGTCAAAATACGCCACGCAAAAAATTAGAGTTCTAGCATAACGGGAAGATGTCCCGCATCGCCCATACAACGGGCCCCTGGGAAAAATGGGCATAATTTAAAAAAAAATTACAAATTTTTTTTTCTTCAAAATTTAAAAAATATAAAATTATTTTTGTGTTGGGTTTAATCATAACTACTCAAATAAAAAATATTACTTTCCCAGAAAATCGCTAACTTTGTGTCAAAAAAAATTAATAAATATTTTTGGTGTACATCAAAGTGACTTTTTTGCCTTTTTTGAAAATTTTATTCAACAAAAATCAAAAACCTAGTGTTTGCTGTCAAGTATTTTATTAAACGCATCTCAGGTATTAAATAATCCAAGTACTGTGGATAGCCGTTGGCAAATTTTTTTTTTTTAGAGCATTTTGATATTTGGGGATTTCAATGTTTTTTTTTTTATTTTTATACATTTTTACTTTAAAACAAGGTTTTAATAATATTTCATCAATATTATTGAATATGGTCTTTTATATGATTGTAATAACTTTATTATATCTCTTGATAGTTAACCCATGTTAACCAGGGGTCAAATATGACCCACGTTAACAAATTAAAGGTTGTTAATGACACTGCAGAACGGGCAGTGAAGCTCGTGGAGGACTACAATAAAATATTGTCACGAAACGAGGAGGAAAAACAAGTAAAAATGCAAATTGTAGCCGATTATCGGAAGCACTACCCGGATGCAAAAAAATTTACACTATTAAAAATACGTTTTTCAATAATACTCCTGAATATGTACTAAAAAAACCAATTTAAATATGAATACAAATATCTAAATTTATACTAAATAATTAATTTTAATTAATTTTAAAATGTAAATAAATTACAATTAGAAACATAAACAAAAATTTATTTTGTCATCTTTGTGATTTTTGACTCTTTAAAAGACGAGGGTCAATTGTGACCCCATGAAAACACAGGTTAACTATGAACACGAAAAATTATACTTTATAATAAAGTTATTACAATTATATAAAATAGCATACACAATAACATTGATGAAATATTACAAAAATCTTGTTAAAAAAAAGTCTGTACAAATTTAAAAAAAACGTTGAAATCCGCTAGAATCAAAATGCTCTAACAAAAATTTTTGCCAACGGATATCCGCAATACTTGGCTTATTTAATACTTGAGATGTGTTTAATAAAATACTTGACAGCAAATACTAGGTTTTTGATTTTTGTTGAATAAAATTTTCAAAAATGCAAAAAAGTCAGTTTGAGGTACACCCAAAATATTTATTAATTTTTTTGACACAAAGTTAGGGTAAGTTAGCGATTTTCTGGGAAAGTAATATTTTTTATCTGAGTAGTTATGATTAAACCCAACATAAAAATTATTTTATATTTTTTTTATTTTGAAGAAAAAAAATTTGTAATTTTTTTTTAAATTATGCCAATTTTTCCAAGGGGCCCGATTTTCAAGGCGATGCGGGACATAGATAAGATAGAACTTTAAGTTTTTGCATGGTGATTTTTTGTACCCAAACAAATATTTTAAGAGGGGGCAGCCCCAAAAATCGCAAGTTGAAAAATAAGGACCACCCTAGTGAACACAACAAGAAACGACATGTATGGTTAACAGTGTTGCCAGATCTTGGTTCCCAAAAATGGCTAGATTTATGTCTAAAAATGGCTAAAAAAAAGCTAAAAATTAGTTCGAAAAAAGCTAGATAATGTTATTTTTCAAAATTCATCATCAGAACAATTAAACTTGATTATGAACCGAAAATATTTGAAATTAACCAAAACACATGTCACATCATCCAAAATATTGGCTTTTACAATCAAATATTATTATGTTCTACATTACTTATCGGAGATTTTGTCATTTGAATAAACTATTTACTGTTCAAATTGAATATTAGTTGCGCCTTTGAAAAAAACAATCACTATATATAAAAATTAGTTTTCCTAATCAGTTTTAAAATAATTTAAAATGTTTGTATATTTTTTGTAATTGTTATAAAGTATTTGGATTAAATGAATTTCTATTGTGCATAGAAATCTAGTTTTAGACATACATATAAATTTAAATTTGAAACAAAAAATATTCAAGGTTGAAATTAAAAAAAAAAAAAAACACATGAAAATTGTGTTTAGACTAGAGGTAAAGTAATTGCTGACAGACAGGAGATCACCGGTTCCAGCCGAGTTCGTGGGATAACATTTGTTTTTATAAAATACATTGTGTGGAACGCATGTGAGTCTATTTATAGAGTATTTTAACACATAAACATAATCCATTCAATTGTTATAATAATAATTCGAAAGTTACAAATAAATGTTGGTTGTTATATTAGTATTAAAATTTCATAATGGTGATAGTACCAGGAACTATAAAAATTTTGTTTGGAAAAAAATTCGGCTGCAACAACAAATAAGTTTTCTGTGTGTATAAAAATTTAATTATAGTACTATACTTTATATAGAAATGAAATAAATATACCATAAAAAGATTTAAACAGGTTAATTTGGTATTACTAATGGGCAAAGTTGTGTCATTTAAGTTGCAAAGTAATGCAATGATAAGGAGTTTAACTTATTACCAAGTAACATGTTCCATAATACCAACACACAGAAAATAAATTGGTTGGAACTCCATTTCAACCAACAAAATGTAATCATAATTGAAAAATTTGTATTGTAAGTACTTAGAATACACCATCAGAATAACTTAACTTCATTGTGAACAGAAAATTTATAAAATTGAAAAAAAAACACAGTCACATCATTCAAAATATTTTTTTTTTCTAAAGAATATTGAAAAAATATTATCTTCTACATTACTTTTAATATCAACAACAAACAACTTATCGGACATTTTGTTAATTAAATAAAATATTCGCCGTCAACTTCGTATATTAGTTTCGCCACCAAAAAAACAATCACTCTAAAATACTAGTTTTTCCTATCAATTTTAAAATAATAATAATTGTTATATAGTCTTGGTAACTCTAAGAAAATATTGAGATAAGCCACCGAATTTCTACTGTACCTACAAATCTATTTTTGGACACATAAAATACAATTTGAAACAAAAAAATATTCAAAGTTAAAATTTTAAAAAACATATTTAAGTTGGGTTTGGGTTTCGATTGCAACTAAAAAACTTTTTTCTGTGTGAACCTATTACCGAGGTTTAAATGAAAGAAGTTGGCATTTACAATTACTTTGGAAATTGGCTAGCGATTTACATGAGCTGAGTTGCTTAGGAAACAGCATCTCATAGTCAAAAAGGCATTTAAATATTTTTAAAAGTAAAGATTTTATGAACTTTTTAAAATCTTTGCGAAATTTTATTATTTTTTTTTTTTTTTTAATTCTTTATAAAAACAATCTACAGTGAATATTTACAACGGAATAAATTGATAAAATGCAAAAAAAATATTTCTTTACATTCTTAGTTTACGTTTACATTCTGGTTTTTAAAAACTGCCCTTGAAATTAATGATTTTTAAATGTATTTTATATGATTTCCTACAAATAAGTAACCATAAATCCAAGGAAATATCATAAAACTGACAAAAAGTGCGTGATTTGTTTAAATTTACGGACTTAATTTGTGGGAGTTATTAAAAAAGGGCATCGTCAGAAACCTCGTTTTTGAGTTTTTTTTAACTTTTTTTGTGATGAATAATTTTTTTTTTTTTTCGTTTTTTATTCTTATTAACTTGTTTAACACAGCCGTTGAATGAAAGCAAAACCTGCCTAAAAGGGACTTTTGACAAATTATTACTTTATAGAAAGAAGACCGGTGGTTAGGGAGGTATGGGAACTTTTTTTTATTTAAAATTAAATGATCGGTTTAAGAACTTGCTGAACTTTAAAACAATTAAATATGCAGAAAATTACTCCATTCTCTTTTTACTGTGAAAATTTAACAATTTTCTTGCAACAAACACAAAATTGAATAAAGTGTTGCCATATTACAATTTTGAAAAAACCAAAACCAATATTATTAAAAAAATTTCAAAAATGTGGAAAATCTGTTAGATAAAAATGTGTATTTAGTTTGAGGGATATTTGCTTACGCAATAAAAAAAAATTATAAATTTAAAAAAAATCGTAATTCGTTAAGTACATACAAAGCGTCAATGTTTGAATTTAAATAGTGAATAACACCGCTAGAGGGCGCAATAAGTATATTGAAACTAAAGAAAACGCTTATTAAGACAACACCACACCTGGTCAAAAACTTCCAACGGAATCGACGAGTGGCATAAAATTGGTTAAAAATTAAATGTCGAGTTTTTTGGTAGTTATCACCGAATTTGTGTTGAGGGAATCGAACAGACTTGGGCGACGTCAATTACATTTCAAAATCGTTTACTTGTGAAATTTTACTATATCATTAAAAATTTCAAACCTACGCTCACACTTGTGAGCTTATACGCTTCCTTGGAAAATTTAAAATTTTGTCAATACCAGACATGGGACATAATTGCAATATTTAATTACAGGCCAATTACTTTTTTATGTTCAATTACATGTAATTAGGTGTAATTGAGTAATTGCCCTGTAATTAAATACCCAGATGTTGTTACTAATCCCCATGTTTGGTATTAAACATTTTACAAATTTTCCAAGGAAGCGATTAAGCTCACAAGTGTGAGTGTAGGTCTGATATTATTAATGATATAGAACAATTTCACAAGTGAACGATTTTAAAATGTAATTGAAGTCGCCCAAGTCTGGAATCGAAGCATTCGATACGCAACAAATATGGTTGCTACTACTGAGCCTGTTTTCTGGGAGACTTAATCTTAAAATGTTTATTTCGATCCATCAACAATTACTTATATTTTAGAATTGGATTCTCCAATTTTTACATAATTCAATCCAGTAACATATTTAGGGGATCTAATTGAATATTTTTATATACCACAATTTTGAAATGAACTCGGATAAGACTTAATATGGGAGTTATCTGAAAACCGAGAAATTTGGAAACCGCGGTTTCGGGTTTTCAAAATACAAAAAAAACGCGGTTTCGGTTATTTTTCGGGTTTTTTAATATCAAATAAAATGTGTTGCAATACTTAAATATTACATAAAGTTGCTTAATTTTTTATAGATATTTATTAAAAATTTGTTCAATGTCTTTATTGATTAAGACATTAAGTCCATTTTGTAATCTTTTAAGGAGACGAAGAGAACCGATAAAAATTAATATATTTGGTATTTTTTCCAGTACATGCAAGTGCATGTGTATGAAACAGCTTGTAATTTAGACAAAATTAAATACTTTACAGGCTCAAATCAAAATTGTTAAAACTTTTCACAAGATGTACTAAATGTTGTATGTTGTATTGTAAAAATAGAGATGATAAAATTTTATTTTCAATTTGACTACGATTTTGGGTTATTTGGGTTGGGTTTTCACTCTGTTAGCACACTTGAATATAGTATGCTAAACGAGATTCAAATGGTGTATCGAAATTTTACCATCTCTACTTTCGATACGACTCCACAACACTTACAACATTCAGTACATCCCTTGGGAACTACCTCATTAATAAAAACAAGTAAAAATGTATATTTTTTAATACAATAGGTTAAAGTATTTTTAAAACCCGACTTATTATTGTCGGTTTTCGGTTTCGAGGTTTGAAAACCCGCGGTTTCGGTTAAAACCCGAAGAGCAAACTCTGCTTAATATCGAATTATATCAACTGTGAAATGATATTATTTTTGATATTTTTTTTTTTTTTATAACGGAGCTATAAATTCAGCAACTCTTTTTCAATATCGTGCTAGTTTGCATTTTATTCAGCTTTCCGGAAGGGATCAAGTCTAAAAAGCACCTAATGGAATGAATTCCACGTGCTATGGAGTGCTTAAATTTTTCTAAAATTTAAATATTTATTATTAAGGTCATACCAAAAGACATGATTAACAAACTGCTTAAAATAAAATTTGTTAACTGTGCATAAAACAAATTTAAGATTTTTTTTAATTTTGTCCTGAATAATATTTTATTACTAAAGAGTCGTTTGACTGTAGTCCTAAACTATCCATTTTATGTGATATTTCAAAAGTGTGAAGGGATAGAAAAATTTGGAGACCAGATTTTGAATTAGGAAACAAAAATCTATTAACATCATTTTTCATAAATGAAATCAAACAAAAATTTCTTAAATTTCTATACGAACAAAAAATATAAAAAAAAACGGAACAAAAATCTTCTCTTTTTTACCTTTGAAGACCAATGGGATATATATGTCCCATATTGTATCAGTGTCCTCTACGTAATGGAATGAATCAAATACAAATATCTTTATGTTTAATGAAATTTAAAGTATTGCATCATATCCTTTTAAAAGTTTGAGTCCAAAGTAATTCAAAATATTCCTAATTTTTAACCTTGAGGTCACTCCATTGGGCACTGAGAACATACAGGTCCTATGTCGATACACATTACTTTCGGAAAAATCGGCTGGAAAGAGTAGCTATAATAACAAAAACTAAAAATGTGACATATATCAACCATTCGTCGTGAAAGGGTTAACATTTAAACTGTAATTTGGGAGCGTATTTGCTCTACACAGAGAGAATTTTCTTGGGCGAGTTTTAATAAAATTTTTCACTCAAATAATGAAGTTTTCTTCACAAAGTGAACAAAAAATAATTTTTTATGAAACTTTTTCATTATTTGTAAAAAATTTTTAACAAATAAAATTAAATTTTTCTTAAAATTTTGTAAACAACTGCATTAATTTAATAAAAAGTTTCAATTGACGAATTCCTGTGACAATTCATAAATCTAATGCAAAAAATTATTGATATCATGCAGATAATGCTCTCAGTGTAGTTGTATTAGAAACTGATGAATACTACTAACGAAATAAAACTGTCAACATTTAAATGGAGCTGAAACTAATAAAAAAACAAATCAAAGTGACGCAAAAACATTAAACTACAATTTGACTGAACAAATGATGATTAAGATGAGGAGGATGATAAGAACAGCCTTTGCTGTAGAATAAATTTTTGTTTTGCAATCGTGTTGAAAACAAATCATCATCAACAACATTTAAGAAATTGAAGGCATTGAAAGAAGAACTACTGCAAACTTACGCTTTGATAAACACACAATATTGTAAAGAACATTAAATGGAAAATTAATAATTATTTAAATTCTTAGAAAAAACTAAATAGAAACAAAAAGTTTTTACTAATAAAACATGTAAAACAAGTGTGTACCACATTTTAGTGTTATAAATTATATTACTTAATAATTGTGAAAATGTCAGTGTCATCAGTGCAAAAGAATTCCTCTATCGACTCTCAGGAGTCTAATAATCAAGATAAAACTCAATTATCTTTAACTCGTTGTAATAGTGTAGATAGTAGTGCACATTTAGTAGAAAATGTTTGTAAAACTGCCCAAGTAAAATATAATGCAATACCTGCCTCAAAAGTGAATACTACCAGCACCTCGAGTCTTAACTCTATTATAAATATCAGCACTACCTCCACCTATCCATCATCTACTGCTGTCACCAGTTGTAATAGCAATCATCATATACCTCTACGCTTACTAATGGACTCGGAAGGTGGCATATTGAATACAGCATTTATTGATAATGCCCCATGTCCAATACATTGTTCACCTATTCATAAAAGTAATGGAAAGAGTTTAGTATTAAAATGTGCAAAAGCAATGTCACCAACAACGGCAGCAGCAACAATACCAGCAACAGCAGAAATTTCAACAACATACACCAGCCAATATAATGATGTTCAATTAAGACGTCATTCGGCATATGCAAAAGTCTATGGAGATGTGCTTAATGATAATAAATGTAATTTAAATCAACAACATCATGCACAACGGCCGATATCTTTTGTCCAAACAATAGTAACCAATAATGGTTATGTGACTGCAGTGCAACAACAGCAACAGCCTCATGAGCATCAGCAACCAAGCAAGGAAGTGGATAATGGAAAAATACAACAGAAACGTGTGTGGTTAAAGACAAAGAAGTAAGTTTTGGGTAAGGGTAAAAGTAGGGTGACTGACCATTAGAGTGCCCATTTTTGTAACATCACTTGATGTCAATGAGCGTCGAGATGAAAAGGTTTATTTTTAAACCAAAAAGAAAAGACCTGAAAAGTTTGCAGCTAATCTGCTGATAATTAATAGAAATATATTGAAAATTAAAACTTGTAGGGAAAAACAGCTTCTTCAGTTTTTAATTTTTTAATGTCGTAATGTTTTTACAATAGATGATAAAACAATCGACATACGGATGAAATTATGTTTCCAAAAAGGTAGAAAACTTAAAAATCGGTGAAGAACTATTCTAGTAATAAAAAATGCCCCAGGCCACTAATGTGCCAAAAACCACGAAATTCGATTACACATCTTAAACGTTTTTGAAATTGATTACATACAACATAATTTTTTTTATTTAATAGTCCAATAAATTGTGAGATATGAAATATGATATTTTACGATGTCGAAAACCTGTCCAAAGGTGACGTCAAAAACGGACAATATTTTTGGGAAATTTTTCAAATATCCAATTTAAAATTTTGAAAAAACTTCTTCAACAAAACAAAAACATCGTAAGGATCCTTCCAGTATAGTTCTTTGCCGATTTTGGATTTTTTAAAAAACATAATTTCATGTTTATGTCGATTAATTTGTAAGAACTATAGTAAGAACTATTACGACATAAAAAAAATATTACAAAAACTGAAAATGTAATTTTTTCCCCATATAAACACATTTTTAATTTTCGATCAATCTCTGGGTCCATTAATTAAAGGCAGCTTAAATTTTTTTTCTTTAGATTAAAAAGAAAGTTTTTTAGCCCGGTGTTTATTAAGTCACCATTTTGTAAAATTTCCTAACAAATCGCGTCCATGGTAATGAATTTTGTTTTTCTCTTTTTGATATAAATAAAAATCTAAAACATTTGAAAGCATTAAAATCAGCTGTGCCAAATTTTGTATCTCGTCCAGCCATTAAGATGAAAAATCATTGGATTTTGAAATTAAATTAAAATAAAAATTTGGAGCAAAAAAAGAAAATTAAAAAATTTTGTGGAAAACGTTTTCGCGAAAAACGACTTTTGAGGAAAAACAAGTTGGAAAGAAATATTTAGCGTTTTTTTAATAGCAAAATTTTTGACGTTTCTTTAGTGGCAAATTGGTATTACTTAAGCAATGACGACTTAACAGTAATTAGTAGGGCTAGGAATTTCATATAAATACATGAAGAGTGGACATAGAGTACCCAGACCACTTTTTCACATAGTATTTCCTTACATTTTACTTCATTTTAGGCATAACGAAACAGAAATATGCATAAAAACCGCCATGTTAAAAAAGTGGGCTGTATACCCTTATTGGCGTACACTCTTCAAATGTTTGTTGTCGTAAGCTGCAGAACAATTTTAACAAAATATTTCTACGAATCAAAAATTTAAAAGAAAGTGGCATCGATTTGTTAAATAATTTATTTACACATAAATGTGTATTTTAATATATGTATATATTTATATATATATATATATATTATATATATATATATATATATATATATATGTTTATACATATATTTACAAAAAAATGGGTATTTTAATAAATCCCCGAGTAAAAAAAAATATATATTCCTAAAAAAGTTTATAGAAAATTATATATAAGGAGACATATTTCTCACCTACAATGTGATACAATTTCATTCGAAAATTGGTTCTATTAAATTGTATCACTTACATACAATTTAATAAAAATGTATCCAATTTTATCCGAGTTTTGTCTCGATCTACATCCAATATTTCCTTTGATATAATTAGATACAAATAGATACATAATAATCCAAATATCTTGAAATTAAAATATATATGAAATAATTGCACTAATTTTTGAATATTTTTCAGTGATTTTTAAATATTTAAATGAATTTCACCGTGTCACAGTGAAACTATTCTTTTAAAATTACCTAGTGCAGGTAGTAAGCCTGGTTGAGTAAATCACTTTTCAATTTTCAGAATTTTGAATGCACCCTCAAAATCTTAAGTTATCGTTAAAAAA
This sequence comes from Delia radicum, assembly GCA_021234595.1. Classification (NCBI taxonomy): domain Eukaryota; kingdom Metazoa; phylum Arthropoda; class Insecta; order Diptera; family Anthomyiidae; genus Delia; species Delia radicum. The sequence continues at coordinate 92,740,827 of CM037854.1, read as the reverse complement.
CGATAAAACTAAGAATAGTTCAAGATATCGTGTTATCCAAAATGAAATACAGTTTTTAGATATTATAGTGTAATATGTTATTATACATAATTTTGATTTGTGTTATATATAATTATACATGTATTCGTACATTATTAGATTAACCATAATATAATTGTATATGTCATATACGATTATATATTGGTCGATATGTAATAAGATGTAATTATATGTTGCATCGTATTAAAAAATTTAAAAGAACAAATGTTTATATATAAACATGTATAAACATATGTATTCACATATAATAGCATGAAATAACAATTTATATAAAATAATGCATGATTATATATAAACGTTTTTACTCGAGTATTTTCTAAACGTATATTTTTGTGTGCTACCCCATACATAATCATATATTCGCCTGATGACTATAAATTTTTGAACAATTTTTTTTAAATTTGACTAAAAATTTAATATTTTATTGGATTTCAATAAATCCAATTTAAACTTATAATATCTAACTCGATCCACCAAAAAAAAATTAATCTAATTAGATCCAATTAGAATTAAGTTAACCCCATGGGCTATTTTAGGTCCATCAGGATCTTAATTACAACAAAATTATATCCTCCAATTTTGAGATCAATTTTGATCTAATTTAATCCAGTAATATATTTTTGGGATATTACTGGATACCCCAATTTTGAGATAAATTTGAATAAGAATAAATATCGATCTATATCAAATATGATATGATTTAGTATTTGAGATATAATTATTTTTTGATCGGGTCATTAATTCCAGGAAACAGCATTAAAAAATGTCATACGATTTTTTTTATACTGCGAACAATTTGACTCAATGAAGCAATATATACAATCCCGCTTTTAGATTTTTGGAATTTAAAAAACTCTTCTAAAAGTTGTGCACTATAGTTTGTTAAGTGGATGGCCTATTTAAAAAATTCAAAAAGTATTTGAAAGTTGCAATTGTCTACTTTTACGATCAAAAAATAATCTTTTTTTTTTAATGCATTTTTACTGCATATGCATTTTTTGAATGCATTATTAGTATTATTGTAAGTAATAAGACTAGTAATGCAAATAATAATACTTTAATGGAATTTCGACTTTGCATTTTAAATAGGATGTAGAAAATAAAAACTTTTAATTTTATTGAAGCACTTTTAGAATACGATAAATTACAAAAAAAAAGTTTTTACTGAAACTTATTCCACTTTCAAAATAAAATAATAAAAATATTTTTTCAACAGAAACGACGCAGTTAGAAGCCACGAAAGTTCAAAAACATTTAAAATAAATAAAAAAAATTAGATATTGTTGAAAATTTCTCCCCAAATTATTTTTTTATATGTTTTCAACAGAAATGTCTCTATTAGAAGCCACAAAAATCGAAACATTGTTAAAATAAATAAAAAAAAAATAGGATATTGTTGGATGTTTCTCCGGATTTTTTTTTAAATATACATATGTACACATTTGGAATGCTCAACTATGGTTGTTCCCAAAATAGTTTATAGCAAAGTATGTACATTATTTTTTCTATTTTGTAACACCGTGTTAATCCGAATGGTATTCTAACATTTTCATTCATCACTTTTAAATTCCTAAACTAATTTTGATCATTTTCAATACCAAAATACTTAGAACAATGAAAAACAATTTAAACTCCCCGACTATCTATTGATGGCGTGAAAGTGATTTCAATAGACAGGCGGACAGACATATCTAAATTACAAATAAAATGTCAAATTTATATATATCCTGCTATAGACTGCAATGTAGAATATAAAACTGAATGATGAATTATAAATTGTATATTTTAGTTGCAATATAACGCAGTGAAATTTATTGTTAAATTAAAGAAATATTTTCTGTGTTTAAGGCGAATTACAAATTTAATTGTAAAAACCCATATTAAATAATAAATTTGTTTTTATTTCATTTTAGTTCTCAAAATAATTTGTGCAATGGCGGCATATCCGGTAATCATATATTGGCTCCAAAAGTACCCAATAAATGTAGTCCAAATGGACAGAAAAAAGGAACTGTAACATTATCTCATTTACCACAACGACCGCCGGTTGATATTGAATTTACAGAAATATCATATTCAGTATCGGAAGGTCGACGGCGTGGTTTCAAAACAATATTGAAAGGTGTATCGGGTAAATTTCGTAATGGTGAACTAACAGCAATTATGGGACCATCAGGTGCTGGCAAAAGTACTCTGATGAATATTTTAGCTGGATATAAGTAAGTAACAAAGAAATTATTTTTAAAACATATTTTTAAAGTTTCCGTTTTGTTGGTCAATACCTGCTTAACCCTCTAACAGTTAAGGCTGAATCAGGGTAGCCTTCAACAAACTTTACCATAAATGCGTCAAATGAGCCGTTTATACTTTGAAATTAATATGTTCCGATAGAAAACTAAATTTGGTAATTATTGTGCGAAGAAATTTTTCGTGTGCCGTCCACGGTTTGGAAGCGGAAAGCTTCAAAATCAAAATTTCGTAAAATTTCAAAAACTATTTAAGTTGACTACAAACTATTTATAATAAAATATATATAAGATTGAAGCTTATTTTTAATAATTAGTAATTACAATGAAAATGAAAATTATTCAAGTTCCAGGCCATACTCTATATTTCGTAAAATTTCAAAAACTATTTAAGTTGACTACAAACTATTTATAATAAAATATATATAAGATTGAAGCTTATTTTAATAATTAGTAATTACAATGAAAATGAAAATTATTCAAGTTCCAGGCCATACTCTATATTTCTTTATTAGGATATTGTCCTAACAAATAATCTATAGAGTTTTTTTGTTTTCAAATTAATTATTTGACCCTTTCAGGAATGTGTTGATAGGTCTATTTCGGGAATTTTCTAGGTTCCCATCATCAGAACACGTTTTGAAAGAGGCAACAATCCCAAGCCAAACATCAAACATTCATATAAACTAGTTTACTCACTACATGAGAACTAATATATATATGAGCTTGAAGTTAAAGATTATAACCATTGTTAAAAAAAAAATTTAAAACTTTTCAATACACGTTTTTTTGTTTTTTTTCTCCTTTTTATTTTTTTGTTTTGTCTATACTTCGAACTTGAATAATTTTCATTTTCATTGCACAATTAAAGGTCGAAAAAACATAATTTTTATTTTTAATAAAAATGATATCAAACTTGAATTAGTAATTACTTTAGTCCAAGGACTCACAGGATTTTATCAGGATTCCTCTAAAGGGCATCGTCTTAACTTATAAACTAATAGACGGATTTTTATGACATTGTGAAGAAGGAAGACATTAAGTATTAACAGCAAAGCGTTGAAGTTTGAACATATAAATTGAAAATTAGTTACTTTTTCGCCTAATTTCGCTTTATGCAAAAAGCGAAAATCGCGATATCTTCTTAAATAGAAGCAGAAAAAAATTGTTTTTCGAGCGTGGTTATATCTTGGTAAGAGAAATATTTTTTGTCCAAAAAAAATGCACCCTAAAATATTTTGGCTCATATCGCCTAAATTAGGCAACGATAAACAATTTTGTCGAAGAACTTATTATTTGTTTTTCGAGTGGAGCATATTGTATGAATTTCTTTGCAAAACATCGTTTGCCAGTTAGAGGGTTAAGCATAATTGAACGAACAAAGTTTTTAATCTTTAACATTTTATATTAATAAGAGGGCAACAGATATTTGTTAAGTAATATGGTTTCTTTCTTGTTAATAAGAAAATTAAAAGAAAATTAATTTGGCTCTTCTTGTGAATTTTGTAAAATAAAAATAAATGAAATCTTTTTTAATATTTTCTTACGATTATTTTTCCATCAGTTTTTTGCCTTACATTTTTCGCTTAATTTTTTACTGTTGGCTTTTCTTAAGTAGAAATTTTCTTTATTTTACTTTATTTCCCTTTTTATCAACAACCCCAAATACTTCTATGTATTCCTTTCAAGCATGTGCTAGATTTGTATGCAAAAGCTTTTTTTTAGCATTTTTTTCAAAAATCCTTTCTTTAGGCTTCATTTTTGAGAGTTTTTTTTTTGCTGAGATTTTCTTACGAATAATTCATATGCCACACCCAACAATTGTCAGACGTTAGCATATGTTTGCCTTTAAATGCCCAACATTTCATAATAAAATTAAATGCTTTTTAACCCTTTAACCCTTATTGTTTGTGTCTATATTTCTATTTGGACTGTCGTTAGGGGTCCTTAAATTAGAAACAAAAAGTTAACTTGTAAGCCCCCTCCCTCTCCAACCCACCAAAAAATGGATCAGAAAATCGAATTTCTGAATCTTCTCTGCCCACTTAAACATTTAAATATTCAGTAGCACTTTGTTTGATTTTGTTTTGGTGATTAGGTGGGGCTGCACGCCAAATGTCAAGCAAGATTCTCTGCTAGTTTAGGAGATACATCACATACACCTTATTTTCATCGGTAAAGGCTGATTTTTCGATTACCGGCAGCTATTTTCCGATTACCAAGTAATTAAGCGTGTAAGTAGCGCATAAAGGGTTTCACTAGTTACCTGTTATTTTTGGACATCGCGAAAAAAAGTAATTAAGTGAGTAAATACGCTTAATTACTTTTGTTCGCGATGTCTAAAACTTCATGGGTGGTCATTACCCTCTAGCATCCAAAAAAAAGTGAGAATAATTGGTTACCTGATTGGTTACTAATATTGAAAGAATAAGTGGTTACTTTAACATAAGGACTAAGTAGTTAAACTCAATGATAAAATAAGTGATTACTGTAAAGGTAATATTTTTAAAAGAAATCTTTAGAGTTATTTAAAAAAAATTTTCCTCGGAAAATTAGTTTTTTTTTTAATTTCGAACTTAAATTAATAAATATAATATTAGTACAAAAACACAAATCGTTATTTATATTAAAAATTACCAGTAAATCATTATTTTGAAATAACATATAAATACTTATGTTACCCTTTATCAGTAAGACATTATTTTGTATTTCAATGCAATGCAAGCGGTAATAACATATCATCGTAATCGTAATCTATACGGTAATGACCTGTCATTACCAATAGGGTTAGACAGGGAAGTAAAAATAAAAAAAAAAATTTAAAGATGTAATTGTTAGGATAGAATGTAAAATTGTTTGAAATAGAAATGATATGAAATACATCGGGAAATGTGTGGAATTGGAGTGTCTAATATTGGGAACGAAATTTAATGGATCGGAGAATGAGTGGAATTGAAAGACTAACAATGGAGACCGATATAAAATAGAATTTGGAACGAATGGAATTGGAACAGGTTACGTAATTGTATTGAATTGGGAATGAACTTAGTTATATCGAAGTATATAAATTTATATTAAAAGTAAAAAATAAATAAATCACACTGAGATCGATTTGTAAAAAATGGAATCCTTGGCATCTATCCCGGACATAGTCTGTTTGTATTAATACTCCTGTTTAGTATAAACATGTAAAAGTTATGAGTTTTACGGGAAGTGTCACTTTCATGCTGATATTTGACACATTGCTTAAAAATGTATGTAGTTGTAAAATTGCTTGCCAAATTTGTAGCAATGTGTGCAGTGGAAGCCAAGTGTAAGCATTAAAAAAAAAAACATTGAAGAAAGTCCGAACTATACAGAAACACTCCTCACAACCCATACAACACATATGTAAATTGTTGCCAGATCGGTGCAGTAGTCTTGATTATAGCGCGTACAAACAAACAGAGATAATGGAAAAAGAAAGTAGTAATAACTTATAAAGGGTCCGCCAAATAACTTTTTTTTTTTGAAAATGCTATAAAAAAAACTACTGAATATTTTCTCAAATTTATTTTTTTATTTGAAAGTACAATCCTTCCGGTTAATAATGGAAAATTATTTCATTCAAATGGCTGCCTCGGCTGGCCATGCAGTAGCCTACACGATCGGTCCAATGTTTAAGCACATTATCGATTGTGTGCAGCTGTATTTCCTCCTCTTCAATTTTTGTGAACAAAAATTCGTTCAACATGGCCCGATAACGACCGCCATTGACTGTAACGGCCACTCCTTGCTCATTTTCGAAGAAAAATGGCATAATTATGCCTCTGGACCAAAATTCGCACCAAACAGTGACTCGTTTTGGGTGTATCGGCACACATTCTGCAACATTACCATGATTTTTAAAGTAATGTCGCAATTTTACCCAGCGTTGTTAAAGGTGTTATGATACTTGCTATTTTTTGTATTTTTTCTATATTGGAGAACAGTGCAAATATATTTGCATAGGAAAACTGACTAAGTGTAAAGAGTATGATTATACCATAAAAAATCTTGATATGTCAAACAAATATACGTGTGTTATCAATAAATAATCTTAGACTGTCAAAAAAAATATAAAAATTTTTAGCTTAAAATTGACATTTCCAGATTAAATGTTAGCACTGCTGCCAACTTTTTTAGTTTTTGATCGAAAGTAGCGGTTTTTAACTTTTTTTTTGCGATTTTTAGCTTTTTTTGACGGTTTTTGTGGGAATAAAACGTGGGCAATATTGTTTGTTTTGTTTACATTTTATTTTGAAATAACAAAAAAGTATTTCTTGTTCTTTCTCGCATTTGTTGTTTCTTTCAGTCAATCCTAAAAAAATCCAATACAAAAAATAGCAAGTATCATAACACCTTAAAGCATATTCGTTCAGCGGAAGGATAAAACTAATTATCTGTCAAATCAGACATGAGCTAAGTGTTACCATTCACGAAATAAGCACTAGTTGAAAAAAAAAACGTTAGATGGCGGACCCTTTACATTATTTTATGTTTCAATGTAATATATTTTGAATTTCAATGTAATGTAGTTTGAATTTTTGTATTTAGAAAAAGAGCGCTTCCTATTATCGATAATAGTTTACGAGAAATTGGTACTCATTTCGGTAATATATTTATAGAAAATCTCCTTTTTCTCAAATGTAAAAAACTGTTGATCGTAGTTAACTGCATGCCACTCCCAACTAATGTTTTGGCTACCTTAATTATGATTAATTTACTATCAAATAACGTTAAAATTTTGTAAATCTGTGACATCAAAAAATATAGGTGGCCAACGATTTAATTCTTGAGCCACAGTGCGGCAAACTAATAGATTATAGCCCATAGCAAAGCTTTGGCTTACTTCTCTCTCGTCGGTGATGAAGATCAATATGACCTTCCTCCATGCGAACGGATATAACTGCATGTCTGACTAAAAGTAAATATACGAAGAAGCCAACGCATATAAATATCCAAGCACACCCACAAATGCGCTGGGAAAATGCCATCCACCATTCATCCACCATTGATCTAATGGAACTTTCTCTTAATGTTCATATTAATAAATTTCTTTAAAACTGTAAAAGATCGTTTAGAAAGATATTATTTTAACGAGTTTGAGGGATGTTTTAAAAGTTAAAATCATGTGCACATGGCGTGCAACTACACTCAAAGAACTTCTGCTGTAAATATTTTTAGTTGTTTGAGTTGTAATGCAGTATCTTTATTTTTAAGTGAAAAAACTATAATTTGTAGAATTACATTTTTGAGAACATATTCATTTAAAAAACAAACCACATCAAATTACTGTATTATCATTTTACATTCGTTTTATACAGCAGCTTTTTTATTTTAAATAAAACAAGTAAATGTTTGTTTATTTTTTACTGCATATGTGGTTCATTTCGACTACAATTGTGGTTCATTTTTTGAACAGTGAAAAACAAATGACAATGTTAGTTTAAATTACTACACTAATTTAACCACTTTTGCAGTGGTCTTTACCTACATAGTATTCTTAGTATATATATATAATATTTAATTTCATTCTTAATTTCATTCTTATAAACATCATTATCCACATCTTTTTTAAATCATACGTCATCTGCCAGTCTTATAACACCTCTTGGGCAGAATTTAAAAAAAATATATATATTTCCCGAAATAACTCACATCTCTGTTTCTTTTCTTTCAGAACCTCTCAACTTAGCGGTTCAGTTATAATCAATGGCAAAGAACGAAATCTAAGACGTTTTCGTAAGCTTTCGTGTTATATAATGCAAGATGATGTTCTCATTGCTAATCTGTCTGTACGAGAAGCCATGATGGTATCAGCTAATCTTAAGCTGGGTAAAAATATGGATATTGAAGCCAAAAAAGTTGTAGTGAACGAAATACTCGAAACCATTGGTCTGATTGAATCAAGCAATACAAAGACATGTAATCTCTCCGGAGGTCAACGTAAACGACTGTCAATTGCTTTGGAGCTGGTAAACAATCCACCTGTAATGTTTTTTGATGAACCCACATCGGGTTTAGACAGTTCGACGTGCTTCCAATTGATATCGCTATTGAAGTCACTGGCTAGGGGTGGTAGAACTATTGTTTGTACCATACATCAACCTTCGGCAAGATTGTTTGAAAAGTTCGATCATTTATATATGTTAGCCGAAGGTCAGTGCATGTATGAGGGTAGAGTTAGGGCTCTGGTACCCTTTCTTTCATCTTTGGGTTACAATTGTCCGTCTTATCACAATCCAGCGGATTATGTATTGGAAGTAGCTAGCGGAGAGTATGGAGAATGTGTGTCAAAATTAGTGGCAGCCGTTAAGAGTGGCATGTGCAAAAAATACAGTCACAAAAATTATGGTCTAGATTTATCCAAAGATATTAATAATGATATTATCAAAGGTAGTGGCAACACTGTAAATGGTAGTAATTCAGCAAATACTACCACAGTGACAATGGAAGATGAAAAGCTAAAAGCAGATGAGCCAACATCTGCTGCTGAATTAGAATTTAATTCAAGCATATTAAAACCACCGAAATTGGAAACACAACACAGTGAACAATCCGAGTGTTCTGTTATCAATTTACCACGCAATGACAATGGTGATGATAGTTATAGTTGTAGTTCTAAAGGCGGCCAGAGTACTAATGCCGTAAGTAATGTTACAGGTGCTGGAGGAGTTGGCGGAGGCGTCGTTGGCACGAATGGTGCCGGTTGTACTACTTCACTTTTAGACTCACACGAATCAGTTATAACGCTGCCGAATAAATCTGGTTTTCCCACCAGTGGTTGGACACAGTTTTGGATATTGCTCAAACGTTCCTTTGTCTGTATAATGCGTGATCGTATGTTAACTCATATGCGTTTGGCTTCGCATATAATTGTTGGTGCAATTATTGGCATGATTTATTATGATGTTGGTAATGAAGCTTCTAAGGTAATGAGTAATGCTGGTTGTATTTTCTTTACCACATTATTTACCATGTTTACTGCTATGATGCCAACAATATTGACATGTAAGTTATTTATCGAGTTATAAATGTTTTAAGCATTGAGAAGTAATAATTTTGATTGTATATTTTTTAGTCCCTACTGAAATGTCAGTATTTGTACGAGAGCATCTTAACTATTGGTATTCTCTAAAAGCTTTTTATTTTGCTAAAACAATGGCTGATTTACCATTTCAGGTAAGAATAATTAAACTTAAAAATATTTTAGTTAGTCAACCAGTATATATATACAGATTAAAGATAAACTTTTCGCGGAATTATTACGCCATTTTATTACTTATCACGCTTTTATTTTCAATCCAGCTTTTTACTCATTTATTTCATTTGTTGAGTATGGTTTTTTTAGATGGAGCTTTAATGGTGTTTATTTTGTCGATTTTTGTAGAAACTAATGTAGCACAGGGTTATTTAGAAAGAGAGTCAACCCGAAGGAAAGTGTACTTGTTTCCCTTCAACGATATTAAAATCGAAGATATGAAACCATTCCGATATGCCTAGGAACTACATGAGGCCGAGCAAAGATATGATGCAAAATCTGTACAGATCCTAAGAGATTCCACGTCCCATATGTCTGAATTTCCCCACAAAAGCCAAACCACTCGGTTATAAGCAAACCCCTTTATCGATTCGAACCCTTTTGAAACACATTTTTTACCCAACTCATTTCCCATGAAAATATTCGTTTCTGTCTCATCTTGTGAAGATAATTGTTTACAATGATTCCATATCCCTTTCCATTATAATTCATGTAGCTTTGTTATTTTAGAGATTGTTGGCTAAAATATGCTTCATTTATTTCATTCCAGATATATTATTGAGCTGTCAATGAAAACTGATATTATTTGCATGTGATTAACAGATTCTGTATCTCAATTTATAGTCGGCTATTGCTCTATAGAGCATAAACTGGGCTATCTTCCCCTTTAGAAATGTTGATGGTCTTTTATAAAATAGAAGTTGTGGCGTAACATTTCCGATCCTTCTCTCAAATATGTCAGTTTCCAGAATTGACTTCTTAGGTCCTTTTGCCACATTAGTAGTTTCACGACCATCGTTAGAAACACCTTTCAAACATCAGCTTCTTGATCCACAGCAACACTTCTTCATCCACAGCACAACTACCGACTATCTTTGTTGCTATTATTTTAATGAGTCCAGGACTTTCCATTCATCACCAGTTATTAAATTCAAGTTGAATGCAGAGCCGTTTACTAAGCTGCAATTTCAGTGCTTCCCGAAACTTCAATGACCGATAATATATAGACTTTGGACTTTCACCATCCACAAAGAATGCCAATATGTATTCAAAGTTGCGAAGACCATCCTTAATTGTTATGACAACACGATTTAAAACTATTTCCCTGACCCTCTTTTGAGTTATGATTTTTGGTCTCTACTAAGGTAATTCGATGTGAGGGTGCTTTTTATATACAAAACAATACTTTTTCAAGTGTATTTAATAAAACCAATGGAAAACTGATAAGCTTGTCATCCCATTAAGGAATCTAGCCACGCCTTATTTATTCTAAAAATTTTCTTTTTTTTAATCCCGCTTTTTGCTTGCCTATTACTGAGTATCGCTTTGAAGTTAGTCTTATAGTTTATAAGATGGAATGGTAAGTCACTTGGAAGTCATTTCATGTATTATACAATATTTACTACGTTTTATACCGTGCTTGAATTTCTTCTTACAAATTGGCCAAAGAAACCCTAAAAAAATGGGAATATATAAATCAAAATGCCCAAATTATAATGTAACCCAGTAAAAAATGTTCCTGTTTTTAGAAGCAGGATATAAAAAATGCGCTGATGTAAGTGCTTACTATTAAATAATACTAAGAAGCAGCAAAAGAAACGAATAAATTTTGTATAAAAATAAACAAACAAAGATTTTAAGCTTACTGTTTTCCCTAACCAGGATGCAGGTTGTAAGCAGCTTACCCTAATCCCTTACAAGGATGCAGGTTGTAATGCAGAAAGTTCCATATCGTGGATTATAAACGATTTGTAAAAAATTTTTCGAGTGATTTCCGATTGTGTTTAGTGTTTTCGAGTATGAAATAAAAAATAATTAGTCATTTAACTGTTTCTAAAGAGCTAGCACGTGGAGCGGTAAAAAAAAATAAAATAATTATATTATGTCAAACAACAAAAAACTAATATCTGTAGAATTTTATGTAAAATAAATTATGTATATTCATATTATTACTTTTAATCGTAATAATGTAGACATGAAATATGATTTTACTAAAAGCCATGAAATCACAGCTTTTTGTAAGCGCTAAAATCCGCGCTTATTATGCCCAAAAGTAATGCCTCCAAGTGGGAATTCGCCATATAAAAATCATGGCATATGTAAGCAGGTTTGTAAGGGATTTTTTCGGCTCACTCCCTTACAAACCTGCTTACAAGAAAGCAGCGTTTTTTACTGGGAAATGTCAAGAGGTTTTTGTATAAATCAAAAAGTTATTGCAAACTTGACATAATGTCTCTTATAAACTTTATAAATAATGATTGAGGGAAACACCTGATGTCCCCTGGATATATTATCTCTTCGTGGAAATGCTACTCTTAATAACTCAGCTGACTCAGACGGATGATGTGCCCTTCACAGATTGTACCTTACCGTAAAATGGCCCTTTGTGACTCTTATGAGAAGCCCAATATCGCGCTTAGGATGGTTCGATATCCCGTTGTTAGAAGAGTTATTGACTATAGGCACAGCTGCGATTCAAACTCTAGGAAGAGTTACTTTATGAAGTGCACTCTATAACGATCATTGATTTGAAGCTCCATCCACATACAACACCCACAGAGCAAATGAGTAGAAATTTATTAACCAAAATCCGTTTTCTAAGAGTGGAGTTTAAGTGATAGTAAATCAGGTTTAGTTACAATAAGAAGGACAGATTCTTAATCTGACTGTCAAAACTCTTTTTTAACACAGTGTGATTAAACTTTTTTGGCTATTTCTGTTAAAACAGGCTAATTTTCAAGCCAAATGCTAATACCAAGTAACATATCATTATCATATACAGGGATCGGTACTATGGCAGTTCACACAATTTCCCCTGATATAGTTCTGTATATTTCTTCACTTCTTCGCGTTAAGTAAATTTCTCATAGATGGTATCTTTTAGCTTAATATTTTTATCGTAGTTTTTAGCTAAATACTTGTATTTTGTTTAAAAGAAAAATACTGGCACGGTATAAACAAGTTTACGTCAAGAAGCACCTCCTCAAGAACCCTTCTATTAAACTTTTCTCCAATTGCGGTTACGAAAATTTATAACTTATATATTGATTAATTTTTCCTTTTAACTTTTTCGCATTTAAAAAAAAATACTTACAGCTTACGAAGACGCCTACTTGAGATAGCATCCTGCGGTATTGCTATTCGACTCCAAGAAGTATTTGTATCTATTGTACCTAAGAGCAGCTCATATGGTTTTAAATTCTAGATTAAATCTAAGTTCAGCGAATTACAATGTTGTGTCCCGATTTTTTTACTTTACTTTTGATGTTAGTATTCCTACGACAATTTGTGATATATATATTTCATTAAATCTAACAATCTGACATAGGATGAAATTTGTAATTTTTTCTGCCACTTTCTTCTAATGAATTATGTATCGAAATACACGTTTCCAATACTAGATTTTGAAGACCATACTCATTCGCCATTAAACACAAGAGAAAAATCTTTCATAAAATCGAGTTTTTGTACTGGATTTATCATAAAAAGTTAGATTTAAAATTACATCACTTAATTGCATTCTACTCATATTTTTCCAGATCGTCTTCTCTAGTGTTTATGTCATAGTAGTCTATTATTTAACATCACAGCCCATGGAACTACAGCGAATAACAATGTTTGTAGTCATTTGTGTATTAACATCATTAGTGGCCCAATCTTTGGGTCTGCTCATAGGTGCTGGTATGAATATAGAAGCTGGTGTATTCTTAGGACCAGTAACAACAATACCAACCATATTATTTTCGGGATTCTTTGTTAATTTTGATACTATACCGGGTTACTTGCAATGGGTGACATATGTAAGTTATGTCCGCTATGGATTTGAAGGTAAGTTTAATGGGAGGAGTTATTACAAGGAGGTTATATTATAAGAGGGACAATCCGTTTCAAGCACAACATGTCGTTAAAACCTTTAATAAATATGTACGATGTACAAAGGAATGAACAGAACAACTCATACTTAAAACGCTTTGCATGTAAATAATGCTCAGTAGTACGATTCAGTAATTTTTAATGATCCGAAAATCCCAAAATATATCGACAAATTTTGTTGTTTGCACTAACGATCAAGTGATTCACTAAGTACACCTTAACGGTAGTCAACAACTCTAAGTTTATATTTAAAAATTTAACTTTTTCTCGATTGAATAAACAACACAAAAGTTGTTGTCATTTAGATAACAATAAAAATAAAATTGTTGTCCTTTAGATAACATTAAAAAATGCAAATGAAAAAAAAATCGTTAATTTTGTTGTTTACTTTATAAACAATTCGATTATCGTTAAAAATAGTTACTGAATCGCACTACAGGTCTGCTTATGTCCATTATAAGTAAAAGCTTTGTATGGTGAGTTTGGTGAAAGCTTTACTTTTTATTCATCCAAGGTACGGAGTCGTTTTTCTGTGCATCGTACTCCTTCATATCAAGTGTAACGACATGTTTTGTTTGATGTTATGTTTGAAACGGATTGCCCCTCCTATTATACAATCTCCTTAGTTATGGGTATGAAAATTTCAAAATATTACGATTATTTATTTTATTTTTCTCTTTCCAGGTGCCATGGTTTCCATTTATGGTATGGATCGTGCTAAATTACAATGTGATGCTATGTATTGTCATTTTCGTAGTCCGAAAAAGTTCTTAGAAGAAATGTCTATGGATCAAGCCGAATATTGGGTTGATGCTGTGGCTCTTATTGGCATTTTTGTTGCTCTAAGAATTATAGCTTACTTTGTGTTGCGGTGGAAGCTACACATGATACGTTAAATTTGACAAATTGCTACTATAGTATAGTATTTTTTTAGGATTTTAGGGTATGTATGTATTGTAGGCGTATATTGTTGGTTTTTGATTAGTATTAGCAAAAACACACAGAAAAAACAAAACTTTTTATTTTCAATATGGTGTGATATGTACGTTATGTGTTTCGTTTTTCTTTTTACGTAATTTAAAAATATTTTTCTATACAAATATTAGGCAAAGCAATTATTTGATATTTCATCAATTAAATTGAATTTGTTTATATACAAAACATATATATATATATACATTATATATAATTCTATGTGGCATTAACAATTTCATGGTGTTATTTAGCTAATTGTATATTTAATCATTCAAGACTTTTTTTATATAATTTTCACAAAGTATCCTCAAATTAGATTATGGTTTAGCTAACAAGGGCGGTATCTCGACCCGAACTCGCAGATTTTAATAAATACGTTGTAGAGGACCAAAAACAAGAGACACGCATTTTCTTAACGTCTAAAATTTACGTAAGTTTTATCTTAAAGTCCTTACGAAAACAGAAACTTTGATACAAAAGTCGCGTATTTAGTGGACCCAGAGTGGTTACATATTTTAAGTGATTGAAATTCAGGGGAAATACGTTCTTTGGAAAATTTCGAAAACCGAAAGACTACGAATATCGGATAAAGCTCAGACACCCAATTCTGCATCATTTTAAACTAAATTCTACAACAATTCCTTAATAAAGCATCAGATTTAATGTTATTAAAAGACATTTTTGTTTTACCAAGAATACCTTCCACAGACATATAATATATAACGGTAAATGATTCTTTAAAAAAAGCTTTCAAATTTGTCTATAGTTACTTTAAATAGGAACGAAATAATTCGATAAAAGAAAAACGGGATCATTTGTACTTCTAACATCTAAGCATGAGAATGGGTAGCTAAAAAAATTCGTGGCCTTAGATTCATATTCTCTACAATATATCCAAAATTCTGCGGGTCCGGGACTTGATACCTTACCTGTAAGTGATAGTATACACAGAGAAAACAAATTGATTGTCACAACCAAGTTTATTGTCAACTAAATGGTTTGGTAGAGTTAAACAGATTTATTTGATTATTGCGGCCAAATGTTTTTCTAAAATAATTGAAATATAGTTATTATTTATGCGGAAATATTTACCGATATTTATAGCCACAAACGAATATATCGATTGCTCCAAGTAAACCATTCGGTTGACGATAAATTCGGTTGGCACAATGTGTCCGTTTTCTTTGTGTACTAAAATCTTTAATGAAAAGACATTTGACTTCTAAGTTTTAACTTGATGAACTTAAATTTTATCGATAAAGTTTTTAGAAAAATTTTATAATTATTTCGAATTTAACAACTTATGTTTAAACATAAAGTTTCTTAGAATCAGAAGACAGATTTCGACTAACATTTCTTTTTTAATTCTGAAAAATATTCGCAGCAAAATTTTTTTTTGAGTTTGGATTTACTTTTGCATGGGGATTTCTAAAAAAAGAAAAATTTAACAAAAAATATTTTATTTTAAACGAATTTTTATAGGTTGCTTTTTCCATAGAGAAAAGAGTTTTTTGATTGAAGGGCTTATTGCAAAAACTTGATAAGCCACATTTTATTTTCAGTGTGTTTTCGCCTTTTAAAGGTTGAAAAAATGCGAAAGATATTACTTTTGCATTACGTTTATACTCTATGTACTTGTAATAAGTATTTAAGCAAGACCCCTATCAAATATTAATCAACAGATGTCTAGAAAACAGCAAAAATCCATAAAATAATAAATGTAGCTTAAAAAATTTTTACAATAAGCTCTTCAATTGTTTTGTGGTTTCATTTTACAAATTTTCCTTACCTTAAATGCAATATTCCTCCGTAAAGTAAAAAGTTTTGAAGAAGATTTTGAGTTGTACTTTTGTATAAAATCGGATTTAAATGATGAAGAGAAAAACTTCCATCCCAAATTCTTGTAAAACTTTTCAAATAGTATATAGCGCAATTCTTATCGGTGAGACACACTGTACCCTGAAATATAGCTGGAGGGCCTAGCAATAATTTAAAAATCCAAGTAGCCTATTATGAAAATAATGATGGTGAAGCAAATATTATTTGGTGAAGCAAATTTCTTTCTTCTGATACATTTATATAATGGGTCGTTTGCAGCGACCAAATTTTTCAGTTGTAAATACTGAATTGTAGTTAAGACAAACGAATTTCTATTGTGTTAACCAAATTAATTCGGTTACACCAAACCAATTATTCGATTGGCAACAAATTCTGTCAATCCGTGTTATTTCTGTGTGACTTGTTAGCCAGAATGCTAGCATGCCAGATGTTCAGAAGTGTCGAAGTTTGCATATTATGAATATTGACATTAGATTTTAAAAATTTAAAATGGTAGATTTAAATAGCTTGATGGTTCAGTCATCGTTGTTGTCTTAGATAATTTATCGCATTGATTTATCGGTTGAATTTTCCAAAATGTCTCTAATATGGCGAATCTTTTAAAGAAGTGACAAGTTACTTTGCAAATCAAATTTTTATCAAATTATTTTGAGGTTTCGCTAAATACAAGTTTTTCATCATGACTTTACACCCGTTTACGGTAGACCCAAACCAATTTGGGGGGGGGGGGGGGGGGGGATCACTTGATGGCCAGCCATCAAGTGCCATTTTCCCTAGCATAATTGTATGCTAATTCAGAGATAAGGTACACTGATCTATATACATGATATTAATGAATTATTGCATTAAATCAATGAAATTGTACTGAAATTCATTCATATAAACTTTTTATTTAGTTAATAGAAGTTTTCATAAAATTGCATAAAAAATAATGTTTTTTAATTCAAAATTTCATTTACTCAATAAAGAAGTTTCATTAAAAAACTGGTTTCCTAAAAAAATTGACTTTTCATTAATTCTAAGATTTTTTTTTTTATTTTTGATGAAAAGTTTATTAAATTACTGAAAAAATTTTATTCATTTTCGATCAAACAAATTTTTTCTGTGTACTTTAAGGAATGTTTTTTAACCTTCAATAAAAGCATAGATTAAAGCATGGGTTACAAAGTCAAATGTCGCTCCCTTAATCACCCAGCCCAAGCCGATTGAACTACACTTAGAATAATATGTAGGTAGAGACCACTCAAATGTAGTTAAAAACAAATGAAATTTGACTTAAAGAAAGGACGACTTACATTTCAGTAAATTCAACTACACTGATAGAAATTTGAGCGTAGTATTAATGAATTCCTTCATTACTCCAATGAATTTTTTCATAAAAAAGTCCCCAAAGAAACGTTTCATTGAGTCAATGAAAGGTGTTTCATTAAATCAATTTGAATGAATGTTTTCATTGACCCAATGAAAATTTCATAAAGTATATGAATTTTTCTTCATTAATCCTAGCCTAATCGTTATGAAAGTTTCATGTATTTAATGAATAAAATTCATAGTTTGTATGAAATATTTTCGTTGATATTTAATAATTTGCACTTTTTATGGTTATTTTAGCATACAATTACAAATTTTGAAAATAAAATTTTTTTACCCATAAAAAAGAAATATTTAAACCAATTTTAATTTATTTCTGTTTTTATTGTTTTATTTTTACAAAATTGTTCAATCTTTCTTTACATTTTTTATAATTTGTATTAAAATATGACATATTTTCTTATATGTCGGTACAAAATATGTAATTTTTATCGATCTGGCTTGGAAATCTGTAAAACGATCGACGATTATAGTCCAGTTAAATGACGACCATATTAGATAAAAATGTTAAATATTGTTAACAATGTTGTTAACAACAAAAATGTATTATCGTTTAGCATAACCTTTTTTGTGTAACATCGTCAAAACGATAACAATTTAGGTCTCGTTTTGAACAAAACTATATCGTTTTTCTTGGAGAATCTGTTCCCTGGAATTTAGTGACCATCTATTCAAATTCGTCAAAAACTGTTAGCTCTAGGCAAATTTAATAAAAAAAAATTATTTATATCAAAGTTTTGGTTAATTCTGTTTAAAAGAAATTTTTCAGTTTTTTTTTATTTCAAAATGATAGTACAAAAAAAAAATTGTTTGTTATTTCAAGTCAAAATTTTTATTGAAAAAAATTGAAAATTTTTCATTGCTTTAATGAATTTTTTTTATGAAATTATGAAAAAATCATAAAAAATGTTAATGAAAAAAATACCAATATTAATGAATTTTCATTTAGTTAATGAAATTTTTCATTAAACCAATGAATTGATTTTAATGAAATCGTTTCATTAATACTATGAAGGAAAATTCTATCAGTGTAACGTTGTCATTTGTTTTTTAGTGTTCAAAAAATGAATAAATGTAAAATCATAAAACAGTGATTTGATGCGGTTTGTTTTTTTAAATGAACTATAGGGTTAGTAATTAATTTAATTTGTTCTACAAATGACTGACATTTAAATTAAAAATAAAGAAACTATATTACAACCCAAACAACTACATATTTTTAAAGCAGAAGTTCCCTGAGTGTAGGAATATTCAACTTGGAATGTAGGCATCTGCTAAGACTGGGCTTGTGTAATTTTTTACCGGAAAGAACTAAAAGGGGAACTCTCAACATTCTCTATAAGAGGTAAAAAAAAATATATTAAATGAGAAAATATCGTATAAAAGAATAACATTTTCTTCTAAACATATTCCTGTATTTACAACTACAGGTAATGAAGTGTCAGGGTTTTAAATAATGGTAAATTAAAAGGCTCTTCTTGTGTTACTTTCTAACCTTTAAAGATGCATAGAAAAATTATTCATTGGATAAAAGAATTTGAATCCAACTTTAATTTTATTAGTAACTTGAAATATTTTTTTGGAAAACAGAAAAACTTTTGAATCGGATATGAAAATCACAGTAGTGAAAATATGAATAATTTAAATAAAATTTTATTTATTTCTCGAAAGTAGAAACCGGAACACTTATGAAAGGCATTCCACATAAATTTTCTTTACAGAATTATGTAAATTTTCTATATGTAAAGCACTTTTAGTTATTAAATACATAGCTTTCCATCTAGAAAGAGTCTCAGATTGCGACATACGTACGTGTTAATTGGAAAACGTCTAAGATTCCAGGAAATATAATAATAATTCTGAGATTATACTTATAATTCAGTTATATTATTAACTTATTTCTTACTCCACTGTCTTCAATTCAAATATATTTTCAAATTAGAATCTGTCTCCATATCTACAGAAATTAAAAAGTTTAAAATATTTAAACGAATTTTTCAAAACTCAAAAATATTCTTACAATGGTTAAAGTAAAAATGCCCTTAGGTACAAATATTTTACATTTTTTAGTTAAATTTTTTCGCATTTCATGTCATATTTTTTTACGTATTTTTGTGATTTAATTAATTTTTAGTTAAATATTTTATATATATAATTTTTTATACAAAATAAAACAAAAACAACATAATTTCTGTGACATAATTTTTAAATACACATTCAATTTAATAAAATATAAAGTAAAACATAGAAATCCATTATAAAGATAAGTATTTATAAGTTATTTAGCTTTTAAAACATACAAAAGTGTATTCTATAACATACGAAAAAACTAAAAAAAAAAAATCATTAAATAAACAAATTCAAATTAAAAACAAAAAACTATAAACAAACCAAAAAGTTGTATTGAATTTTATTTAACACAAACAAAAAAAGGTAACAAAAACAAATTTAGTTTTTATTTTGAAATATATTTAATAACTTTGAACAACTAAAAATATAAATAAATAAATAAAACAAAACTTTGATATCAAAACTAGACCTTAAAATAAATCTGCGTCCTAATCTTGTGTTAAAAAACAATAAAAACTACACAAATGCTTTAAAAATATTTAGCCTTATGCTATAAACACATAGACGGCTGCAGCTACACGACTACAGCCTGTCAAAAATAAAATACACACGTTTATATGAAAACGATTATTTTGGCACCAACACAACTACACGGCTACCCGACTACTTTTGCCGCTGTAGTCAACTTAGGTTAATTTCTATTTTTGTTGGCTGCAAAACAAAAATATTGTTGACAATAAAACAAAATATGTAACAAATTAGTGCTTAAAAATATTTTATTTTGTTAAACACAAAAAACGTTGCAACATCAAATGGTATAATTGCATTAATATTCAAGAGGGGTTAGATAAATTTATTTTCACGTTATAATAATGTATTATAAATAAGTAATTGTATTTTTAAGTGAACTTTATATACGTGTCTACAACCAAGCATGTTGTTCTATTTTAATAAAGAAAAAAAAGATGTAATTGGCACTACTGAAACAAAAATGCATTTGTATCAGGGATGTTAAATGGAGTTTTCAATTTTGTACCAACATCCAAAAAAAATTGTACTTTTTGGACGTTGACGGTACCATTTTTTTTAAATTTATTAAAACAACAAAAAAACAAATACAGAAAAATTCTCTTGTACAGAAAAAAAAAACAAAACCTTCCAATAACATACATTATATGTATGAATAAAATAAGGCATAAAAAAGTCTTATGAATATATGAGACCAAATCATGGAATTATTTGTTTAGTTAATAAACTATTTGGAATTTCTACATCATAGCAGCATAAATTTGTCGCTCTTAACCAATCCTTAGTCTGTATGAGACTTGATAATGTTGGCTAATGTAGTCTGTTTCTTTCCTTAGTTTTTATTATATTTTGAAAAGAAAAAAACTCTTTCCACATTTGCAGACCAGTGTGGAATGGATAAAATTCCAGCAACGACTAGAAATGTCTGGAAACATATTGACATTCAGTTCATTTTGAAAATTAGCTACTACCGACCAAAAACTACAAACGTTTTAATTTTTTAACGACTTCAGTTAAAAAAATTTTAGTTTTTACTCTGGCTCAAGTAATATTTTTACTAAGAAGACAAGAATGGAGCAAAATTAATGATTAATCGGTTTTTTGTTAAAGTTCTGCTTATTATGGAGGCTATAACTTTTCTAAAACATTGGGTTCTGAAGAGATCTTTAACCAGATCGAAATACTAGTATTAACCTAGCTAATATGTTTGATTTGCTTTATTTTTGTAAATATACGGAGGTTGAGAGCTCGTTCTAAATTAAACATATATAAGATTGTTTGGAATTTTCTTTCATTTCTTTAACAATAATTTAATTTTCGTTTGAGTTTGAATTTTAACGTCTTTTTCAGACAATTGCAGTTAATACTATAATTAATATGCAATTTAATTGTGAAAGGCGTGGTAGAGAAGAATGAGTGTATTTTCTAAAAATCATAACTACATTGCAAATATTCAATTTTTTCTGAATCAGACTGCGCAGTTTCTGGTATTGAACGTTCGTCAGTGACCCTGTTTTTTTTTGAATTTTTGAATAATGTAATATTTGTTATGTTTTTATTTGTTCGATTGCGTCTATATGAAATTTTTCTGTGCAATCACTGACCGTGGTATAGATAAACTGATTTCTAATGCCACATGCACTCGCACTACACGTTAGACAGAGCGCTTTAGCCCTCTGAGCTATAGTTAGGTCGAGTTTTGTTGTGATTAAAACTAGTTTTATTCAATACACGGTGTTTTGGTTCTTCCATACATAATCTCAGAAGTACAACTCCAACAACACAACAGTTCTATTTTTAGAAACTCACCTCACTCTAATGTCCACTGTTTTCCCATATGTTATAAGTGATGCCATATCTATATATCAATTTTCACTTCTTCAGAATTTTAATAAATTCAAAATAAAAGTGAAGTTGGCTGCAACAAGTGTCAATATATGTAAGAGCTGCCAGATAAATTTTGTAAAAAATCGTAAATTTTTAATCGATATTAAAAAAAAAAAAAATTGCCAACTTTATTCTTCAAAATCCTTAAAATGATGATAAATCGTAAAATCTGGCGGATATAGTCGCATATATTTTAAGAGCTCATTACATAAAACGAATAAATGCAATGAAAAAGGACACAATAACAATTTGTTTGCTATACTAAAAATTCAAAAAGGGGAAAAATTAAAATTTTTTAAATTGTACCAAATGAGTCGCGGTAGTACCACGGTACTTTAGAAGGTCAAAATGTACCAAAAAAAGTACAATTGTACCAACTTTAACATCCCTGATTTGTATAAAAAACAGCTGTTGATATTTTTAAATTGAATCGTGATCAGCTGTTTACTATGCTGCTGTCGTTTCCAAAATAATAAGTAGCTGACCACACGGCGACGATTGCAGTCAACGGCATTTGCAGTCGTGTAGCTCTGCAGTCTGCTGTGGTCTATGTGTTTATAGCATTAAACTGAAAATAAATTTGTAATTAAAACAAAAAAATTTTAAATTTCTTTTGAAAAAAAAATTAAGTCGAAAATTATTTCAAAATTTTTGTTTATCGCATAATTTTTTTAAACTTGGTACGCAGCTTGAATTAATTTATCATTTCACATTATGAATATAAAATTTTATCAAAATCTACATTTTTGCACGCAGAGAAAAAATATGGTTGCAATATCATTGCGGCCACAAAACTATGTTTCATACTGCAATAAATGGTTGTTTCAATTAAACTAAAGGGTCCGCCATCTAACGTTTTTTTTTCAACTAGTGCTTATTTCGTGAATGGTAACACTTAGCCCATGTCTGATTTGACAGATAATTAGTTTTATCCTTCCGCTGAACGAATATGGTTCGTATTTTCGTTATCTTGTGAAAGAAACTGGCATCCTCAGCGATAAACCAAAGCGTGAAAAGCCAAAAACAGTGCGTACACCCGAGAATATTGCTGCTGTGACAGAAAGTGTGAATGAAGCGCCATCAACATCAATTTACCGTCGTTCTCAACAATTGAACATTTCGGAGACATCATTGAGACGAATTTTGCATAAAGACCTTGGTATGACGCCATACAAAGTCCAATTGGTTCAAGAGTTCAAAAAAAAAGGTATTTGGCGGATTGTATCAATTAAATTATTGTATTATTATTGTATCAATCATATTTCACCAATAATATGGTTGCTTTTATCATGTTGTAGTAAAAATTTCTCCTTTTTTCAGTTATCACATTATTGTATTGTCTACAATAATACTATAGTATTTATTATCATATTTCTCTATCTAACTGCAGTCATATTAGAACTGCGCCAACTATAAGATGATCAGTCGGTATTTTTATGAGCGCCTTCGGTCTTTTAGTTTTATTCTTGTTTAACATTTTGTGAAAAGAAGTTGAGAGCAACAGTCAGCCCCAACAAATTAAATAATATTAAACGAAAAGACATTAAAAATGGACAATCAACGTAGTGGTGTTAATTGTAATGGTGATCTGTTTTGCGGAAGAAAAAATAAGTTTGTAGTCTCAACCCGGTCTACCCTGGAAGTCTAAGCAAAAGTTTTATTGTCGCGCACCCGTTAAATAAAGTTATTGCTTATTAAAAAAAAAAGTAATAAAAAATGTGTTTTTTTTAATTGTTTGTAATTACGCTACAATGGATTGTTAATGAAAAAATGTGAAAGAAAAATTAAAACATGATCATAATATGATAACTATATATACCATATTATATAACTATGGTTATAATGCAACAATTATGATTGCTGCAAACATGGTTTGATTGTATTCCATTGGACATTGTATTCCTAACAATATTTTTATGCTTGTATAGCTGACACAATATTTCACAAAGCTTATTCTTCAGCGCAAAGACAATTTGATTACTTAAATTATTTTAAACCTAAGTTTATTTAAATGTGTGAATTTTTAAAATGAATATACCATTAAAAAACATGCATATCTTTTTAATTCAGCTTCAACAGAATGCTGGGAGAACACTGTAGGGCTCACATTATGATAATTCATTCAAATTTCCAGAACCATAATATGATAATATTGGGATATATTTGGAACCATAATATGGCAATCTAATTATCATATTTTGATACAGAAGCAGATAAGATTATGGTTGCCACAACCATAGTAACATGGTTGTTAATATGGTTCCCTCAACCATGTTTTTTCTATGCGTGTGGGCATTAAATGCTGAAATTGGCATATCAAAACATGTCTGATTCAAACCAATTTAAATATATCTTTCAGCATTCGTTTATATCACAGTAATGATTTTAGTTGCGTATGATTTATTTATTGGTTATTCCATATTACTCATACGTCATAGCACATCAACTTTAAAATTTTTTAAATTGTTATTGTAGGAAAATACAGCATTGTAATTGTTTGGGGTTTAATATAAACACGCCAAATAAATAATCTGTTTTATATTAAATTAACCCTTTCGCCAGTTCGTTATTAGACCAAGTTAACAAATTTTACATAAAATGTGTGCAATTATTGTCCTACAATTACGGTATAAAACAGCAGAAGACATCCTATCGCAACACATTATTTTTATATGATTGGCACTAAACACAATACTGCGGTATGTCCAATAAAACTAAAAGGTCTTAATTTGTAATCATCGGAAAATCCTGGAAACGTCTTTGAACATAACCATACATTATACGCAAATAAAAGCCTAACTTCCGAACATTTTAAATCCATGAATAGCTTTTTACATTTTAATTTAAAAAATTATATAACAACGGTGTGTATGAGCCCTATCGTGAATGGTTGTGATGAAAATATTTGGAAAACAGATTTTAAATCAGGATGGTAAAAGCTTATGAGTTTAACTACTGAAAAAGTGCGGAATTTTGCATTCCCTAGATGCAAGACATAATTTTATCTAAGCAATTTTAGAGAATTCTTTAAAAATCTATATATTTGGGAGGTTTTCCTTGTAAGTGGAGTTTTTTTTACAAAAGTTTTGAAAATGTGAATTTTTTTATTTCTAACTTTTATAAAAATAAGAAAAACTTTCTACCGAGTGCTGAATAAAAATGAGAGTGCCTTGAAATATGTTTAATTACACAGCATGACATGAAAAAATAAATCAGATTCTGATTATCAATGTTATATATTTCGGACACTCTGATGTTAATAACGTAATTTATTTTTCGATATATAGTAAAGTTTTACCGCAAATTGTCCTGTTTGGCACATCTTCATGAAATTTTCTGTATATTAAATTTTTTTTGATACTTTATTATGATATGTTAAAAGAACATGTGGAAATTTTCAGCCAAAAATATTTATATTTTCACAAGTTTTCCTAACAAACTCCTCCGTTTTGGTACATTATTACCATAAAAGTAAAAAAAAAAACTTTTGCAAATATAGATATTTTTGCCTGAAAATTTGTTTTAGAATATAATATTAACTTATCATAGTAAATAAGGCTGATATTTTGCGCATATAATTTACAAAGCTTTGCTGCCATATACAACTTTTGACAAATCACGCATTTTTTATATGTTGCTTTCCAAGCCAACTACTCCGCTACAGTATTTGTTCTCCTGTAAGGAGCAAAAAATATATTGAACAACTTTTTAAATTTTTTCAGAAAATGGACAAAACAGACGGGATAAAATATTGACAAATTTTGGGCTAATTTTTTGTATATCATCCATTATTATTTAACTGAATTTGGAAAATTCTACAAATATAACTATACCCATATATTTTCTTTTGAAGAATTTGAAAAACATTAAATTTTTTAAAAAAAGGTCATTTTGAGAGTAATACAAAACTCAATTTATCTAAAAATCGGCCAAAATTTTTTTTCGATTTTTTTTTTATTTATTAAAAGGCTTTGATATGTAGAGAAAATATCCGTTGAAGCTTTTCATCATACATGTTGAAATTGTTCTAAGTAAAGTACTTAGGCGTATGAGCAATAAATAAAACACATTAATATGAATTATACGTCATGGTGTTTTTTGTAGGGAGATATTGAAAAATGTATGTATGAAAGAATATATTCAAAAAATATTTTCTCCATAACTAATACGAGTTACACTTTCTGGTTCGATTGAAAAACATCTAACCTTTTTTTAATAAATAGAACAAATAAAAAAAAAGTTTAGCCACTTTTTAGATAAGTTGAGTTTTGTATATCTTTTAAAATTCGGAACTACTTAGTTTTGATTTTTTTTTAATATATCTAGAACTTATATTCAATAGCCTCTATGAATCAATTTCTTGAAAATAACTTTTTAGTGGAATTGCGTTCACTGATGACAGCTACATCTTTGACAAAAATTTAGGGAGAAAAATTCATTTTAGTAAATAATTTTTAATATTTGTTATTTCCCTACCAACCATTAATTACATTTATTTCTGAATTCAATACCCTCTTGCAACCACATTAAGGTTACAGACTTATTAAAAATGTCTTATTACTACATATGTATTTAATAAAAATGTTCTTAATATATTGCGGTCATTTCGATGCTTGTTTATTAGTGTGTCCAGCAAAATACGTTTTCCGGATTCTTTAAGAAATATCATTAATCACAAAACAAAATCGTTAAGTAATTTTAAATTACCGGTTGTTACGATTGTTTAAAATTGTAATAAATGGCGATTTTGGATATTAGCTATTATATTATTTCAGAATGGTTCTTTTTATAATTTTAGTTTTTTGCACCTGCAATGGTAGATCAAAAATCACTTGTGATAAATTTAATTAAAACTTTTGCAGGATTTGTTTTTAATTGTGGCAATTGTTTTAAAATTCTTTTAAAATTTAGTCCTTTATATCAACATGTTTATTTCCATACCCAGCAAAACTTTTTAGAACAGATTACCTCTGAACCTGTTCTAGAACAACTCCTTTTACCACTGGTTACATGGAACTAGTTCTAGAACAGGTTCCAGGGAGTCGAAATGTAAGGTGTCACTATCCCAGAACCGGTTCTAAAGCAACCTGTTCTAGTTTGGAGCTAAAGAACCTATTGCAAATAGGACAAACTCCATATAAAAAGAACCAGTTGCAGAACCGAAATTCGAACCTGTTATAATAAAGTATAAGCTGTTCTGCAACCAGTTATTTGGATTTTACTATTTTACTGGGTATATTTAAATTACATTTTTTTTCTTTAACTTATTATGGTGTTAAACTTATTCGCTTTACGAGCAATAGACTTGATCCAGCCAAAAATGATCAAACGGTTGCGCAATTAGAATCTCAAAAGTATTTAAAGTGAATTTTGATAAAGAATGTAATAACTTACCCAACCAAATTAAAGAATACAAAGGACATACTGAGCCAAAACCCTCACAAATTTGATAACTTCAAATTCAGTCTAGGAAATATCTACAAGATTTGGAGCCAGAATATCATTAATTTCATGATAATTTAGTTCAGATGCAGTCAAAGTATTAGTAAGATATGTAGCAATGCCCAATTCAAATTATCTTATTTCTTGTTCTTGTTTTGATATTTAGTTGTTATGTATTGAAAAAACTTTAAAAAAGACGTTAAAACTTGAATAAATTGCAAATTACATAATTGGTTTTACATGTGGCATACCGTCTAACAGCTAAAAAAATATTTGAATTTGTCAATATCATAGCCCCGCGAATAACGCAAAATATGATATTATTTTTATAGGATTCAGTTGTAATATTTAGCAAACATTATAGAAGATAGATTGTACACACAAAAAAATAAAAACTCATTTCACTCACGAAATCCACCGATTCAATAACTTTAATTGCTGAAATTCCGCCAGCAACGAAAATGGCAAATTCAATTAGAAATTGATAGCTCTTTAATTGAATTATTTTTCAATTAAAAAATAACTAATTTGATTACAAAGTGATCAATATCGTATAACTTCCCAAAAAATAAATTGTTGTTGCCATACCAAATGTTTTTCTATAGCTTGAATTTTATAACATTGAATTTAGACCGGCATGAAATTCTCATTTAGTTAGCGAATTTATGTATACTTATGTGAACAAATACACGCAAAAAATTGTTTTTTTTCTTCCTATTAAAGCGTAGGGACTATGGGAAATTTTTTTTGGATTTTTTCTTTGCAGTAATTCTCCCATTTGTTGAAATCTGAGTATTTTTTTTTTGTTTAAAATAATTTTTAATTTATTTTTAGCATTTTCTTTGTGTTTCAAAAAATTTTTAAATTTTTATTAAACGAAATTAAACTTTTAAAATTACATTACGAATTTTATAATAATGTTTTAGAATAAATAAATATTCAGATTTAAACAACTGAAACCAAAATAAAATTTAACTTCAACTTAATAAAGTAATAACCTAATAAGAATTAATATATAATCTAATTCAAATTAATTTAAAATATTTATTACTAATACCACTAAACATAAACATTTATAAAAAACAACTACTTAAATATTACAAAAAACAACAACAATGTATTTATGTTTGCTTTTGAGCGATAATATAAAAAAAATTTTCAAGCAAGTTCCGAATTCGAGCAAATATTTAATTGATTCAATTAATTTTTAATTGACAGCTTCAACAATTTTCAACAAACCGATTTAATTAAAAAAAAGTAGGGAAATATTGTTTTCTGTGTAGAAGATAGATTGATTCATTTTCACTTTAACATTTTGAAGACGAACGGTTGATATACGTCTCATTTTTACTTTTTGCCATTTTAGGAAAAAATGAATTTGAGCAAATATTTAATTGATTCAATTAATTTTTAATTGACAGCTTCAACAATTTTCAACAAACCGATTAAATTAAAAAAAAGTAGGGAAATATTGTTTTCTGTGTAGAAGATAGATTGATTCATTTTCACTTTAACATTTTGAAGACGAACGGTTGATATACGTCTCATTTTTACTTTTTGCCATTTTAGGAAAAAATGAATTTGAACAAATATTTAATTGATTCACTTAATTTTTAATTGACAGCTTCAACAATTTTCAACAAACCGATTTAATTAAAAAAAAGTAGGGAAATATTGTTTTCTGTGTAGAAGATAGATTGATTCATTTTCACTTTAACATTTTGAAGACGAACTGTTGATATACGTCTCATTTTTACTTTTAGCCATTTTAGGAAAAAATGGAAGACGATTTTTACAAAACTTGTTGTGATTGACAACAGACAGAGATGGATTTTTAACGATACCTATTTATTGTAGCCTAAAAGTTGCAGAGCCTTACAAGAACAACACAAATTAAAAAAAAAAAAAGTTTATTGTTGTTTGCTTTTATAATGTTAAAATAACAGTT
This sequence comes from Delia radicum, assembly GCA_021234595.1. Lineage (NCBI taxonomy): Eukaryota > Metazoa > Arthropoda > Insecta > Diptera > Anthomyiidae > Delia > Delia radicum. The sequence continues at coordinate 92,711,327 of CM037854.1, read as the reverse complement.
TTATGTTTATACAAAAATGATTATTATTTTTGGATAAGACGTAACTTAAAGCAAAATACGAAATTAACACTTACACAAAATCTTAACACATTAAGGAGCGACATCAAATATATATATTTATCCGATAGGGGGAGCAGTGAAGCTCCAAAAACAGCACCAAATTTATTTTTAATCATAGACCCAAGTTTCCACGAATTTCTTAGCGGTTCTTCAGCGTTAAGTTGGTATTTTGCCTCTAATGAAAAAAATGAGTTTTGGTTCATAGAGGGTATTGAATATAAGGTCTCCATATTTTGATTACATCAAAAATATATGCATTACCTACTTGTTATTAATAAAAAAATATTTAATTTTCAAAAAGGAACCTATTAAATTATTTATAATAACCAGGGTCGGGAAGCTCATGCAAATTCATATGTTTTTCCTTAAGTCTGAGAACAGGTTAAGCAAAATATCTTAGCGAATCATAGAATTTGTGTTAGTGCATATTTATTTGTGCACCTATTTTGGCATAACTTGCAATAAATGCATATTTTTGCATATTTTTCTTGAAATGCATAATTTTATTGCATATTTTTACCTATTTTACTTTAAATGCATATTTATTTTTATTTATTTATTGTAAAAAGATAATTTCTAATTTAAATGTTTTTTAAGTGATATAAAGAGAATATATTAAGCTATACAAATCAAATTAAAAACATGAAAAAATGTAATTCTAAGTACCTCTCTTTTCACGGTTTTGGTCAATTTTCTTCGAAACTATCAAAGTCCCAGTTAAGATTTTTAAAAGAAAATTTGGGATAAAAAGAATATCCCGGGTAAAAATAGTTATATCTAGTAGTATATAATAGGATTAAGTATAATCTGACTTTGAATGAAGCCACATACGGCTAAAATCTGAACATTTTTATTGAGAGATTTTTTTTATAAGGTACTTATTATTATTATTTTATGTCTCCAAATCTTACTCCATATAAAGGGTGGTTAAATTGTAAGGGCCGATGTTGAACGTGAACCACACCTAAACGTCAAGTTTTTTTCTGCATTTAATTTGACATTTCTCAATTTCAGACTAACTCAATTTGAACCATGGAAAGATACACAATCGAGCAACGCATTAAAGTTATTCAGGCTTATTATGAAAATGGGCGTTCAAATCAAAATCAAAATGGGCGAACGATAATTCAAGAGTGATTGTCAAAAAACCAATGCACCCACAAAGAGTGACTATTTGGTGCGGTTTATGGGCTGGTGGCATCATCGGGCCTAATTGTTTCCAAAATGAGGCCGGTCAGGCAGTTACTGTGAATGGTGTTCGCTATCGTGAGATGATAACGAACTTTTTATGGCCCGAATTGGAAGATATGGATTTGGACGATTTGTGGTTTCAACAGGACGGTGCCACTAGCCACACAGCCAACGAAACAATGGCTCTTTTGCGTGACAAATTCAATGGCCGTGTTATCTCACGTGGTGGCGATGTCAATTGGCCGCCAATATCATGTGATTTGACACCGTTGGACTTCTTTCTTTGGGGTTATTTGAAAGAAAAGGTGTACGTCGATAAGCCAGCAACAATTCAAGAGCTAAAGGATGAGATAATTCGGTACATTAACGGCATAGAACCTCAATTATGCCTCAGCGTCATTGAAAATTTGGACCATCGGATGGAGGTGTGCCGCCGAGGTCGCGGCGGCCATTTGGCCGATATTTTGTTCCATACATAATTCAACCATACCAATATTATCATAATAAAAAGAAATGACAATAATTTCCTAAATAATTAGTGTTTTATTCAAAATCAAAATCGGCCCTTAAAATTTAACCACCCTTTATAAATACATAAGCTATATAATTATAATCCAAATATATGAAGTGATCGATATGATTATATATGGTCCCATGCTTAGTCTTATTAAACTATATGACGCCATACTGACAATATTTTTCATACAATTTCATATAGCATTATATATAACCCCATACATAATTTGGGAAAATTTAATATCAAATTAAGTTATCTGCAAGTTATGACTTTATTACAGGCTTCACATATAACCATATTAGTTTTATAAAGAAATCATTTGAAAGTGATTTATTTTATATAATTTCAAATAAAAAATGTATACATTTTATAAGGCAATACCACTATATTCTATATACTATCTATAACTATATAAGAGTAGCGTGACTGAGATACTGAGTGACTGAGTGACTGAGTGACTGAGTGACTGAGGGCTGAGTGACTCAACATCGCCCAGCCAAAACCTCTGGACCTAGGAACTTGAAATTTGGTAAATATGTTCCTCCTCCGACTTAGACCTCCACTAAGAAGCGATTTTTTGATATTCCAGCGGACAAGACCACAAAGTGGAAAAACTCCTCCTTTTTTGGAAAATAATGTCCCTTTTCCCCAGCCAAGACCTCTGGACCTAGGAACTTGAAATTTGGTACATATGTTCCTCCTCCGGCTTAGACCTCCACTAAGAAGCGATTTTTGGATATTCCTACGGAGAAGGCCAAAAAGTGGAAAACTCCTCCTTTTTCGGAAAATAGTGTCCATTTTTCCGAAAAAAGTACCTTTTTCCAAAAAAAAAATAGTACCGAAAACGAAGTCCAAAAAAAAGTACCTTCTTTCAAAAAAAGTACCTTCTTCCAAAAAAGTACCAAGAGAAAAAGTACCAAGAGAAAAAGTACCAAAAACGTTAATTTTCAAAAAAAAAGTACCAAAAAATTTTTATTTTTACCAAAAAAAAGTACCAAAACTATTGACAAAAAAGTACCAAAAAAGTTAAATTTTCCAAATAAGTACCAATTTCAAAAATGTCCCTTTCCAAAAAAGAGTACTGAAATTTTCAAAGAAAATAATTACCAAAAAAAGCCCCTTTCCCAAAAAAAAGTACCAAAAAATGTACCCTTTCCAGAAAAAAAGTACCAAAAAAAAGTAAAATTTCAGAGAGAAAAAGTTCCGAAAATGTTCATTTTCAAAAAAAAGTACCAAAAATTTTTCTTTTTACCAAAAAAAAAGTACCAAACCTATTGGCAAAAAGGTACCAAAAAAATTAAATATTCTAAAAAAGTACTGATTTCAAAATGTTCCTTTCCAAAAAAAAGTACCGAAATTTTCAAAAATAAATAATTGCCAAAAAAGTCCCTTATCCAAAATAAAAGTACCAAAAAATGAGAAAAAGTACCGAAAATGTTCATTTTCAAAAAAAAGTACCAAAAAATTTTTCTTTTTACCAAAAAAAAGTACCAAAATATTGGCAAAAAAGTACCAAAAAATTAAATATTCCAAAAATGTACTGATTTCAAAAATGTCCCTCTCCAAAAAAAAGTACCGAAGTTTTCAAAAAAGTTCCTTATCCAAAATAAAAGTACCAAAAAAATTTAATTTTCTTAAAATGTATCAATTTCAAAATGTCCCTTTCCAAAAAAAAGGTACCGAAATTTTCAAAAAAAAAAAAATTACCGAAAAAAGCCTATTCCAAAAAAAAGCACCAAAAAAATTTTCTCTTTCTGAAAAAGTACCAATTTCAAAATAGTACTTTTTCCAAAAAAAGTACCTTCTTCAAAAAAACTACATCTTCCAAGAGAAAAAGTACCGAAAACGTTAATTTTCAAAAAAAAAAGTACCAAAACTATTGCCAAAAAACTACCAAAAAAATTAAATTTTATAAAAAAGTACAAATTGGAAAAATGTTTCTACCCAAAAAAAAGTAACGAAATTTTAAAAAAAAAAAATACTTACCGAAAACAGTCCCTTTTCCAAAAAAATTACCAAAAATTTTACCCTTTTCAGAAAAAAGTACATTTTCCAGAGAAAAAGTACCGAAAAAGTTCATTTTCAAAAAAAAAATACCAAAAAAATATTCCAAAAAAAGTACCAAAATTTTCAAATAAAATAATTGCCGAAAAATACCCTCTTAAAAAAATACCAAAAAATGTACCCTTTTCAGAAAAAAGTACAAAAAACTGTTGTAAAAAAGTACCAAAAAAATGTTCTTTATCTAAAAACGTACCAATTTCAAAATAGTACTTTTCCCCTAAATAAGTACCTCTTTTTCAAACCATAAGTATCTTTTCCAAAAAAAAGTACCTTTTCCAAAAAAAATTACGAAAAAGTTCCCTTTTCAAAAAAAAACCTTTACCATTTTACCAAAAAAAAAAAGTACAAAAAAAAAATTATTTTTCTGCGAAAGTACCAAATTCCAAAATAAAGTACCAAAAAAGTTTCTTTTTCCAAAAAAAGAGGTACCAAAAATGTTTCTTTTTCAAAAAAATTGCAAAAAAAATTTAATTTTTCTAAAAAAGTATTGGAAAACAGTACAAAAAAATAATTTTTCTAAAAAAGTACTAATGTAAAAAAAGTACTTATTCCAAAAAAATATCCTTTCCAAAAAAAGTATTTTTCGCACAAAAGTATTTTTTCCAAAAAAAGTACACAAAAAATAAATTTTTCTAAAAAAAAGTACCAATTTCAAATATGTACTCCTTCCAAAAATCATTTCCATTTTTCAAACAAAAAGTACCAAAAGTATTAAATTTTTCTAAAAATGTAGCAATTTCTTCTTTCTGTATCTTCCAAAAAAGAGTACCAAAAAAAGTACATTTTCCGAAAAAAAAAATACCGAAAAAGTACGTTTTCCAAAAAAAAATTCTACCAACAAAATTTAATTTTCAAAATGAGTATCAATTTCAAAAAAGTGCTTCTTCCCAAAAAACACCTTTTCCAAAAAAAGATACAATTTCCAAACAAAAAAGAAAATAAATAAAATTTTCTAAAAAAAATACCAATTTCAAAAAGAACTTTTTCCATAAAAAACAGTAATTTTTCCGCAAAAAATACCTTTTCCTAAAAAAATTTCCAATTTCAAAACAATACTTTTTCCAAAAAAAAAAATAATATTAGCGAAAATTTTTTAGCTTTTCCAAAACAAAGTACCAAAAAAAATTACTTTTTCTAAAAAAGTACCATCTTCAAAAAAATACAGAAAAAATACATTTTTTCAAAATTAAATTACGGTTTGAAAAAATTACTTTTTCCAAAAAAATTTATAATTTTTGAAGTGCTTTTGTCATTTTTTTTTTTTGTATTTAAAATTTAAAAAAAAATGAAAAAAACAACACTCAATGAAAAAAATTCCCGGTTCAACGAATGTCAAACTTTTCACACTGAAGTAACGCTTTAACAAACAAGTCGAACGAAAATAAAAAATATATAAATTTAAAAAATATAAATAATAATTGCATAGTTTTGTTTTTTATTCGGTTTGTTGTTTAACGAATACTCGATTTAACGAACAACCTTAGACGTCCTGTAATTCGTTTAACCAGAATTCTACAAAATTTTCTACAAATATAATTTATAATTACGTTCTAATTTTCTACACTTTTTCCCGTATAAACTTTATTTTAGTGGTTTTTTACACTTATCGTGTTACAATCTTAGACTACAAATAGAGGTTAAAATAAATATTTCGTGTATATTTTTTTTTTTCATATTAATGTATATAATCTATACATATAAAGAAGTGGTGTGAGTGACTGACTCAACATCGCCCAGCCTAGACTCCTGGACCTAGGAACTTAAAATTTACAAGGGATTTTCCAATATTTCAATGGAGAGTGCCAAAAAGTGGAAAAAGTTTTCCGTTTTTGCATAAAAAGTAACGGCATTTTTAAAAAACTAACCGTTACTTTTTTAACACATAAAAGTAACGGTTTTTTTAAAGAAACAGTTTAATCAACAACTAACGGTTTTTGTTTTTTAAGTAGCGATATTTTTCAAAAAATAACGGGTTTAAAAACGTAACTGTTGTTTAAAAAAAATAGCGGGTTTTAAAAAAATATAATCCGTTTTTTTTAAGTAACTTTACTTTTCAAAAAAGAACGGGTTTTTAAAACAAAAAGAAACGTTTTTTTTTTTTTCAAAAAAGGAACGTTTTTTTTAAGTATTTTTTTTTAAAAACTTAACGGTTTTTGTCATGGTACTTTTCAAAAGAATAACGGGTTTAAAAAAAAGTTTTTTTTTTTCACAATATGGAACTTTTTTTTAAGTAACAGTAGTTTTTATCTGTCTATCTATTTATATAAAAGAGTAGTGTGATATACTGATTGACTCAACATCGCCCATCCTAGCACCTGCTCCTAGAAACTTTAAATTTGGCATATAGGTTCCTCCTGGGAAGGTACCCTCCACTAAGATGGGATTTTTTTATATTACATCGGAGATGGCCAAAAAGTGGGAAACTGGGCCAAATAACCGAAAAATTGGTATACAGTTTCCTCCTGGAAAGGAGAATTCAAATAAGACGGAATTTTTTGATATTCCAACGAAGATGGCCAAAAAGTATTCAGATAATAAATATCTTATTCCAAAAAATATCGTTTTCCAAAAAAAATACTTTTTCAAAAAAAAAGTACTTTTCCCACAAAAAAAGTACTTTTTCCACAAAAAAAATACGTTTTTATAAACAAGTGCTTTTACCAAAAAAATGGACTTTTCCCGGAAAAGGTGCTTTCACCAGAAAAAAGACTTTTTCGAAAAAAAAAAAATGCTTTTACCAAAAAGTTGTCAAAAACAAAAAAAAAAAAAATACTTTTTCAAAAAAAAGTTAAGATTTTTTTTCAAAAAACTACATACTATTCTAAAAAATAATTTTATTTTTTTTGATAACAAATTTTCAAAAAATCTAAAAAACTGTAAGTTTGTAAAATTTTCAAGAATACATATAACAATTTTCATGTTATATTAATTTTCATGATCATGGCACGATGGGTTATTTCCAAAAAGTTCTTTAAACAAGTACTTACTAATTAAACATGGCCAAATGAAGACCTCCACTAAAAGTAAAGAGTCCCATTTTACGACCATTGGCTAAAAAGTAGAAATATAGGTTTTCTGTGATGTAGGCTAATACACTGAAAATGCACTTATTGAATTTTCCACTGAAAACGTGGTATTACCGGGATTTAAAATGTTTAAGAAGTGCTCATCTTAATCAAACTGTTAAGCTAAATCTGAAACTTGAAACTTAAGTTGTTTCCAAAATAGGCAGATCAGTAAAAATTTGGTTTTTGAAAAATTTTATAAGAACATGGAAACTCGATTAATTGATAGTCGAAACATTGAATTTTACATGTAGTTATAAAAACATGCGCACTGAGAAGGGCTAATTAGGAACTCGGAGATGAAGAGGATAGAATGTTAAAAACCCCTAAAATAATTAAATGTTTGCCTTTAAGACATCGAAAAAGTTTTTGCATAAATTGATACCATTTTTTCACAAAAATATTATATTTAAGTTTCAATATTTCAAGTAGTTCCAAAAATAATAGTCTTTTGAACAAAAAACTTCATTCACATTGTATGTATTTTTTAATTTTCATTAGCATTGTTCTCAAACCTTATTTTTTATAAATCAATTTTAATCTAAATTGAAAAAAAAAAAAATAAAAACAACAGAAAAAATTACAAAATGTATTCCCGTTTTTTTGGCTCAGAAAAAGTATTTTTGTTAATTATTACAATTTTTAATTTAAGTACAAAATAAGTACATCTACAGTCTTATTTCTACTTCTAATTTACACACAATTTTATTCAAGCTAAAAACAATGCTACATTGATGTGAAATATAATAAAATAAGTTGGTCTTTCATTTGCGCCATTACTTTTTAATGCTGGACTCTTTGTTCATACGAGTCGCGGAAGCTTTACCAGCCCTGGTCCATATATATATTAAGAGCATTTGTGGATACCCCGATGAAACGAAAATTTTGACTGTTTTATAAAATAGAATATTTTTCGAAAAAATTTCGTGGCTCCTGGTCCTAACCAAGGTCCAATTTTTGATAGGGATGTCGTTATCACGGGCGTAGGGTAAAGGCAGGAGTAATACATATTTTCATCGACTTTCCTTTAACTTTATCAGTTTTCAAGCTATAGGTCATATTCTAAAATCAGATAAGGAGCGCAGTCTTGAATACTTCAGATAAGCTGATGGCGCCATTTACCAGGTAATATCATATTTTAACAATAAAATTTAACAAATAAATTCTGGAAAATAGTTTTGAAAAATAACACTCAAAAATGGTTAAGCCACAGGAAATTTTTACTATTTTGTTAAAGAAGATTAACTTAAATATATGCTTAAGTCAGTTTTTAAATACAAAATGGGTTCAAAAATAGTCAACTCGATTTAAAACACATTCAATAGATTTTTTATGTTTATTGTTTTGGAAATACATGGAATTCCGTTCTGAAATTTTAGTATAACAGTTTTTGTAGAAAAGTTTCTACTATCGACTTACGAAAAAAAAACTTGGAATTCTGGAAGGCCCATAATGAAGATGTACTCTTAAAATTAAAAAGTGAAAAATTTAAAAAATAAATTTATGATCGGGAGATAAAAATCGTATAGGACCAAATTTTGTTTACAGGTTCCACAATTTCCTGCTTTTGTTTTCATTGGTTGCCCAGGACCAAATATTTTTTACAGGTTCCCAATTTCATGCTTTTGTGATCATTTGTTAAAAAGAGTAAATAATTTTGCTGCAGTTGAAACCTACAAGTTTTAAGTGAATATGTAAATTTCTTTCAGAGTTGTAAAGAATACCATTTACCAACTTTTGCTCTTTTTTAAACCTATAACTTCTAAATATTCAAAATCTTCTATATCTTAAAAATCCTAGACGCCGTTAACGGTAGTTTTTAATATCGGAAAATATAAAGATTTCATCTTTTAATAATTAAACATTAAAATTGTTTGCTTAATTCCAAGTTCCTAGCTCCAGTGGTTTGAACTTTGTGATTAATGTGCCAGATTCTCATTGAGTTTTTATAGGGAATTCCAAAAAGTGTATTTTAAGTGCATTATTCATTACTCTATTTGAAATTACAGATTTATAGCAGAAGAGGTTTAAGCAGAAAGATAAGATGGATATTTTTTATCGTAACAATTTCCAAAAATAGTCTACGATTTCAGATTTCTAGCGAAGAGGTTTAAGCAGAACGTTAAGCAAAACACTTTTTTGTTTTTTTGTGCAACCTTTTAATTATTTCCAAAAATCATGTTTCCGAGAATTGTGTCTACGCCGGAGACAGAGCCTTCATACCAAATTTGAAGTTCCAAGCCCATGCGGTTAAAGCTGGGAGATTACTTATTAACATTTGAACCCCATTTTAACTATGTTTTTATTTCAAAAAGTAGTTAATTAGTCTGTACATCAACACATATTTTATACTGGCGGACAATGCCCACAAGGTTGTTAGCGTAGATAAGACGTTTTTTTTTTTTTGCGTTAAAGTTCAAAATGTAATTTTTATTGGACAATACAATAAAGTATTACCTATTTTATTTAACAGATTTGCAGAAATTTTTTACTCAGCGAAGCCTACTTCGGACATACCGCAGAGTAAAAAACCCCTAAGTCCGGCCGCAGGCCGGCTACGCAGAAAAACTTTAATACTCACACAATCTTCTTTTAAAATTTGTCTTTGAAGAATATGTATATTTTTTACTGGGGATTATTAGCATAATAATGTTAGGCATAGTTCCTATGTTGGTTTGAGAGTTATGATAGAAACATTTCAATTCATAATTCCCAAATCGGAAATTGGGATAATGTCATGTCATTCCTGCCTAAAAATGTAGATCCCCAAATGAATAACTTCTTATAAAAATCGTCCAGGCCCAAATATTTTTTTTTACAAATTTTTTGCTTTTGTGTTCATTTGTCAAAAAGAGTATATAATTTTGAAGCACTTGGAACCTAAAAATTTCAAGAGAATAGGAAAATGTATTTAAAAGTTATGAATAAGTACCAACTTTTACCCCTTTTTATACAGTTAACTTCTGAATATCCAAAATATTTTATAACCTAATTTTTATTATACTTGAATAGCTTAAAAGTCCGAGATATCGTTACCAATAGTTTTTAATGTCGGAATACATTAAAAAGAAAATGATTTCCTGTTTCAAATGGTTCGAAATGGTTCGAGAAGATGTTTTAAATTTTAAGCATAAAGCAATTGTATATGTCATTAAGAGGACACTTTTCACCTTTAAATCCCTATTTATGACAAGTTTTGAATAAAAACGCAGAAAGTATATCTTAAGTGAATTACGATATAATTACCTAATGGTTTTGATTATGATGTTAAATAGAGATTGTCCGTTTTTGCCCCTCTCTTGGTTGATGTCTACGCTTAAGAGAACCTAAATGGAAAATCTCAAGTTCCCAGCTCCTACGATTTGAGCCGGGCTATTAACGGTCACTTTTCCTTTTTAACCCCATTTATACAACGTTTTAATTGTAAGTTTAAAGAAACACATATTTCAAAAGTCAGATTTGTAGCCAAATGTTATTTGGCAAAATATTAAAAAGTAGATTTGCCCTTCACCGTAAGAAATTTCACCATATAAATTTCTTATTAGATAATGTCTGCTCCAGACGAGGAACCTTCAAGTCAAATTCAAGTTCCTTACTCCAGCGGTTTAAGCTTTGTGATTAGTCCCAATTTTAAGCCCTGCTTTTATGGTGAGTTCCAAAAAAATATTCTTCAATGTTTTCCTTTTTATCCATCCCCGCTAAGTTTACAAAAATCCCGTCTTAGTGGATATCTTATTTAATAACAATTTGAAGTTGAATATATTTTTACCATTTTTATCAAGTTTTTATTGGAAATTTCAAAAAGTATATTTTCGATAAATTAGCGCATACATCAGGGAAAACATATCCTAAAATAAACATTTCTATACAAAAGGGTTGGGCAGTAAATCAAGAGGAAACCTTTTCACTTTTTGCTCCATTACGTAAACATTTCCAATCTATAACTATATAAGAGTAGCGTCACTGAGATACTGAGTGACTGAGTGACTGAGTGACTGAGTGACTGAGGGCTGAGTGACTCAACATCGCCCAGCCAAAACCTCTGGACCTAGGAACTTGAAATTTGGTAAATATGTTCCTCCTCCGACTTAGACCTCCACTAAGAAGCGATTTTTTGATATTCCAACGGACAAGACCACAAAGTGGAAAAACTCCTCCTTTTTTGGAAAATAATGTCCCTTTTCCCCAGCCAAGACCTCTGGACCTAGGAACTTGAAATTTGGTACATATGTTCCTCCTCCGGCTTAGACCTCCACTAAGAAGCGATTTTTGGATATTCCTACGGAGAAGGCCAAAAAGTGGAAAACTCCTCCTTTTTCGGAAAATAGTGTCCATTTTTCCGAAAAAAGTACCTTTTTCCAAAAAAAAAATAGTACCGAAAACGAAGTCCAAAAAAAAGTACCTTCCTTCAAAAAAAGTACCTTCTTCCAAAAAAGTACCAAGAGAAAAAGTACCAAGAGAAAAAGTACCAAAAACGTTAATTTTCAAAAAAAAGTACCAAAAATTTTTATTTTTACCAAAAAAAAGTACCAAAACTATTGACAAAAAAGTACCAAAAAAGTTAAATTTTCCAAATAAGTACCAATTTCAAAAATGTCCCTTTCCAAAAAAGAGTACTGAAATTTTCAAAGAAAATAATTACCAAAAAAAGCCCCTTTCCCAAAAAAAAGTACCAAAAAATGTACCCTTTCCAGAAAAAAAGTACCAAAAAAAAGTAAAATTTCAGAGAGAAAAAGTTCCGAAAATGTTCATTTTCAAAAAAAAGTACCAAAAAATTTTTCTTTTTACCAAAAAAAAGTACCAAACCTATTGGCAAAAAGGTACCAAAAAAATTAAATATTCTAAAAAAGTACTGATTTCAAAAATGTCCCTTTCCAAAAAAAAGTACCGAAATTTTCAAAAATAAATAATTGCCAAAAAAGTCCCTTATCCAAAATAAAAGTACCAAAAAATGAGAAAAAGTACCGAAAATGTTCATTTTCAAAAAAAAAGTACCAAAAAATTTTTCTTTTTACCAAAAAAAAGTACCAAAAATATTGGCAAAAAAGTACCAAAAAAATTAAATATTCCAAAAATGTACTGATTTCAAAAATGTCCCTCTCCAAAAAAAAGTACCGAAGTTTTCAAAAAAAGTTCCTTATCCAAAATAAAAGTACCAAAAAAATTTAATTTTCTTAAAATGTATCAATTTCAAAATGTCCCTTTCCAAAAAAAAAGTACCGAAATTTTCAAAAAAAAAAAATTACCGAAAAAGCCTATTCCAAAAAAAAGCACCAAAAAATTTTCTCTTTCTGAAAAAGTACCAATTTCAAAATAGTACTTTTTCCAAAAAAAGTACCTTCTTCAAAAAAACTACATCTTCCAAGAGAAAAAGTACCGAAAACGTTAATTTTCAAAAAAAAAGTACCAAAACTATTGCCAAAAAACTACCAAAAAAATTAAATTTTATAAAAAAGTACAAATTGGAAAAATGTTTCTACCCAAAAAAAAGTAACGAAATTTTAAAAAAAAAAAATACTTACCGAAAACAGTCCCTTTTCCAAAAAAATTACCAAAAATTTTACCCTTTTCAGAAAAAAGTACATTTTCTAGAGAAAAAGTACCGAAAAAGTTCATTTTCAAAAAAAAAAATACCAAAAAAATATTCCAAAAAAAGTACCAAAATTTTCAAATAAAATAATTGCCGAAAAATACCCTCTTAAAAAAATACCAAAAAATGTACCCTTTTCAGAAAAAAGTACAAAAAAACTGTTGTAAAAAAGTACCAAAAAAATGTTCTTTATCTAAAAACGTACCAATTTCAAAATAGTACTTTTCCCCTAAATAAGTACCTCTTTTTCAAACCATAAGTATCTTTTCCAAAAAAAAGTACCTTTTCCAAAAAAAATTACGAAAAAGTTCCCTTTTCAAAAAAAACCTTTACCATTTTACCAAAAAAAAAAGTACAAAAAAAAAATTATTTTTCTGCGAAAGTACCAAATTCCAAAATAAAGTACCAAAAAAGTTTCTTTTTCCAAAAAAAGAGGTACCAAAAATGTTTCTTTTTCAAAAAAATTGCAAAAAAAATTTAATTTTTCTAAAAAAGTATTGGAAAACAGTACAAAAAAATAATTTTTCTAAAAAAGTACTAATGTAAAAAAAGTACTTATTCCAAAAAAATATCCTTTCCAAAAAAAGTATTTTTCGCACAAAAGTATTTTTTCCAAAAAAAGTACACAAAAAATAAATTTTTCTAAAAAAAAGTACCAATTTCAAATATGTACTCCTTCCAAAAATCATTTCCATTTTTCAAACAAAAAGTACCAAAAGTATTAAATTTTTCTAAAAATGTAGCAATTTCTTCTTTCTGTATCTTCCAAAAAAGAGTACCAAAAAAAGTACATTTTCCGAAAAAAAAAATACCGAAAAAGTACGTTTTCCAAAAAAAAATTCTACCAACAAAATTTAATTTTCAAAATGAGTATCAATTTCAAAAAAGTGCTTCTTCCCAAAAAACACCTTTTCCAAAAAAAGATACAATTTCCAAACAAAAAAGAAAATAAATAAAATTTTCTAAAAAAAATACCAATTTCAAAAAGAACTTTTTCCATAAAAAACAGTAATTTTTCCGCAAAAAATACCTTTTCCTAAAAAAATTTCCAATTTCAAAACAATACTTTTTCCAAAAAAAAAAATAATATTAGCGAAAATTTTTTAGCTTTTCCAAAACAAAGTACCAAAAAAAAATTACTTTTTCTAAAAAAGTACCATCTTCAAAAAAATACAGAAAAAATACATTTTTTCAAAAATTAAATTACGGTTTGAAAAAATTACTTTTTCCAAAAAAATTTATAATTTTTGAAGTGCTTTTGTCATTTTTTTTTTTTTGTATTTAAAATTTAAAAAAAAATGAAAAAAACAACACTCAATGAAAAAAATTCCCGGTTCAACGAATGTCAAACTTTTCACACTGAAGTAACGCTTTAACAAACAAGTCGAACGAAAATAAAAAATATATAAATTTAAAAAATATAAATAATAATTGCATAGTTTTGTTTTTTATTCGGTTTGTTGTTTAACGAATACTCGATTTAACGAACAACCTTAGACGTCCTGTAATTCGTTTAACCAGAATTCTACAAAATTTTCTACAAATATAATTTATAATTACGTTCTAATTTTCTACACTTTTTCCCGTATAAACTTTATTTTAGTGGTTTTTTACACTTATCGTGTTACAATCTTAGACTACAAATAGAGGTTAAAATAAATATTTCGTGTATATTTTTTTTTTTCATATTAATGTATATAATCTATACATATAAAGAAGTGGTGTGAGTGACTGACTCAACATCGCCCAGCCTAGACTCCTGGACCTAGGAACTTAAAATTTACAAGGGATTTTCCAATATTTCAATGGAGAGTGCCAAAAAGTGGAAAAAGTTTTCCGTTTTTGCATAAAAAGTAACGGCATTTTTAAAAAACTAACCGTTACTTTTTTAACACATAAAAGTAACGGTTTTTTTAAAGAAACAGTTTAATCAACAACTAACGGTTTTTGTTTTTTAAGTAGCGATATTTTTCAAAAAATAACGGGTTTAAAAACGTAACTGTTGTTTAAAAAAAATAGCGGGTTTTAAAAAAATATAATCCGTTTTTTTTAAGTAACTTTACTTTTCAAAAAAAGAACGGGTTTTTAAAACAAAAAGAAACGTTTTTTTTTTTTTTTCAAAAAAGGAACGTTTTTTTTAAGTATTTTTTTTTAAAAACTTAACGGTTTTTGTCATGGTACTTTTCAAAAGAATAACGGGTTTAAAAAAAAGTTTTTTTTTTTCACAATATGGAACTTTTTTTTAAGTAACAGTAGTTTTTATCTGTCTATCTATTTATATAAAAGAGTAGTGTGATATACTGATTGACTCAACATCGCCCATCCTAGCACCTGCTCCTAGAAACTTTAAATTTGGCATATAGGTTCCTCCTGGGAAGGTACCCTCCACTAAGATGGGATTTTTTTATATTACATCGGAGATGGCCAAAAAGTGGGAAACTGGGCCAAATAACCGAAAAATTGGTATACAGTTTCCTCCTGGAAAGGAGAATTCAAATAAGACGGAATTTTTTGATATTCCAACGAAGATGGCCAAAAAGTATTCAGATAATAAATATCTTATTCCAAAAAATATCGTTTTCCAAAAAAAATACTTTTTCAAAAAAAAAGTACTTTTCCCACAAAAAAAGTACTTTTTCCACAAAAAAAATACGTTTTTATAAACAAGTGCTTTTACCAAAAAAATGGACTTTTCCCGGAAAAGGTGCTTTCACCAGAAAAAAGACTTTTTCGAAAAAAAAAAAATGCTTTTACCAAAAAGTTGTCAAAAACAAAAAAAAAAAAAAATACTTTTTCAAAAAAAAAGTTAAGATTTTTTTTCAAAAAACTACATACTATTCTAAAAAATAATTTTATTTTTTTTGATAACAAATTTTCAAAAAATCTAAAAAACTGTAAGTTTGTAAAATTTTCAAGAATACATATAACAATTTTCATGTTATATTAATTTTCATGATCATGGCACGATGGGTTATTTCCAAAAAGTTCTTTAAACAAGTACTTACTAATTAAACATGGCCAAATGAAGACCTCCACTAAAAGTAAAGAGTCCCATTTTACGACCATTGGCTAAAAAGTAGAAATATAGGTTTTCTGTGATGTAGGCTAATACACTGAAAATGCACTTATTGAATTTTCCACTGAAAACGTGGTATTACCGGGATTTAAAATGTTTAAGAAGTGCTCATCTTAATCAAACTGTTAAGCTTAATCTGAAACTTAAAACTTAAGTTGTTTCCAAAATAGGCAGATCAGTAAAAATTTGGTTTTTGAAAAATTTTATAAGAACATGGAAACTCGATTAATTGATAGTCGAAACATTGAATTTTACATGTAGTTATAAAAACATGCGCACTGAGAAGGGCTAATTAGGAACTCGGAGATGAAGAGGATAGAATGTTAAAAACCCCTAAAATAATTAAATGTTTGCCTTTAAGACATCGAAAAAGTTTTTGCATAAATTGATACCATTTTTTCACAAAAATATTATATTTAAGTTTCAATATTTCAAGTAGTTCCAAAAATAATAGTCTTTTGAACAAAAAACTTCATTCACATTGTATGTATTTTTTAATTTTCATTAGCATTGTTCTCAAACCTTATTTTTTATAAATCAATTTTAATCTAAATTGAAAAAAAAAAAAATAAAAACAACAGAAAAAATTACAAAATGTATTCCCGTTTTTTTGGCTCAGAAAAAGTATTTTTGTTAATTATTACAATTTTTAATTTAAGTACAAAATAAGTACATCTACAGTCTTATTTCTACTTCTAATTTACACACAATTTTATTCAAGCTAAAAACAATGCTACATTGATGTGAAATATAATAAAATAAGTTGGTCTTTCATTTGCGCCATTACTTTTTAATGCTGGACTCTTTGTTCATACGAGTCGCGGAAGCTTTACCAGCCCTGGTCCATATATATATTAAGAGCATTTGTGGATACCCCGATGAAACGAAAATTTTGACTGTTTTATAAAATAGAATATTTTTCGAAAAAATTTCGTGGCTCCTGGTCCTAACCAAGGTCCAATTTTTGATAGGGATGTCGTTATCACGGGCGTAGGGTAAAGGCAGGAGTAATACATATTTTCATCGACTTTCCTTTAACTTTATCAGTTTTCAAGCTATAGGTCATATTCTAAAATCAGATAAGGAGCGCAGTCTTGAATACTTCAGATAAGCTGATGGCGCCATTTACCAGGTAATATCATATTTTAACAATAAAATTTAACAAATAAATTCTGGAAAATAGTTTTGAAAAATAACACTCAAAAATGGTTAAGCCACAGGAAATTTTTACTATTTTGTTAAAGAAGATTAACTTAAATATATGCTTAAGTCAGTTTTTAAATACAAAATGGGTTCAAAAATAGTCAACTCGATTTAAAACACATTCAATAGATTTTTTATGTTATTGTTTTGGAAATACATGGAATTCCGTTCTGAAATTTTAGTATAACAGTTTTTGTAGAAAAGTTTCTACTATCGACTTACGAAAAAAAAACTTGGAATTCTGGAAGGCCCATAATGAAGATGTACTCTTAAAATTAAAAAGTGAAAAATTTAAAAAATAAATTTATGATCGGGAGATAAAAATCGTATAGGACCAAATTTTGTTTACAGGTTCCACAATTTCCTGCTTTTGTTTTCATTGGTTGCCCAGGACCAAATATTTTTTACAGGTTCCCAATTTCATGCTTTTGTGATCATTTGTTAAAAAGAGTAAATAATTTTGCTGCAGTTGAAACCTACAAGTTTTAAGTGAATATGTAAATTTCTTTCAGAGTTGTAAAGAATACCATTTACCAACTTTTGCTCTTTTTTAAACCTATAACTTCTAAATATTCAAAATCTTCTATATCTTAAAAATCCTAGACGCCGTTAACGGTAGTTTTTAATATCGGAAAATATAAAGATTTCATCTTTTAATAATTAAACATTAAAATTGTTTGCTTAATTCCAAGTTCCTAGCTCCAGTGGTTTGAACTTTGTGATTAATGTGCCAGATTCTCATTGAGTTTTTATAGGGAATTCCAAAAAGTGTATTTTAAGTGCATTATCCATTACTCTATTTGAAATTACAGATTTATAGCAGAAGAGGTTTAAGCAGAAAGATAAGATGGATATTTTTTATCGTAACAATTTCCAAAAATAGTCTACGATTTCAGATTTCTAGCGAAGAGGTTTAAGCAGAACGTTAAGCAAAACACTTTTTTGTTTTTTTGTGCAACCTTTTAATTATTTCCAAAAATCATGTTTCCGAGAATTGTGTCTACGCCGGAGACAGAGCCTTCATACCAAATTTGAAGTTCCAAGCCCATGCGGTTAAAGCTGGGAGATTACTTATTAACATTTGAACCCCATTTTAACTATGTTTTTATTTCAAAAAGTAGTTAATTAGTCTGTACATCAACACATATTTTATACTGGCGGACAATGCCCACAAGGTTGTTAGCGTAGATAAGACGTTTTTTTTTTTTTGCGTTAAAGTTCAAAATGTAATTTTTATTGGACAATACAATAAAGTATTACCTATTTTATTTAACAGATTTGCAGAAATTTTTTACTCAGCGAAGCCTGCTTCGGACATACCGCAGAGTAAAAAACCCCTAAGTCCGGCCGCAGGCCGGCTACGCAGAAAAACTTTAATACTCACACAATCTTCTTTTAAAATTTGTCTTTGAAGAATATGTATATTTTTTACTGGGGATTATTAGCATAATAATGTTAGGCATAGTTCCTATGTTGGTTTGAGAGTTATGATAGAAACATTTCAATTCATAATTCCCAAATCGGAAATTGGGATAATGTCATGTCATTCCTGCCTAAAAATGTAGATCCCCAAATGAATAACTTCTTATAAAAATCGTCCAGGCCCAAATATTTTTTTTTACAAATTTTTTGCTTTTGTGTTCATTTGTCAAAAAGAGTATATAATTTTGAAGCACTTGGAACCTAAAAATTTCAAGAGAATAGGAAAATGTATTTAAAAGTTATGAATAAGTACCAACTTTTACCCCTTTTTATACAGTTAACTTCTGAATATCCAAAATATTTTATAACCTAATTTTTATTATACTTGAATAGCTTAAAAGTCCGAGATATCGTTACCAATAGTTTTTAATGTCGGAATACATTAAAAAGAAAATGATTTCCTGTTTCAAATGGTTCGAAATGGTTCGAGAAGATGTTTTAAATTTTAAGCATAAAGCAATTGTATATGTCATTAAGAGGACACTTTTCACCTTTAAATCCCTATTTATGACAAGTTTTGAATAAAAACGCAGAAAGTATATCTTAAGTGAATTACGATATAATTACCTAATGGTTTTGATTATGATGTTAAATAGAGATTGTCCGTTTTTGCCCCTCTCTTGGTTGATGTCTACGCTTAAGAGAACCTAAATGGAAAATCTCAAGTTCCCAGCTCCTACGATTTGAGCCGGGCTATTAACGGTCACTTTTCCTTTTTAACCCCATTTATACAACGTTTTAATTGTAAGTTTAAAGAAACACATATTTCAAAAGTCAGATTTGTAGCCAAATGTTATTTGGCAAAATATTAAAAAGTAGATTTGCCCTTCACCGTAAGAAATTTCACCATATAAATTTCTTATTAGATAATGTCTGCTCCAGACGAGGAACCTTCAAGTCAAATTCAAGTTCCTTACTCCAGCGGTTTAAGCTTTGTGATTAGTCCCAATTTTAAGCCCCGCTTTTATGGTGAGTTCCAAAAAAATATTCTTCAATGTTTTCCTTTTTATCCATCCCCGCTAAGTTTACAAAAATCCCGTCTTAGTGGATATCTTATTTAATAACAATTTGAAGTTGAATATATTTTTACCATTTTTATCAAGTTTTTATTGGAAATTTCAAAAAGTATATTTTCGATAAATTAGCGCATACATCAGGGAAAACATATCCTAAAATAAACATTTCTATACAAAAGGGTTGGGCAGTAAATCAAGAGGAAACCTTTTCACTTTTTGCTCCATTACGTAAACATTTCCAATAATCCCATATTTGTGGATGTCTACGCCAGAGGAGGAACGTACATGCCGAATTTCAAAATCAAGCGGTTTGGGCTGAGTGGTTAAGGGAACATATTTGCCTTTGCACCACATTTTTATCAAGTTTTATTGGAAGTTCCTAAAGGCAAATTTTAAATTTCCAGCTGAAGGGGTTTAAGTAGGACAATAAGGGGACGACTTTTTATCCTTTTTGTCCTAACAATTTCCATAGGTCGTGATTAGTTGTACACAATCAAGAAGGAACCTCCATGACAAATTGAAGTTCCAAGCTCCAGTGGCTTAGATTGGGTGGTGAGCCTGTACTAAATCCCTTTTAAATACAATTTTTACTATGTTTTTATTGCATATTTTAGAAATTATTTTTCCAGTAAATTAGTCCATATACCAAAGAGCACATAATTATAGAAACGGGCAATCCCTTTACAGCGTTTTAATTAGAAGTTCAAAGAAACACATTTTAAAAGTCAAATTTCTAGCTAAATGTTATTTGGGATGACATTTAAAGGAAGATTTCGCTCTCACGGTAAGAATTTCTTTAAATTTATTCTTAGATAATGTCTTCGCCGGTCGAGGAACTTTCAAACCAAATTTCAAGTTCCTTACTCCAGCGGTTTAAGCTTTGTAATTAATCCCAATTTTTCTTATTAAAACCCCTTTTTACTGTAATTCCATCTTTGTGAGTGGATGAGAAACCTACATGCCGTATTAAAAAATCAAGCGGTTTGGGCTGTGTGATTAAGGGAACATATTTGCCTTTTTTGTTTAAAATTCCTAAAGGTATATTTTAAGTGCTGTAGCCCATAGATTATTGGCTAATGCACTTGAAATTTCAGATTTTTAGCCAATAGGGTTTAAACAGGACGATAAGGGGAGGACTCTTTATCTTTTTGTACTACATACTAACAATTTCCTAAAATCGTGATTAGATGTATGTGATGGAGAAGGAACCTCAATGATAAATTTGAAGTTCCAAGCTCCAGCGTTTTAGGCAGCGAGATTTGGCGGTATTAATATCTTATGAATACCATTTTTACCATATTTTTATTGCATATTTTAGAAATTATCTTTTCATTAAATTAGAACTCATACCAATGAACACATAAGTAATGGTAACGTGAAAGCTCACTAGGTTGTTATCATAGATAACACGTTGTTTTGCCTTAAAGTTTAAAATGTAATTTCTATCGGAAAACGGAATAAAGTATTTACTTTTTTATTTTACAGCCTTCCATAAATGTGTTACTCAGGGAAGCTGTCTTTGGACATACCACAGAATAGAAAAATCCTAAACCTGGCCGCAGTCCGTCTACGCAGAAAAACTGTAATATATTGGGGGTTAAGACAAACATATTTTCATTCGTAATTCCCAAATTGTAAATAGTGATAATGCCAGGCCATACCTGCCTAAAGGTTTGGATGCCATCTCTACTACATTGTGTTTTATTTTCCTTAAATTATTAAATTCTTATCCAAAATCAATTACATTTTAAACTTGAAGGCAAAACAATGTTGTCCCCATGCTAACAATGCAGCGGACATACCCCTATTAGTACTAAAAATACATCTTAATCCGCTATAGTTCGTACCATAGTGTGGACGTATCCCAACGTCATAGGGATGAGCCCTCTTGGTCGGTTAGGGTGGGTAACCGTCCGTAAAAAATGTTTATACAATTAAAATTATTAATTATAGGTAAATAAAAACCAAACACAAACTACATTGTTATGAAGCTTCAAACTCCTGCAGCTAGAGTTTGCAGGCAAGGATTTGGATCTGTGATCAACATCACATGAATTCTGTATAATATTCCACATGTTGGTCATAATATAAAAAAATATTCACAAAACTTACAATGAATAAAAATTTTTAGGCAGAACTACACGCAGAAAAAAGAGCATCGTTTTATAATAGTTTTAGAGCATCATGTAATGACTACAATTCGTAGCAATCATATTATGATCCTAAATGACGATAAAATCGCCTTCGGTAATCGTAATATGATCATCCAGAGTCATGTATATGATAATAAAATCAAAGTATGATAATTTCAATCCATCATACCTTTTCTCTGCGTGTAGGGGCACTCCGGGCAAGCCCGGCTTTAGCCGGCTTGTATACTATATTTCTGAAACACTAAATTTTGTTCTTGATAATTTTTAATCATTTCGTTGTTTCATTTATAAAAATGTTGGTCTTCGTGAATCTAATTATTGTATGCGCACAGAAAACATATTCATTGCTACAACCGAATTTATTGCCAGTTGGTAGTTACATGAACTATATAAAAATTTATTTGTGAATTCAATAGTTGCAACCAATTTAATATTATAACATTAAAATAATTTGGTTGCACTTATTGTCATTATTAATTGTATCTACCGAACATAATTTATGTGGTTGTTGATTCAATCGAATTTATTTAAATGATCCTACAGAATTTATAGAAATTAAACACCGCTTCCAGCTTATTTTTATAGGTTTATTAAATTATTTAATTAATATTTACATACAAATGGAAATATAATTGTAATATGAGGTAAAAAAAAACATTCTAGCTTACAGAATAAATCATAAAAATGGATTTAGTGGTGTTTTCCTATGGAAAATAAAAAAAAAAAACATATTTAGGAGAATTTTAAGAAGAAACGCTCTCACCCTTTGGCTAATTTAAGCAAAGTCTTACACTATTCAATGATTTATTTTTTCTTTATATACATAATATTGTGGTGCGCAAAATTTGCATATATCGACATCAAAATCTGAGTTTTTTATAAGAAAACATTAAAAAAAAGAAAATCTTTAGATAAAAACCGTTTTAACAGAAACATTTTTAGATAAATTTGGTATTTTTTATGTTTTACTATAGGATTTTAATTGGAATTCTGATTGTTATTCAAAAACAGCTTTTAAAATTCGATGATTTGCCATAAGAAACGTACTTTAAAATCAAGAGAGTTTTCTTCAGATAAAGTGTTTCGGAATCTTAAGCATCCTGTTAAGCTCTATGTCATATTCCTTTACATACATTATTACACTCAATGATGCAATGAATGCATTTTACTTCATGAAAATAAATAGTCAGTATCCGTTTAAGTGGTTTTCGTATGGAATATAATTTAAATATTACAATTCACCATGCTTGTACTAAAAGTGGTTCCTGAATTAATACCGTTTCTTGATTTGTCCTGCGTGTATCTTGAATTTGAATGGTTGTGTCACGGCCTTGACAAATTTGTATATTTATTTCGGATTGTTTAGTTCAAACCTGGAAAATGTTTGATACACCTGTACAAAGATACGCAATCATAAACGAACTACTTTGGAACTACATATATTTCGTATCAACATACCTCCAACGAATCTTCACCAAGATTTGAGTAAAATCTGCAACTTAATAACTGTGGTTTCTCATTTGCTTCCTGAGGTTTTTTTAAATAATAATTTAGAAACATCTACATTGTAATTTTATATTACACATCGATTTTAATTTTTTTTTAATATTTTTCTTTGACGTTTAAATTTAATTTTTATTTTTTTTTATTGTTGACAGTTTTAAAAATTCCATGATTACTTATCAGTTGAAAAAATTTTCTTTTAGCTGGGGTGGACATAGTTTTTTTTAATTTAAAATTATTTTGTAAATTTGATATTACAACCGAATATTTTTACGCATTTTCACCAACAGTTGGTAGTCAATATTAAATTTACAATTTTGTAACGAAATTCGATTGCTTCTACTGGGTAATTATTAGTATAGCTAATAAATCAGTTTAAATGCATATCTTTATATTTTAGATATGATTGCTACCATTGAATTCTTGTATGGAATAATTTGTTGATAGAAATTGGTTGGAAATACCGCACTGAATTATACAAAGGAAATAAATTAGTTATCACAGTAAAAATTTAGTCTTAATATCAAACAGTTTTCTGTGAACATAAACAAAAAGTATCTGTAAATTAAATTATATTATATTACAGGAATCATGGTGGTCATTATGGATTTCTAACTAAATAATTCTCTGTGTGTGTGCTTTTATAAGTGAACTCAAATGAGATATTATTTTTTTAGACTCCATATTAATATGTTTACCAGCAATTTAAAAAAATAATTAGTGCATATTTTTAGAGTTTTAGTGCATATTTTAAACACACTTTTTTACTCCATGAAGTTCCTGTCCCTGATAATAACATTATCAATATGATAATAAAAGAAACAGTTAATAAAAAAACAAACAGTAAATCTGTACAGTTGACAGCACTGACTTTTTGCAGAACCAACGCAAATATTTATAAAAAATCTTTTAAAGCATACTTTAAGGGTACAATTTTAAAACATATGTATTGTAATTATTGTGAATAAATGTCATGTTTAGATTTGACAGATTTATACATTGATATCGTATGCAGTTGTCAGCCATATTAATTTAAATTCAATATTCTGCTTCTCTCGATTTCTTGTTAGCTTTTAAGAAACTTATATGGCTTTTTAATACCCTACATCACATTAGAAATTATTTAAATTTTTCTATACATAATATCATCAGGTTCTTGTACTAAATCGCTACCAAAAATTCGAAATTAAATTTTTTATCAAGGGGAAAACTTAATTATAAAATGTATTTATCTTTTGCGAGATATTATCTCCTATTGCAACATATTTAAATATATTTTTTTTAACATTTCTGTTTTAATAACTAACTAATTTGCAGAGGATAGAAGTAATATCCAAATTCAACTATATTACAATTGAACATTATATTCTAGAGAGAAGCGTATCTTTGAGACAGTATTGAACTGTCATAATTTCTATATTATTCTTTTCTTTTCAAAAACTGACCTCAGTTAAAAATTATGTTTTTCTACAAATTCGTTATACATAAATTAGTATACAAAACCGGCATTTTCTATATAGCATGCGCTAAAAACCATTATTATCAATTTCATTTGTAAAAGGGGATGAAAACCCAACTCAACAACGAATGGAAAATCATAATAAACGTCATCAAAAAAATATATTTAGCACATTAATATGCAATCAAATATGGCATCCCAGGTGAAAATGAAAATATATATTAATATACGAACATACATGATTCCATGTATGAGCATATATTGTTTCATATATCAGCATGTATGAAGATGTATTCCATATATGGAAGCATATATATATTTTTCATACATGCAAACAAAACGTTCATATATGGTAATGTATGATATCTTGTATTGGAATATATGCTAAATATTTTTTCATATTTGATAATAATCTAATTACATGAATGAATGAATAAATATCATTGACTTAGAAAAATACAACTTTTGTTGTCATATATGTTCATGTATCATTGACTTAAACAATTATTGATTCTTAAATTTATTGAAAGTAAGATTTCTAAGTTCCAGAATGTAAAACTGATTTTATTTTTAAAAAGTCTAATAACCGTTATAACTCAAAATAGACTAGCTAATAGAAACATTTAAGAGTTGTTTTAAATCATGTTTAATTTACAATTATAATAGCGATAATTTCTTTCTAAATTATTTCTTTTTAAAAGTTTATTGCTTTTAAATCAACTTTATTTAAAAATTAATCTCGCTATTACATCTGATATTACACACATACCATATTTTATTATTACGCGGTTTTCTTCACAACGAAGTTTTTATGTTGTACAGCGAATGGTGTATTTAAGAATCTCAATAAAAAAAATTTATAATTGAACACCTTATTGCAAACACTTGATAAGCCACATTTACTGTTTTATGGATTTTCACTGTTTTCTAGGCATCCATTGAATAATATTTGATAGATGTCTTGCTTAAACTATTATTGCAAGTACCTAGAGTATAGAAATCATGTAAAATTTATAACGGTTGCATTTTGTTAATCTTTAAAAGGCGAAAACAAACTAAAAAATAAAATGTGGCTTATCAAGTTTTTACAATAAGCCCTTCAATTTAAAATTGTTGTATTTTCTTCAATATTTTTTGTTTGTTGGTTTTTTTTACAGTGTTGTCATGTTGAAAGCCCTTCATCTTTTCCCACCTATCATCTCTCCTCTATGCCTATAGATAGAAAGCAACACATTAATTAATAGGAAGAATTTCCTGAGTGTTGCTTCTCAACAAAGTTTTAGTTAGTCTAACATACTTCAATGTTTTTTCAAAAACGGACTTTTTATATTTTCTCTATAGTAAATTCATACAAAACTAATTGAGAAAAAAAGTTATAAATATTGTACTTCAGATTAAACTCTTTGAAAATTTTTGATGGTTTTTTTATTAAATAAATGAAGTGGAATATAGATTAACATCATGTGCTACTCACAAAATAGAAATATAGGTGAAGTTTTTTTTTAATTACAATGATATTCTGCATTCTTCACCCAATCGCAATAAATTGACATGGTTCTTAAGCCTCAAAGACTATACTTTGAAACCATATTAAAAATTATTCGTTTATACAGGTACACGAAAAAATAAAAAATATTATAGAAAAAACTTGATTTTGGTAAAAGTATTTGAAATATTTTGAAAGGTGGAGCTAATATCAAAATTAAGGGTTCACATTCGTGATCTACGACCTAAAATCTATAAGTCGCATCTCCGATGTATTTTTAGTGTATAACTGTGTAATTTTTATCAAGTTTAAAGATGTTTTATCCATTTAAATTCTTTAAAAACTTGTAGTCATAATTTAAATTAAGGTAGTATTTTTGCAAACATTATGCAAACTTTGATGAAAATAATAAAGTCTTGTTAAACTTTTGTCAAAATAATCAATTTTCACAAAATTTCCTACAAAGGAGTCTCTCCACACACAAATACGAATTATATTGTTTTCAATTTACTTTTATTCTTTACTTACAACTATTATATTATGAAAAAAAAGCAATCGACATCTCCAAATTAGGCATTTTAAAAAATCTTTAAAATTAATTAAAAACCATATATTTGCTTTTTGATCAAATTTCTGAGTAATTTTTAATTCCAGGCTAAAGTGGGGGTTTTTTTTAAGAGAAGCAACACTTAGGAAATTTTTCTTATTAATTAATGTGTTGCGTTTTTTTGGAAAGGGGGGTAGTAGAGAGCTGAAAGGTGGGGAAATATGGAGGGCTTCAAACGTGGCAACACTGTAATTGCGCGATATGATAAGTCTTAGAACAGTTGTTGCTCGTCACC
The DNA here is from genome assembly GCA_021234595.1 of Delia radicum. Lineage (NCBI taxonomy): Eukaryota > Metazoa > Arthropoda > Insecta > Diptera > Anthomyiidae > Delia > Delia radicum. The sequence continues at coordinate 92,684,620 of CM037854.1, read as the reverse complement.
TGATGGAGAGTTGGCGAACTTATTGAATCTTTTTAATTCATAGCCCTGATTTATTATTTTACTTCGGTGGGGCTAAGTGCTATGGGAACACCGAAGGCGGGCTCTGCGATACATATGAGGGATATAAAACTCATATATATTATTTTTCTTTCTTTTTTTACATTTTTGTATTGAAAAATAACATTTGGGGGGGGGGGGGGGGGGGGTTTATTTTCCATGAAACCGCGCCTGTTGGTATTGATCATACCCTAGCAGAGGCAGTCATACATTTTTTTTTTGTCTCGCCCCCTTTTTATGCCCACTGTTTTATTATTTTAATTCTACACATTTAAAAATACAACATTTTTGTTGTGATTTTTATAACTACACAGAGAGAAATAAAGTCCCAACCGGATAGAAAAGTGTATATTAATGGTAACAAGTTAAAAGTTCAGTTAGTACAACGATAATCTTGATATTTTGGGTGTTGCAACGAAAATACAGTTGAATTAACCGAACTTTTTTGAGAAAAATAATGTTCAGTTGCACCAAAAGACTCAAATTCGTAATTTCGGTTGGCAAATAGCTAAATTTTTCTCTGTGTGAATCACATTGTTAAGCGCAAAGACAAAGTTTTTGTTTTTAACGGATTTCGCTCAGATTTTCTAACCCAAGTAAGCATAGTTTTCATCGACCATGCCCATTTTACTTCCACTTTTATAAAAAAAATAGAATTTATATGTACGCTTTAAATGTTTGTCACTTTTTCTTAAAGTTGTTAAAATTTTGATAATTTCCATTATTTATAATTTTATATTACTGGTCTGCAATACTACAAATTTGGGAAACCCTGGATTCTCTATTGAGTAAAAAACACAGAAAACAAACTTTTCAACAACAAAACAACTTGCATACCAGACGGAAAATCACCAACATAACAAGCAGCAACAGCAAAAACAAATGCAAACAAGTCAACATGTTATGTGGTGGTTAAACAATTTTCAATTTTCATCTACAAATTAGTTTTTATAAAGTTTTTGCATAGTTTAGTAGGGAAAATTTCATACAACGATAATTTTTATAGAAAAAAAATAAATGAAAGTTATATTAAAAAAATGATAAATAATTAAAATTATTTGATTATAAAAGTGCCTTCAGAATAAATTTAAAACTAAAACTACAAAAAAAAAAAAAAATACTTGTTGCTTTGATTACAAAATTCAGTGCTTTTTTCATAAATTCTAATTAACCTTGTACATAAAAACAAAACAACAATTAGCTTAAAACAAATAAGAGACGGTTTTGCAGACATTAGTTATCATATTAACTAGAACTTTAACCAAGTCCTTAATCAAAATATATGTGAAAATACTTATTAATCTACAGTTAAATAAACCTAAATAGGACATCTTGCTCCAAAAACTTTCTTTGTTCATATTTCTGTTGAGATCATCTTTGTAATTTAAGTTAATTATTTTCGAGCAATAGCCGACAATAACGACGTCGCAATGTTAAAGGATATTAAGGATAATTATAATGTAAACTTATTAGCATATAGCGAAGAGTAAGTAAAATGATATCAGCTTGTATTTCATTATAAAATAAAACCACAGCATTACAACATTTTTGTCTAAACATGTTTTCTAGAAAACTCAAAGTCTATGCAACGCAATCATAAAAAACTTAAAGCCAATGTTAAGTTTTGCTTAATCAAAAAAAAAATAAATATATTTTTATTAGCAAAAAAAAAATAGTTTCAACAGATTTTATACTTCATGAAAAACTACACGCAGAAAACAGATGCGTGCCGACAACCGTATTTGTTGGCTATCAAATGATTTGGATGCACCAATAGAATTCGTTTGTTGTGGCTATAATATTTTTGTAATGTCTTATTTGATTTTCTGTTGCCATGATCGAAAAATTCGGTTGCAACAGCTCAACCATTTGATTTTCTTAGTGTATCAATGCCGATTAACAGGTTTTGTTTAATACTACTTGAAAATGTAAGCTTTTAGCGCCAAGATCGTTGATAGGCATAAATTTATAACCATGAAAACAAATGTGTTTTGTATAGTTTCGTTTTTATCCTTTCAATTTTAATATACACACAGAGAAACATTTAGTTATTTGCCAACTGAAATTTGGTTACTCTGACTCAAATTCGGTAATTAAGGATTTCAGTCGTTTGGTAGAACTAAATATTAAATTTCACAACAAGGTTCGGTTAATTCAGCAAAATTTTAGTTCCAGCACCCAAAATATTCAGAAATCTAAAATAAATATCCTTGTGCTAACTGAATTTATAAGTTGTTCCCATTAAAACACAGTTTTCAATTCGGTTGGCACTTTATTTTTCTGTGTGTATATATTTTTGATTGAATCAATTTAATGAGTTATTTTAAGATTTATCCTTCTACTGCATAAAATGTTAGATCTTAACTTATTAATCGAACGTCATAGATCCGCTGGAGATTTTTCAACCAAACTTTGCAGTTAAATAGAACCATGCTTAATTAAGAAATTTTTGTAACTTTGTTTGCCTTAAAGCGCCCTTTATTGAAAATATTAGCAACCAAATTTGAAACTTTGACAGAATATAAATTTTGTTATTCTTTTATATTGAACCAACACTCAGGGAATGCCCATTACTAATGCATTGCATTGTGTTGGTATCAGGAAAATAGGTTATGGGGAGGAGGAAAGAGGGAGTAGTGTTTGTGGACATTTGACTTGAATTTTTCTAAATTGAAATTTACAGGGAAGACCTCCGCAGGGAGGTTTATTATTATTTATATTATGAGCTTTTATTTATGTTTTGAGTGAAAACAGAAAAAATAACCTGGATTTGGTATACAGTATCTGCATTTGCATGCTTTCAAAATAGCGCTTCAACGCCTTGCATACAATAAAGCAATTAAGGAAGGCATTCTGTTGTGCTTGACAAAATTCCTTTTTTTAAGCAATGAATAATGCATGCAATGAAGCAATAAAGAATGCATACACCAAGCATTAATGTTGTCAACATACAAAAAAAGCTCTTCTTTTTGCCTCAGAAGGCATGAATTTATTGCTTCTAAGGGCACATGAAAGAACCGCTTTTCAAGAGACATGCTGCTTAAAAGAGACATGCCAAGTGGGACAAAAATTATGCCTTCTGGATTTGTCTTGGAAGGGCTTCGCAATTAAATAATGCCTTACGGAAGCGCTTCTGGGTAAGCACTATTTTTGCTGGGACGCCAAACTAAAAAAAAAAAAGTTTAAAAACAAATTATTTTGTTTTATTTATTCCTTAACATATGTAATAATTTGCTTTTTAGGACACTAATAATTATTAGAGCCCTCGAAAGCGTTTAAAAAAAATCTCGCACTAAACAAAAAAAAACGCCTTGACGGTTTTGTTGTGGCAAATGTCAACTTTCATTTGCTTTTGCTTTCATCCCATTCCGCTTTTGGTTGTTGCACTGTGTAATTTACGTTTTTTTGTATTAATTTTTTTGTTCATGAAAAATAATATCAAAAGGTTTTTTCATTCGAAAATTTTGAATACGCATTTTCGCTAACCCCATTATTTTATTATTACGGGAAATTTAACTATTTTAAATGAAATTCTTAAAATGAAATTCTTAGACAAAATTATTAGCCGCTACTAAATTTTACGAAAATTTTATGAAAATTTCAGTAAACTGCAACTTAAAATTAATTTGCTAAAATCTGCAAACAATTTGATAAATTTTAGTACATTCAATGGAACTTTACAGAATAAAAATTAAAAAAGTAAACTAATACTACTCTAATTTTCAATCCTTTACAGTTTTTTCCCAATACGTAGATGAACACTAATTTCATTTTAACTCTGTAATACAAAATTTTATTTGTTCAAAATACATGTATTTTTTTTTAGTAAGAAACAGGGAAATCGTAGGAGTCGAAAGAGAATATCCCAGCAAAAAATAGTGCTAACCAAGAAGCAGTTCTGGAGGGCATTACTTAACTACCGAGCGCTTCTGAAACAATACCAGAAGGCATTATTTTTGTTCGCGATGACCCACTTGGTATGTCTCTTTTTAGCAGGTGCAAAGCGTTTCCTTCATGCGCTCTAAGAACAAATAAATTCATGACTTCGTAGGAAATGAAAAGCGCTTTTCTTGTGTATTGACAAGATTAATGCTTCATTGTATGTATTATTTCCTGTTTAATTGTATGCATTATTTACTGCCTCAAAAGAATACATTCATGGAAGCACAGCAAAATGCCTTTCCAATTGCTTTATTGTATGCAAGACGGCTAAGCGCTTTCTTGGAAGCATACAAATGTAGTTTTTGCTTAAATGGTTCTTCCAAGTTACATGATTTTTGTTAGTTTTTTTAATTTTTAAAAAGTGAACAAAATCGAGACATAGAAAATATATATCGGATATGTTTTATTGGTGTCAGATATAAAGATCTATTCTGTGCTCTTCGAGGGATTTTATGATATATTTCAGAAATCGTATAAAAATTAAATATATTTCCAATAATATGCTCCAGAACTCCATGTTTTTAGGCCCCGTAATGTATACAAATTTTTTTGATCCTCCCGGCCAACTTGAATTGTTAATTTTCCCATATTTAGCATTTTTAAGGTGTAAGTGGACAAATGTTAACCCATAAGTGAAATAAGTTTGGAACTTTTCATGATTTTATTTATTTTTTAATAAAGTTTTTAAAAAAATATAAAAGATATTTATTTTTGTGGAGTGTTTCATACGTCCACTAGAGTTATAACTTTTTTTACGAAAATAAAAATACCGGGCACCACCTTGCGGACAATATTGTACTGATAAAAAATGTCGTTTTTTAAGTCAATTCGAAACAAAAACCTTCCGTACCGAAACCAATTTCTAAAAGAATTATTTATTCAAAAATTTACTAAAACAGCATATTTCAATATGTGTGTGTGTAATATCGAGAAAATACTTTTTTTATGATAGTATAAGATGTCACAAAAAACTATGCAATTTTAATTAAAATCTTACATTTAAAAAAAAAAAATTTAAAAAACTTTAACCAAAACATCATTGCGTTTGGTGCGGGAACTTTTTAATGACCGCGAAAATGTAATATCGTGGTTCTTGATATTTTTCCAAGGCCTACACGGCTGTGCCCTGTAATTTTTGATATTTGCAAAAAAAAAAAGCAAAAAGTTAATACCCTAATGTACACTCAAATAAAAAAGTTTGTAAAAGTTGCAGATATTTTTGTAATTTCAAAGAAAAATAAACAAAAATCTAAAAATAGAATATTTGTGTTGTTAGTGTTGTCACTTCTGAGTATAATATACAATAACAGAAAAAGCTAATAGGAAAGAAAACTGCAATTTAGCTGCATTAGATTAGAGGCCATACTTGGGTGTGATCGCTAAACGGTCATGACTTGGTATTGATACGTTTGTAATGTAAGATGAGCGCAGGTTTGATTCTTACAGCCGCAGGTTGTTGAAAAATTTGTCATATAGAAACAATCTGACAATTATAAGACACAAATAATAATACAATTTAAATGGAAAATCACTGATGAGCCTGTCCATAAAAAGACAGAAACTGGTCTAGTCTGATTTAAAAATTAATAGTGTTTATAATTTTTAGAGAAAAACGTTTATTCTTCTTCTTAACCTCAACATTTCTAAAAAAAAATTTACTATTCCGCTTAGCGAATTTTATTAAAATTTGGCTGTAACTATTAGTAAAGTAAAAGTATTTGGAAAAATTAGTAAACTTTAGTAAAATTTTACTAAATTTTATTAAACCCTTAATGGAAATGAATTTGAAACTTTTTTACCAAAAATTAGTAAAACATTTTTATTGGAATTTTATTTGTATTATTCATTTTCATTATCTTTATATTTTTCAGATTATAAAAATTTTTAACATAAAAAAGAAAATAACTAAAATTTCTTTTTCAAAAGAAACCTGCAATTTATTAATAGGAAAACAAATTATTTTGTACTACAAATTAGTAAAAACTGTATATTGGGATGCAAAACTTTTTTTCTAGCAAATTTTTTATTTGAGTGTAGAAAAATAAGACAATAGGTTAACAAAACTGGTTTGAGAACGCTAAGGTTAATTACTCTATTTAATTGTTAACTTTTAAATGTAATATTTTTTAAATTTCTACAGTTAAATTAAATACAACTTATTAAAACTGTTATAAATGTTGACATCTGTCATAAAAATGTCATAAATGTTGTTAAATAAATGTTATTTTTTTGCGTGAAAAATGGTTTGCAAACCTTAAACCATTACGCCAGTATTCATGAAAAATGTTAAACAGCATCTCAAATACATTTTAGTTAAAACACAAATTTTGCCTTAAAACTGTATTCGTAAACGTATATAAAGTTTTATACAAGGTTTCAAATAGGTATTTTAATCTAGTATTGTTTTGCTGGAGCGGATCCAGGGGGAGGGAAAATGTGACATTTTATAAAAAAAAACTCTAACGCTACAACCAAAGTTTTCGATTTTTTAAAATTTTTCTTCAGTTTAAAATAATATGTCTTGCGACACATCATTATTTATTAATGGCATTCTGAATACAAATATTTTTAAACATTTGAAATCGGACCAAAAGTTTTTGAGATATTGCTTTTTGATTTTTGAGATATTGCCATTAAAGTAAATATTTATTATGAAAAAGTATAACAATCTTAGTATATTAATTTTCCTTTTTTTTCCCAGATATTTATTTGTAGGTAACTTTATAAATAATCCTATAATCAATATTGACATAATTATCCTTATTGTAATGCAAAAATTAAAAGAAATTAATGCAAATGTTAAGAAGTTCTGAAATGAATTAAAAAAATTAAAATTTTTCAATTCAGCATGCCAAAATTAATAAAATATTGTGTGTCGCAAGACATATTTTTAATAAAGAAGTTTAAAAAAAATTGAAAAAATCTAAAACTTTGGTCGCAGGGTGTGTGACGCCAAAAGTCGCGGTGGCTCGTTTTTGGCTACATATTAATTATTTTGTTAATTTTTATATTTGCTATTGAATTTGCATTGTAATTTTTATTGTACTTAATAAAATTAAACACATTTGAACTTAACGGATTATTTTATAATAACCCAAGCGGTAGATATAAGAACTAATCATAGGCTACTACTATATAGACAACCATGTAGTTACTACGATATTAAGCAGCATAAAAAAGGAGTAAAATGTGTAACATAGCAGCTGATCGCACCATATAAAAGGCGGTGCACTAGCGAATAAAATTCAGTCAGTCTACGGACGTCGTTAAGACAAGATCGACTTTGCTTAACTTTGGTGAGTTTTCCCACTAAACGTCCTGAATTTGAGACTCGTTGTTGAGTTTACCAGCAACCGTTCTCTCTCTTTGTCGGCGAGATTACCGCTGACCTCTATCTCTGTTCTGTTGGTGAGATTACCGCCAATCAGCTCTCTTTGTTTTGAGCATTTCTGTACCGCCCTCTCCCAAATTTTCAGAACCGTTGTTGAGTTTACCATCAACCGTTCTCTCTCTTTGTCGGCGAGATTACCGCTGACCCCTATCTCTGTTTTGTTGGTGAGATTACCGCCAATCAGCTCTCTTTGTTTTGAGCATTTCTGTACCGCCCTCTCCCAAATTTTCAGAACCGTTGTTGAGTTTACCATCAACCGTTCTCTCTCTTTGTCGGCGAGATTACCGCTGACCTCTATCTCTGTTTTGTTGGTGAGATTACCGCCAATCAGCTCTCTTTGTTTTGAGCATTTCTGTACCGCCCTCTCCCAAATTTTCAGAACCGTTGTTGAGTTTACCATCAACCGTTCTCTCTCTTTGTCGGCGAGATTACCGCTGACCTCTATCTCTGTTTTGTTGGTGAGATTACCGCCAATCAGCTCTCTTGTTTTGAGCATTTCTGTACCGCCCTCTCCCAAATTTTCAGAACCGTTGTTGAGTTTACCATCAACCGTTCTCTCTCTTTGTTGGTGAGATTACCGCCGACCAGACTCTCTTTTATTTTGAGCATTCCTGTACCGCCCTCTTCCAAATTTTCAGAACCGTTGTTGAGTTTACCATCAACCGTTCTCTCTCTTTGTTGGTGAGATTACCGCCAACCAGACTCTCTTTTATTCGGAGTATTCATCCCCTACCCTCTCCCATAGTCCCAGAACTGTTGTTGAGTTTACCATCAACCGTTCTCCCTTTCTGTTTACGTGCTTACCGCCGAACGCTCCCTCTCTTTCCTTTGTTGGTGAGCTTTCCGCCAAGCAGTGCTCTGTAGCTATTGTAAGTGTCCCATTGATCGTCCCGCCCCTATTCTCAGAACAAGTTGTTGAGTTTACCATCAACCGATCGCCCTCGTTATTTGTTCTCAAATCGTTCATCCTCTAAATGTCGCTGTGTGCCGTCGATTCGTGTTAATATTTATGCTATTTGTACGACTAGTTATATTGAATTATTATTCGTTTGTTATAAATAAATAACGTCTATGTGGAATAAAGTAATGAGATAATCAAATAAGCGGTAAATGAAATGTGTTTTTAATTCTCTCTCATCGTTAGAAAAACAAATTATTTTGTAACGAACCCTGGGAGCCGCGAGCTCTACCCCAGCATTAGGTGGAAAACACGTCGTTACAATGGCGCCCGAGCAGGGACAGTTTTAAGCTGTCCTAGATGAGAAGCAGAATTAAGACATTAAGAAAAAAAAAAGACAATTTTAGAGAAGGACTACAATAATTAGAAAAAAAAAATTTACGTGCGTGTTTAATGTTTAATAATAAGTAAAGAGCGGTTCGATTAAGGAAAAGAGAAGTTAAAAAAAAAAAAAAAAAGAAAAAAAGAAACTAACATTTAAACGAGAATATTTAATTAACGTGCTCTAAAGCATTGTGGTAACAAACCCTATAAATAAAAAAAAAAAAAAAAATCGAAGGCTTAATTTAAAAAAATTAAAGTATTTATTCCTACCAAAATCTGCCATTACCATAAATTTAGAATGCTGAAAACATCGTGGGCGTATTCACTCAAGCGGGATGACCTGGTCACGTATCTCAACGAGTTCAGCCTGGAAAGCACAGGATCGGTCGAAGAGCTCAGAAAAAGGTTCGCTAAATTCCTCGGTTTGACGCATGAACCAGATCGCTTCCAGCGGTTATTAACAATACAAGCCATCTACGACCCTCAAAATGCGGTGCCACCCAATACCCCGAAGAACACTCAAACTCTTAATGTTCCCAGTGGGATGACACAAACTAGCTCTTCGCCCATAAAAAAGGAAACATCTCAAAAGAGCAATGAGTCCAAAACGTATGAGGACCCCAGAACAGTTATCATTGACCAGGTGCGGAAATGGGGTTTGAAATATGATGGAGGACACGACCCTTTAGGATTCATTGAGAGAGTTGAAGAACTTGCCGAAATGTACCATGTCGATTTGAACCAACTCCCTAGATTGATGCCTGAGTTCCTTCGTGACAAAGCCCTTACATGGTTTCGAAATAATAATAAACACTGGACCGGATGGAATCAGTTTAAATCAAGTTTTAGTAAATTTTTCTTACCCCCGTTATATTTTGAAAAATTGGACGATGAAATACGGCGAAGAACCCAACGTGCAAGAGAATCATTTAAAGATTACGTACTCGCTCTCCAAACCCTGATGCGTCACACAAATATGACCGAAGAAGAGAAACTGGAAAGAATCTTCCGTAACGGACACCCTGATTATCAATTATTCATCAAAAGAAGAGACTTTACATCATTGGATGAACTAATTTCGTTAGCTGATGAACTAGAAAGTATACCGGCCCCAAACCAATCCAGTCGTGTTGAGCATCATCGTATGTTACCCGGAACAAATAATTCTACTAGTATGGTTAGACGAGATGACAATAATGCACGTGGGTCGGGAAACGCTTTCGGAGGTCGTCGGAACTGAGGGAAGTCGGTCCTCCAAAAAAATGTCCCTCCGTCAAGTTAACTTCTCTCCAATGTGACGAAGCCCGATTAACAGCTACTCTTCTCATCCAGAATAAACTTATCACGGCTACAATAGATACCGGGGCCTCTAGGAGTTTCATTCAACCATCTTTCGCTACACAAAAAGGACTCGTTGCCACTTATATCCAAGAAAACCTAGATGTTATATTGGCAGATGGGACCAAGAGAGAAGTTTCTCATGGTGCTAATTACAACGTGAGACTTGGAAATACTACTGCTAATTGGACTTTCCTCGTCCTGCCAGAATTAAAAGAACACGTAATTCTTGGTCTTGATTTTCTACGAAGTTTTAAAACAACAATTATCTGCGCTGGTATCACGGTAACCTGCGAAACAAAACCAACAAGCACCGAAAGATGTTTAAGCGTCAGAGGGGCAGCGAATGAAAAAGAAAAAAACAAAACACAGATAGAAATTCACGATATAACAACAAAAATTAACAATGTCGAAACAAATGTTACCGAAGAGAACATTTCCCCTTTGGACGAAAATTCCGAAAATGAGAACCATATAAGTAAATACGCGCCCAATGAACAGAAACAAATTAAAGAATTTTTAGAAAGCGAGCTACCAAAATTCCAGAAAATCCACGGATTGTCAACGATTGCTTCCCACAAAATAGTTATGAAAGATGATAGGCCGATTAAACTACGCTATTCCCAGAGAAATCCTGCAATGCAAGCCATTATCGACGCAGAAGTGAATAAACTTATTTCTCGAGGATGTATAGAACCATCCCACAGTCCCTATAGTTTCCCAATCACTCTGGCGAAAAAGAAAAATGGAACCTGGAGAACGTGTATGGATTTCCGTCAGTTAAACTTAAGGTCTGTTCCCGATGCTTATCCTCTGCCCAGAATAGACACAATATTAAATCGACTGCGTAATGCAAAATATGTAAGCAGCCTGGACCTTAAGGATGGTTATTGGCAAATCCCATTAGAGCCTGACAGCAGAAAATATACAGCCTTTGCTGTAACTGGTCGCGGACTATACCAATGGAGAGTGATGCCTTTTGGTTTACATTCAGCACCTGCCACCTTCCAGAGAGCATTGGATAGTGTAATCGGTCCAGATATGGAGCCACATGCGTTCGCATATTTAGATGATATCATAGTTATTGGAAAGACTCTTGAGGAGCATCTCTTGAATCTTAAAGAAGTATTGCGACGTTTGAGGGCAGCCAATCTTAAGATAAATCCAGAAAAGTGTGAGTTCTTTAAAAGCGAAACGAAATATTTAGGGCATGTCGTTAGTGGGGAAGGAATAAAGACAGATCCTGATAAAATCGCAGCAATAGCACAAATGCAGCCACCCCAAAGTGTGAAAGAAGTTAGAAGGTTTCTGGGAGTCGCATCATGGTACAGGCGTTTCGTTCCAGATTTTGCCAACATATCCCAACCTCTCACCCTACTTTTAAAAAAGGGTAAACATTGGAAATGGGGAGACGAACAACAACAAGCGTTTGAAATACTGAAGTCAAAACTGACCGAAGCTCCTGTTCTAGCCTGCCCGGATTTTTCAAAAACATTTACCTTACAAACGGACGCAAGTGATTATGGCCTAGGAGTAGTTTTAACGCAGGAATTAGATGGAGCTGAACGTGTGATCGCTTATGCGAGCCGACATTTGAACAAGTCAGAAAAAAACTATTCAGCAACAGAGAAAGAGTGCTTAGCCATTATCTGGGGTATTCGGAAAATGCGGCCGTATTTAGAAGGCTACCAATTCATTGTTTTAAACCGATCATTTGTCGTTGAAATGGCTAAATTCTATTGAGAACCCCACCGGGAGATTAGCAAGATGGGCCTTGGAGCTACAACAGTTTAATTTTACTGTACAATATCGAAAAGGAAAACACAACGTTGTCGCCGATGCTTTGTCACGTCAGCCAGTTGAGAGCCTCAATTTGGTCAACACGATATCACAGCCTAACACCACATGCCCTTGGATCCAGAAGCGGACTAAGGAAGTACGTGAAAACCCAGAGAAGTTTCCAGATTATGTTATAGTCAATAACCAACTTTACCGTCATTTCCCTCGCCAACTCAATGATGAAGATTGTACGCCGTGGAAGTTATGCGTTGCACAGCCACTTCGAAATCGTGTCTTGCAAGAAAATCATGAAAGTGCAGTAGCAGGACATCTAGGAGTCAGAAAAACTATCAACCGAATTACAAATAGATACTACTGGCCGGGGATGTCTAGAGACGTCAGCCGTTTCGTTCGTCGCTGTTCCTCTTGTCAGCGCTTCAAAATCAGTCAACAGCAGCCTGCAGGAGAAATGTTAACGAAAATTCCTGAAGAGCCTTGGGCAACTTTGTGTGCCGATTTTGTTGGACCACTACCACGATCAAAACACGGATGTACCATGTTACTAGTCTTCTTCGATAAATTTTCAAAGTGGACAGAGCTAGTACCACTAAGGAAAGCCACCGCAGAGGGTCTGGTGAAGGCACTTCGGGAAAGAATTATATCGCGATACGGAGTCCCAAAAGTCATCATCACAGACAACGGTACGCAGTTTACGTCGAGAATTTTCCAAAGATATCTGAAGGAAGTAGGTGTACGTCAACAACTCACTGCGCCATATACGCCACAGGAGAACCCTACTGAAAGGGCGAACCGGACTGTTAAAACAATGATCGCGCAATTTACTGGAACACAGCATACCAAATGGGACGAATGCGTGCCCGAAATAATGCTAGCAATGAATACCAGCACATCGGAATCTACGGGGTATTCCCCTGCGTTCTTAACTCAAGGACGGGAACCTCGCCCTCCAGGTGCACTATATGATGAAGTAACTGTCGGTACAGGATCACGTAACTTAACACCGGAACAGAAGAAAAAGGAAATGAAGGAAATGTTTGAAATAGTCAGAAGAAATTTAGCTAGGGCATCACAGGATCAGAAGAGACATTATAATCTACGTCGCCGAACTTGGAAACCAAAGATTGGGGACCAAGTCTTAGTTCGTTTGCATCCACTCTCGAAAGCTAGTGAAAATTTCGCAGCGAAGCTAGCACCTAAATATGGAGGACCCTTTATTGTACAAGAATTTATATCACCGGTTATTGTTCGTGTACAGGGGGAGGGGAATCTCAATCGTACGGCACACCTAGGCGACCTTAAACCTTACATTCCTTAAATTAGCAAGCAACCATTTCTTTCAAAAATTTTATGTAAAATCTAATTTGCATTCTTTGTGTACGGTTTATTATAGGTCTAAAATAATTTAAAAAACTGAATTGGCCGACGTAGTAAAGCCACAACTACCAATTATAAAAAGCCAGGAGCGTAGAGAAGTGAAATTTGTTGAAGTACCACTCGAGTGGCAGACCAATATAAAAGATGCCATGGCCAAACGTAAGCGCAGAGCAAGGGTCCGATTCGCAAAGGATGTTGCAGATATACGCTACCAAGTGACAATTACGCCGGCAGGTGAAATAAAAATCTTTTCGTTGGGCCCCGTAAGGAAGTAATGTGACGCCAAAAGTCGCGGTGGCTCGTTTTTGGCTACATATTAATTATTTTTGTTAATTTTTATATTTTGCTATTGAATTTGCATTGTAATTTTTATTGTACTTAATAAAATTAAACACATTTGAACTTAACGGATTATTTTATAATAACCCAAGCGGTAGATATAAGAACTAATCATAGGCTACTACTATATAGACAACCATGTAGTTACTACGATATTAAGCAGCATAAAAAAGGAGTAAAATGTGTAACATAGCAGCTGATCGCACCATATAAAAGGCGGTGCACTAGCGAATAAAATTCAGTCAGTCTACGGACGTCGTTAAGACAAGATCGACTTTGCTTAACTTTGGTGAGTTTTCCCACTAAACGTCCTGAATTTGAGACTCGTTGTTGAGTTTACCAGCAACCGTTCTCTCTCTTTGTCGGCGAGATTACCGCTGACCTCTATCTCTGTTCTGTTGGTGAGATTACCGCCAATCAGCTCTCTTTGTTTTGAGCATTTCTGTACCGCCCTCTCCCAAATTTTCAGAACCGTTGTTGAGTTTACCATCAACCGTTCTCTCTCTTTGTCGGCGAGATTACCGCTGACCCCTATCTCTGTTTTGTTGGTGAGATTACCGCCAATCAGCTCTCTTTGTTTTGAGCATTTCTGTACCGCCCTCTCCCAAATTTTCAGAACCGTTGTTGAGTTTACCATCAACCGTTCTCTCTCTTTGTCGGCGAGATTACCGCTGACCTCTATCTCTGTTTTGTTGGTGAGATTACCGCCAATCAGCTCTCTTTGTTTTGAGCATTTCTGTACCGCCCTCTCCCAAATTTTCAGAACCGTTGTTGAGTTTACCATCAACCGTTCTCTCTCTTTGTCGGCGAGATTACCGCTGACCTCTATCTCTGTTTTGTTGGTGAGATTACCGCCAATCAGCTCTCTTGTTTTGAGCATTTCTGTACCGCCCTCTCCCAAATTTTCAGAACCGTTGTTGAGTTTACCATCAACCGTTCTCTCTCTTTGTTGGTGAGATTACCGCCGACCAGACTCTCTTTTATTTTGAGCATTCCTGTACCGCCCTCTTCCAAATTTTCAGAACCGTTGTTGAGTTTACCATCAACCGTTCTCTCTCTTTGTTGGTGAGATTACCGCCAACCAGACTCTCTTTTATTCGGAGTATTCATCCCCTACCCTCTCCCATAGTCCCAGAAACTGTTGTTGAGTTTACCATCAACCGTTCTCCCTTTCTGTTTACGTGCTTACCGCCGAACGCTCCCTCTCTTTCCTTTGTTGGTGAGCTTTCCGCCAAGCAGTGCTCTGTAGCTATTGTAAGTGTCCCATTGATCGTCCCGCCCCTATTCTCAGAACAAGTTGTTGAGTTTACCATCAACCGATCGCCCTCGTTATTTGTTCTCAAATCGTTCATCCTCTAAATGTCGCTGTGTGCCGTCGATTCGTGTTAATATTTATGCTATTTGTACGACTAGTTATATTGAATTATTATTCGTTTGTTATAAATAAATAACGTCTATGTGGAATAAAGTAATGAGATAATCAAATAAGCGGTAAATGAAATGTGTTTTTAATTCTCTCTCATCGTTAGAAAAACAAATTATTTTGTAACGAACCCTGGGAGCCGCGAGCTCTACCCCAGCATTAGGTGGAAAACACGTCGTTACAGGTGTCATGGGTTAAAGCTTTCTGATTTTTCTCAGATTCGCAATACACAACTTTTAGACCTACAATAATCTCAACAATAATTGATAAAAATTTAAAGTTGGAAAAGCTGCCGCTCTAATGTACATATAACCTTTTCAAGCATATTGTCCGGCGAGCAAGACCAGATTCGAGGCAAACAAAAAAAAAATCTGTTATATCTGGCACATATTTGGATCCGTTTAGAAGGTTTCACTGCGACTTAACTTTAATTGCAAAAATCACTGAAGTAAAACGCTCAATAATATAAATTTATTACAAACCAAAACTTTGAAATAGAGTGATATAAAGCGGTCTCATATCAAAGTGAAGAAATTGATTAAATCAAACATATTCCATTGATTCAATGAAAACATTCTTTAAGGACTTTTTATGAAAAAATTAAATTTATTGTTGTTTATTATGAACAGCTTCATTAATATTATGCACAAAATTTTATCAGTGTAACTATCGTTAAGCGCCAAATATAATCTCTGGTTATTGGATATAAGTTTGCAGATATTTAGGGATTTACTCTCTTTAGAAATCAACATAAACAAAAATATATAAAAATGTTAAGTTTTCTTTGATCTTCTTTTATTTCATTTTTTTTTTAAACATAATTGTTCCCTGAAGAAGTCACCCAATGTGGAGACGAAATATTAAAAATAAATAATTAATAAATAAATGTTCCTAAGCTCGTTTAAACTAAGAAGAATCAAAAATATTTAAACAATTATAAAAAAAGAATTAAACAGTTCATTAAAAAAATTGTTTTTGTTTTAGGAAAATACAATATTTGATAGCGCAAACTACACAGGTAGGAATCAGCTGATGAATTAAAAATGGTGATAAGAAAATTAGTAAAATGAACTGTCAAAGTATCGCGATATACAGAAAGGTATAGATATTAGAGCGACTCAAGTTGTGTGAAGCGAAATTCGTGCAAGGTGCACCCCCCTCAAAATAAACATTGGTATTTTTTATGATGACATCAAAAATATTTCGGCACTAGCTTTGACCTTTCGTGAGCTGGACCATTTTGAAAAAGGGTCCATTGTTGCATGTTTTGTAAATTTAAGAATCTGTTTCCTTTCCAACATATACAATATGGGTATCATAAGAAAGGTTTTTTAAGGCGCGTCCTATTTGAAAATATGACTAAAGAAAGAACACAAAAATGATCCACGACTTTTTGGCGGCATATTTTTTTCGCAAATTAAAAAAAGAATATGCCGCCAAAAAGTCGTGGATCATGATCTAGAAACTAAATCCACTATCATATTAGAGTTACCACAAAATTGCATTTATATATATTCCAGAGCACCGTGTAAAATGCATCTAATTTGCAAAAATCTAAATTATTTACATACAAAGATGATGTACTTGGCAAAAGAAAAAATTTGATACCCATATTGCCCTATTTAAAACGAAAAGTTTTAAATAGGCCATTGCATTTTTGTCAAAACGCGAACTAGCACGAATTTCAAAAAAAGCTGAGACCCGTATTTAATTAAATTGACTAAAGATTAAAATATGTTAATTTGGCATTTTATTACAAACAACTCCGAACAAAAAATTCAAAACCCGTTTTTTTTACAGAATTTCCTTAAAAAAAGGACATGGATGATCGTCTTTGGACAAATTGTATATACAGTTGGACGCGCCTTAAAAAAACGTTTCTTATGACCCATATTGTATATGTTGGTATGGAAACAGATTCTCAAATTAACAAAACATGCAAAAATAGAAACATTTTCAAAATGGTCCAGCTCACGAGAGGTCAAAGCTGGAGCCGAAATATTTTAAGTGTCATCTTAAAAAAGTCCAAAATTCATTTTTAGGAGGGTACATCGAGCACTTTTTTTGGTGAGTCGCTGTAATAGATACAAAAAATGTACCGAACAATTTATATGGGGGTTTTTATTTGTATCTCACTCCGCAAATCACTATAACGTTAACAAACCAATATGGTCCAGAATTACTTTTTCTGTATATATCATTGGTGACCTGTCTGTGTAGTCTGTGTTTGATAGTATTTTAAAAATTATAATTTCAAGTTCAGATTGCCAATTTATTATAGATCTTTTTGCTAACACAAAATCGGGTGCCACCGTGGACCCATGTGTACTCATCTGAGAACAAAAATGTGTATATTTTTTTTTACGCGAATAAATGCTTTAGTCCCTAATGTAGCCGGATATATAAATATCGGATTTGTATTAAAGTGGTCGAGAGTAGACTTAAAAATTAAAAAACACCCAAAAATCGATGTTTTTATTAAAAAAAAAAACTAAGCAAAAATTTAAAAATGTTTCTCCATTAAGGACTGCACTTTTAAGTATTCTACAAAAAAAAAAAAAAAAAAAAAAACAATATTGAGAAGCGGATTATACGTTAGGCTGCGAGTTTTAATATTTATGTTGTTTTGAGAAAATGGTATTTAAAAAAAATACAACGCAAGTAAAATATAAGGCTTTTGTAACTTTTAACCAAAATTGTCACACTAAAAAGAAAAGAGTTGAAACTATCGAAATGTGAAATAAAAAATCACTAAATAAAAAAAATCTAAGAGAGTAAAGTAAACCCCTTAAACAATAATCATGTTGTTTACAAAATTACTTAAGTTGTAGCAAGAAACCATGAATTTGAACAAGTCACAATTTTTCACTCTGTTGCAATTGAATAATAACAAAACAAAAACTATGAACACACGATGATTACATGATTTTTTTGCGGTCTTTGAAATAGTTTGTAATGAGTAGGGCAAGTTTTTATGGCATTTGCCATTCATTGCACCTTTTGCCATTTTTATAATTATTTTGTAGAAATTACATTTTTAGGTATACTCGCCATAAAAAGCCATTTTTGTGAGTTTTTCGAATTTTTATTAAAAAATGCGATAAAAGTAATCAAAACCCATCAAAAAACAGTCTCAGTTGTGGCCACCGAATTTGCTTCCAATCGAGTTCTGGCGGTTACGACAATTATCTTCACACACTTAGAATACTATATACGTAAATAACACTGCAAATGTAGTAAAAAACAAATGAAATTTCACTTGAAAAAAGGACAACTTACATTTCAGTAAATTCAACTAGCAATGTCATTTGCTTTTTACTGTTCAAAAATGAACCACAATTATAGTAAAAATTAACCACATATGAAATAAAAAATAAACAAATATTAATTTGTTTTATTTTTCGAAATAGAAAAAAAATACTGTATAAAATTAATGTAAAATCATAATACAGTAATTTTATGTGGTTTGTTTTTTTAATTTGAACTACATATGTAGTCAAACATTAAATTTATTCTTCAAATGACTGTTTTTTCACTTAAAAATATTACAATTGAAACAACTAAAAGTATTTACAGCAGAAGTTTCATGAGTGTATTAAATAATATTCAATATTATATTGTATTGAATTTACAAACACTTTTGATTTATCAAGTACTGAACGATAGTCTTCAGATTAATAATCCTCTGTCGTACTCATTGCACCACAATTGATTTTAATTATCTTTAAATTATTTGCTGTTTGGACATTATGGTATTTTGTTTTAATTACAAAAATATATATTTTGCATTTGTCTTTTCCGGGGTTTCAACTCGGAAACTCGGAGTAATTGGGTGCCGCCCTACCCATAACACCACAAACACTTTTAAAATTTGAATTTAAATATATTGTTAGGAAACCAAACATAGTCTAAAATTCGTTTACCAATACCGATCATTAGTTGCTTCCATAAATAATGCAATCCACAATTCTGTTGGTACTACTTAAATACTTATTTAATTGCATGTTTGATTTGGAAACCCGTATTTTAGTATTAATAGATTTTAAATTTAATAGATTTTACCACTTTCTTGCACAATTTATACCCGAATTTTATTTGAAAAGCTGATTGAAAATACCAACAATCGTATAAGACACTCAGGGAACTTCTTCCGGAAATATTTGCAGTTGTTTCAATTGTAATACAGTATCTTTATTTTTAAATGACAAAAACCGTCACTTGAAGAAGAAATTAAATTTTTGACTACAATTACAGTATTATGATTTCACATTCATTTTATGCAGTAGTTTTTTTTTTATATAAGAAAATAAAACAATTAAATGTTTGTTTATTTTTTACAACATATCTGGTTCATTTTTATTGTAATTGTTGGTAATTTTTTCGAACAGTACAAAAAAAATGACATTGTTAGTTGAGTTTACTGAAATGTAAGTCGTTCTTTCTTCAAGTGAAATATCATTTGTTTTCAACTACATTAGCAGTGGTTTTTACCTACACAGTATTCTAAGTGTAGGATTGTTTTTTAGTTCCTTTTCACTGTTTTTGATTGCCAGTGCAGTGTATTTGCTTTATTTATATAATAGATAATTCCCAATGAAGTAAAGTCCTATCAAATAAATTTTAATAATTGTGACCGAATTCCAAAAAATCTTCTTTCAGGGTGAAAGTTGTTAGATAATTTTTTGAAAAAAAACATTTTTTAAATATATCTTTTAAAGTGTTGTAGAAATAAAGTATCGGTAAGTATATATATTAACGAAACTTAAACCAACGAGCATATAGCCTAAAGAGATTCCATGATGAAAATGTCTGCCAATGCAATCTCTTAAAATGTGTATGCATACTCGGTCCGGTGAACTTCCGTCATGAAGCGAAGGTAAAGAAAAATGAATAAACATAAAAACAGAGTTTTTCTAATTATTCCTAAATATATTGGTAAAAAAAAACAACCGTGTTAGTGAGATTATTAATAAATAATTAGTTTTTGTGTGTTTAAACTTTAGTTTTCTGTTTGTAATCACGATTTTATTAATTTCTTATTTTTTCAATTTTATTCATCGACTCTGGTTTAACGTTGAATTATTATTATCGCATCTTTTTCGGGAAGATCTGCAAGAAAACTAGAGATCTGCAAACAAACTTTTTAAAAAAACACACTACTTTAACTTTCAAAATAATTTTAACTTACTACGAAAACATTTAGCAGTGAAACTGTAATTTTCTTCATTATTTTTTTTTTTACTAAAATCTTTAATCAACTGCTATTTTTATTTTTTGAAATATGTACTTGGAATTGGCATGCCATTTTTTGAACTCTTTCGTGTCATTTTGGCAGCTTTTTTTTTGTTCTATTTTGCATACCATTTTTAACTTTTTTTTGTGCCATTTTAAACTTTCCCTGGTAATGAGCAAATTTGTTTCTTTGCAAAATATTAATTTGCTTACAAAGTTGTAAATCATGAAAGTAGTTATGTTAACAAAAAGTTTTTAAGTACAATTGTTATACAAAAGAATTCAAAAATAAAATAAATGAAGCTTTTAATATGCATAGTTTTTCGAACCTAAATATTTTTACAGATTTTACAATAAATAATTTCAAACAAAAGTCGCAAACTTTAAAAAAACATTTGGTAAACAAATTTAAGGAATTAAATAAAATATTCTTCATTTTGCGGTTTCTATTGTTTTTTTTTTAACCAAGGTTTTATTTAAATATTTTCCATTAAATTGTATTCAATGCATATTTTTACTACGACTTAAGATTATTTTCTTTTACATTTAACATACAGGTAAGGAAATCAGTATATGGTACAAAGTAAAAAAGTGGCTTTATTATTTAGTAAACATCCTTTCTTAAAATTTTTTTATTTTTAAATGTTATTGGATAAGCTCTTAATTAAAACAAACAATTTTCTTGCCTATCTGCCTTTTTGTCATAGATATATAAGAAAAATCTGTGTAAAATTCTTATATCTTCATATGAAATAAATATACGGTACAAAACTACAAATTACTAAAATGCTTTAATAAAACCTTGTTTTCGAGTAAACTAAAAGTTTTTTCAATATAATGAATATCAATTTATAACTTGTTTGAACATTTTGAACACAATTTTCATTATAATATAGATTTTTGCTAGAGGGTTTAGACATATCTATAAATTTCGGTTAAGACAATATATCTGGGAAAAAATGGGTGAAACTGTTGCAAATTGATAAATATTAAAGATTGCAATACAAAAATTTTTTTATTTTATAGAATATCCGTACAGAAACTAGATAATAACATCATAGAACTACACATAGAATACTATTTAGGTAAAGACCACTGCAAATGCAGTTAAAAACAAATTAAATTTCACTTAAAGAAAGGACATTTCAGTAAATTCAACTAACATAAATTCAATTAACCACAATTGTAGTAAAAATTAAAATAAACAAATATTTATTTTTTGAAATACCAAAAAACTACTGTAAAAAATGAATGTAAAATCATAAAAGAGTCTCTTGATATGGTTTATTTTTTTAAATGAACTGTATGGTTAGTAAAAAAATTTATTTGTTCTACAAATGACTGGCATTTACGTTAAAAATAAAGAAACTGTATTACAACCCAAAAAGCTACATATTTTCAAAGCACAGGTTCCCTGAGTGTAGCGGCATAAATGACAACTTGAAAAGCCGTACTCTGTCTTTTTTACAAGTTTGATATAATTTTTATTAAAATATCTTGTTTTTAAATAAATAAAAATAAAAAGGAGAACAAAAACAAAAAGCGTGTATTGTATATCTACCAAAGGTAGAGCTTGCATATAACAAACAAGATTTCAATTTAATTTTGATCAATGGTGATAATCTTTAACTTCGAGCTCATATATTAGTTCTCATTTAGTGAGAAAACTAGTTTATATGAATGTTTGATGTTTTGAATTCAATTGTCACTTCTTTCGAAACGTGTTCTGATGATGGAAACCTAGAAAATTCCCGAAATAGATGTATCAACACATTCCTGAAAGTGATTAATTATCAAATTTGAAAACAAAACCCCTATAGATTATTTGTATGGCCTCGAACTTGAATAATTTTCATTTTCATTGCACAATTAAAGGTCGAAAAAACATAATTTATTAAGAATTTTTTGTAGAACATTCATTTGACGCTTTTTTGTTTGCATTTGAAGTTTAAAAACAATTTTGGATTTAAATTTTTTTTTTTTGCTTGTATTTAATCCTAGAGACAACAAGGAGTTACAATTAAATTAGTTTTCTATAAATTGTCTTAAGTTTTTCAAAATTTTAAGTTAGTTTTATGCGTTTATGCCATTTTGTACCATGCAATTATTTCATACAGAATATTTTTTTTTTGTGCTCCTCCATTGAACACAAAAACTATAGAATGTTAAAAATAATTCATAAGAATAATTTATGTGTATTACGAAACTATTTTATATAAAAGGTCCTATTTCCCTATAATTGAATAAAATCAATTTGAAATAAACACTTGAACCATATATTTATTTCCATACCTGAACATAAGTATTATAAGATACTCAGAAACTGTCATTACAATTTCTCTGCGTTAGTTTCGAATGTCACTCACTACCAAAACAAATCAAACTGGCAACTAGTATTAGTTTTATTGTTAGATGAAGCCAAGTAAAACAGAAAAAATAAAAAGAAAATTTTAATTATATAAATTGGCAAAGTTTTTCACCATGAAGTGTATTTACATTGAAGTAAAACAACCATAAAAAAATACTAAGTAACCAATAGTCAAGTTGAAGTATACTTATAAATATATGTTTCGTGTATATGTGTTTGCATAACAATAAAATCAAACTTATATAAATGCTAAAAAATCCCAGTCAACGGATTTTATTCAAATATTCTTGTGTGAAAACTGTTATTGGGGTATCACAACTATTTTGATCACGAGTAAATATGAAACTTTTTAAAATTTGAATAATGTGTCAACTTATCTTTTGCACTATTTCCAAACAACAAGTAATGATATACCGATTTTGAAGGAGTCTTCCTTTCTGATAAAACAACTCAAATATTTTCAAACTTTTTGCAAAACCTGTCTTTGCAACATACATATCCTCATTTGCCCTTTTTGGAATATCGCGGTTTTATATTAACATTATTAACACCATTTGTTTGTATATTTTGATAATTTTTCGAAATTTAACGTAAAATTATTTTTAATAAATTTACACCAAATTATCTTTCTTTTGAGTATAATTATGCAGGTGTTTGTTTTAGGATATCTTGCCGGTAATGCATCACCGGGGGAGTATGCTCCCCTTAATAAATCTGAAACTGATCCGAAAAGACCTTTTTAGCAGATTCATTTACTCTACGCTATATTTCATACTATATCTAGCCTTTAAGCTACGCTATATACAACTAGCTCACTCAACTTACTTGAAATGACCTTTGAAAATATAAGAAGTTGGCAACGTCAATCTAACAATGTTTTTAGTTAATTTAACTACAACTGTCAACAAAAATTTAGTTCTTCTCAAGATTTAGGTCTCACCTAAATTATGCAGACTATAATTCTCAACTTCATTGAAAATTCTACTGGGGCAAATTCAGGTACACTGAGAGAATTCTCTGTGTGATATCAATGAATTTTTGTATTAGAATTGTTAGTTCATTAAGTAAATGCAATTTTTCATCAAATTTAATGAACAATTTAGGGTTAATTGAATTCTCGATTAATGGCTTCTGTTTCGGTTAATGTCGAAACAAATAATTTAAAACTCAAAAAAGAATTCGAACCGATTAATCGCTTAAAACAGCTCGATTAACCGGTTATAAATATAATATAGATATTTCCTTAATTTTTCATAAGTTTGACTAACAAAATGTCACGAAAAGCTTTGAAAAACAAGCATTCATTAAAATACCATAAAATTATTTTTAAAACAGTAAGAAAGTTCCTTAAGATATATTATATTAAGTACACACAGAGAACTTTTGCTTTAAAATTTTATAGTTACACTCTTGTGTAATTTTTTGTTAAAAAACAAAAATTCGTAAACAAAAATTTGTATTTGGAAAATTGTAAAGAATAGGAAAAATGTTTACTAAAAAATTATTTTGTACTAAAAATTAGTACAAAAACTGTAAATTATTTGAGTGTACTACTTTCACTTTACTAGTGCATAATTAAAAAACAATACATGCCCTAGTTTTGCAAGCCCTGCACTGATATTTTATGAAGCTTTTTGTGTTTTTTTTTTTATTATTAAAAATGAAAAAACCCATTAATCTGCATTAACGATTAATCGATTTATCAGCAATTTTGTCGATTAACCGGCCCGAATAACCGTCAATAAACTAACTGGTAAACCGCCTTGCTCCAATAATTGGAAACACTAGAACAATTTCATATTATTTATTAAAGATTTCATACACTCAGGGAACTTCTGTTTTAAAAATATGTAGTTGTTTGGGTTGTAATACAGTTTCTTTACTTTCAATGTAAATGTCAGTCATTTGTAGAACAAATTAAATTTTTTACTAACCTTGTAATTAAAATGTTTCTTTATTTTTTACTAACATGTGGTTAATTTTTACTACAATTGTTAGTAATTTTTTGAACATTAAAAAACAAATGACAATATTAGTTGAATTTACTGAAATGTAAGTCGTCCTTTCTTTAGGTGAAATTTCATTTGTTTTTAACTACATTTGCAGTGGGGTTTACCTACATAGTATTCGGAGTGTATGACTAATGAAAAAGTTTCATTAACAATAATTTCATTAAAACTGTGAAGCCTTTTCATAAATTTTAAGAAGTTTTTCATTACCATTCTGAAGAAAACTTCATTAGTTCAATGAAAATTTTTTATTAAAACTAGTCCAAGGAATTCTCCCTGTGTGCAATTTTCTGTTGTCGTAGAAGAATTTTCAACTATTTGTAGTGATTCAGTATCTCTGTTTTTAAGTGAAAAAAACAGTAATTTGTACAGGAAATTTAATTTTAACCTACATTTGTCAGTTACAAAACAACCCACATCAAATTACCATAATATTTTTTTACATTTATTTTATATAGTTGTTTTGTTTTTATTAGAAAATATATAAAATTGAATATTTTTGGTCTTCAAATTTTAGTAACGTCATGATGTTTGTAAGGAAAGGAACCTTGTCACGTGTTTGATTACTAAGAAGACAAGAATGGAACAAAATGATAATTAATAAGTTTTTTTTGTTAAAGTTCTGCCTATTCTGGAGGCTCTGGCTTTTCTAAAACTTCGGGATCTGCTGATCGAAATACTATTATCAACCTAGATAATATGTTTGATTTGCTTTGTTTTTGTAAATATACGGATGTCGAAAGCTTGTTATAAATTAAAAATAACAAAAATAATCTCGATGTATATAAAAACAAAAAACTATTGTAATAAAACTGTAGAAAACAAATAAACGTTATTAAATCTTTTACTACATTTGTGGTTCAATTTCACTAAATGTGTGGTTAATTTTATTAAAAGTCAAAAACATATGAAAATGTTCGTTTAATTTAATGAAATATTAGTGGTCCTGATTTCAAGGAAACCTCTCGATTTCTTATACCTATTCTGATTTCAACAAAACTTGGGATAAAAGATGTACAGTGTTTCTCTCCAAATTAGTCCACACATCATGAAATTCTCTTTGTCGTATTATTATCATTTTTAAAAGAGTTTTAAATTCATTGAATATAATGTACTAATTATACTACATGAGTTGCCCCTCTTTTCGCCAGAAATTATTAATTTTGCACCTTACACAAAGAATTAACGACTTACATTCAATAAAAACAACTAACATTGTCATTTGTTTTTTACTGTTAGAAAAAATGAACCAGATTTGTAGTAAGAATTAACCACATATACAGTAAAAAATAAACATTTATTTGTTTTATTTTTAAAATAAAAATAAAACTACTAATTTCTACAAGTCACTTAAAAATAAAGATACTGTATTACAACTCAAACAACTACAAATCCTTACAGCAGAAGTTAGTTCACGGAGTGTACCATTATATTTTTAGGTTCTCCACTGTGAGACGCATATATAGACTGAATTTCTATACAAAGTTTTTATAATAGCCGATATCTACTTTTCCTTGCTATTAAAAGAAACTGACACTTTTAACCGTAATTTTTTTAATGGTTGCTTACAGAAAAGTTTCCAATTTGTTTTGCTGGGTTGTCTTACGCACTAAAACTATTGTTACACAGAGAAAAATTAAGTGCCAACCGAATTAAAAAGTGTATGTTGGTGGCTACAACTAATATTCAAATGTTATTTCTCAATATTTTGGGGTGTTGCAACTAAAAGTCAGTTGTATTAACCGAATTTCGTTATGAAAACCAACTTTCAGTTACACCAACCGATTTCAGTTTGTAGTAATCGAATTTCAGTTGGCAAATGGCCAAATTTGTCTCTGTGTGTACACACATACATAACAGTTGTGGTTTTAACATATATAACTAGTATACATTGTATCAAATAGGACGAAGTTCAAAATTAAAAGAAAAATATCAAAAATATTGATCGGAAATTATAAAATGATTGACAAGTGTTTTTACACACGCCTTAAATATTATATTTTAAATGATTGTAAGACATGAAATGAAACCATAAAAATTAAATCTAAACTCAATTGAGACCAAACTTTGTTTAAATAAAATTATTGTTTTCATAATGGTCTCTTTAATACAAAATTTAACTTGGATCCAGTCCATTCAAGGTATGGAAAATTAAATATAGCTTAATATTTTACGGTATTATAAGATACTCAAAATATCCTTTTGTTAACTTTTAATTAAGAAAAAGTTGAAATGTATTAAAAAAAAATAAGACAGAATTCTCAAAATAAAAAGTCAAGAAATTTTTGGATAATAGCAAGGGGATTTAAACCTTTCACTACCGTATTTGGACTTTAGATTCTTGTTGTTCTTGTCCTTACATTAAAATGAAAAAGGTTGACATACTCCTAAATACCAAAAAAATGGTCCCAAAAATCGAATTTTTGAAATTTCTCAGCCCATTTTTTACCAATAAAACATTCGAGTATCCAAAAATGCTAAGTTTGATTTTGTTCTGGTCATTAGATGAACTTTGTTAACTAATATCGCAACTATGTATCCATGATGAACAGATTATGCATATAATCAAAATATAAAGTTTTAAACAAAAATATAAAGTTTTTTGCATTATAAAATTTTTTTACATCTACTAAAATTTTAAACAAGTTTGATATAATTTTTATTAAAAAATAAAAATTATATATTTTTCGACCTTTAATTGTGCAATGAAAATGAAAATTATTCAAGTTGGAGGCCATACTCTATATTTCTTTATTAGGATATTGTCCTAGCAAATAATCTATAGAGTTTTTGTTTTCAAATTTATTATTTGACCCTTTCAGGAATGTGTTGATAGATCTATTTCGGGAATTTTCTAGGTTGCCATCATCAGAACACGTTTTGAAAGCGGTAACAATCCCATGCCAAACATCAAACATTCATATAAACTAGTTTACTCACTACATGAGAACTAATATATGAGCTTGAAGTTAAAGATTATAACCATTGATCAAAAAATAAATTGAAAACTTGTTTGTTATGTGCAAGGTCCACCTCTGCTGGATATTCAATAAACGTTTTTTGTTTATTTCCTCTTTTTTATTTTTTGTTCCATTTGTAAACAAAACAGGGCGGAGTAAAAAATTTTGTTAAAATCTAATCTTTTAAATTTTTCGGAGATAAAGATTGAGTAAAAAAATCGGACTTTGTTAACAAATGTCCTTGATGGACAGATTATGCATATAATGATTTTTTTTTTGTGAAAAATATTATACTGAAAATATTTAAACAGAAATATAAAGTCTTTTTGCATTATTAAATTTGTTATATTTTTTTTAAAATGTGTACACTGTAGTGTACAAGGGTAGTCAAAGAGTTAAGAAAAAAAATCCACCTGACCATCTCTTAAGTCCACAATTCTTTAAAAACTGAATGTTATGTAAACTCCTTTTTCGGTTTAACATTTACTTATTCAAAATAAACCTACGTATGCAAGTACTGGTATTATAAGCTCCTTAACCCTCTAACTGGCAAACGATGTTTTGCAACAAAATTCATAGCATGTGGTAAACTCGAAAAACAAATAATAAGTTCTTCAACAAAATTGTTTATCGTTGCCTAATTTAGGCGATATGAGCCAAAATATTTTAGGGTGCATTTTGAAAACTAAAGTATATAAATGAGAAGTTTTGGACAAAAACTATTTCTCTTACCAAGATATAACCACACTCGAAAAACAATTTTTTTTTGTGCTCCTATTTAAGAAGATAACGCGATTTTCGCTTTTTGGAAAAAGCGAAATAAGGCGAAAAAGTAGTGAAACTTCAATTTATATTGTTAAAACTTCAACGCTTTGCTATTAATACTTAATGTCTTCTTTCTGCAAAATTTAATAAAAATCCGTCTATTACTTTATATTCCTCCTTTAGAGGAATCCTGATCCTTGGACTAAAGTAAGAATTTATTATTATATTTATTATAAAGAGTTTTTAGTCAACTTAAATTGGTTTTTTAGATTTTTGAAAACTATTTTTTTCAAAAATAATTAGTTTTTAAAATTTTACGAAATTTTGATTTTGAAGATTTCTCGCTTCCAAACCGTGGACGGCACATGAAAAATTTCTTCGCAAAATATTTAGAAAATTTAGTTTTATATCGGAATATATTAATTTCTAAGTATAAAACGCTCATTTGACGCATTTGTGGTAAATTTTATGAAGAGTGCCCTGGGGCAGACTTACCCGTTAGATGGTTAAGTATTATTAGCAAAGCCTTTTGGTTTAATCCTTGGACTAAATTAAGGACCTATTAATAAAGATAAAGCTGCAGTCTAACTTATATTTTATTATAAAGAGTTTTTAGTCAACTTAAAATGATTTTTTAGATTTTTGAAAACTATTTTTTTCCAAAAATAATTAATTTTTGAAATTTTACGAAATTTTAATTTTGAAGATTTCTCGCTTCCAAACCGTGGACGGCACATGAAAAATTTCTTCGCAAAATATTTAGCAAATTTAGTTTTATATCGGAATATATTAATTTCTAAGTATAAAACGCTCATTTGACGCCTTACCCGTTAGGGGGTTAACTATTTCGGAATATTGACAATTATTATCTTTTACATACATTTTGAATTTCTAACAATTTTAATTGATTATATTTTGTTTCGTAAGCAACAATTTTCTATTATTTTATCAAAATGAGTTATAAACTGATAATGAAATGTTAATGGGTGTATTTTATTTGTATTATTTGCTAAAATATTTTCAATGTTTTATTGTTGAGTAGAATTTTAAAATAACAATGGACTTTGACTTTTTTGTGTAAATGTTTAAAAGAAAAATTATAGAATAATTGTAAAAAATAACTTATCGCAAAGGAAAAAACAAAGTGGTCACCGATGTTATTGACGTTTCTTTAACACAATTATACTCAGAGCCTTAAAATAATTTATTCAATTACGAACATTCAATTGATATATTTTGGAGATATTAACCAACATTTATAATTAAAAAGTTACTTTTTCCATTCTTTAATACTTAAATTATATTATCTGCTTAAAATATTTAATACAAGTTCATACAGGAGTCAGTTTATGGTAAAAATTTATGGTGAAATAACTACTTAAGGGCACATCATACACCAGCTGGACAAACGAACTTTGTGGATGAATAATAGAACATTAAAGAAGGCATTCATAAAATTGACCACAAATCTGTCAAATAGAAATTAAAATATTCTGATAGAAAACAACATTTATTAAAAAAAATTTCATGTGCCGTGCTCGGTTTGCAAACGAGAAGATGTCAAAATAGAAATTTATAAAATGTAAGAAATTATTATTTTTAACCATAAAAACACTCTTTATAATGAGCTCTAATTAAGAAGCTTTAATTTTAGTAATAAGTCTGTGATTTGATCGAAAAACACACAGGATTATATCAGGATAACTTTAAAGAGCATCGCCTTAATAGTCGGATTTTTTATGAAATTTTGCAGAATTTTAGCTCTTACTCAGAGAAATACAGCCCTGAATTAGTCCACAAATGTAGATGTGGGCTCAATAAGATAGATCGGCCAGAATCTGGCATTGGGTCTTTCGATTTAAATAAAATTTTGCTAATAAAACTAATTTAGTACACTGTTATTTTAATTATCAACCTAAAATATCTAATTAAAGATTTGATTTGAATTTAATTTGTTTCTAAACAAATATTTAATTGAATCAATTAATATTTTAATTGACTTTTAAATATATAAATACATATTTTATTTTAGACGCAGTTATCATATTATTTTTTCATACACTGTATGCATAAATAGAAAATGTTCAGTATAAAATACCAAATACATTTGAAGTTACCAAACAAAACCAGCACACACACAAACCCACTCAGCATTGTAAAAAACACACATACCAACGTATAGATCACACACTTTTTTTGTGAGTATCATATTTTTTTCTTTTAGAAGTTATTTATAACTTTTTTTTCCTTCTTAATTTTAATAAAAGGTTTAATTGATAGTATCATTGCCGTAATAGGTGCAAAATCAATTAAAATATTAACTGATTCAATAAATTTTTTAATTGAAACACGTTTTTAGTTTTTTCTGTGTATAGACCGCAGTTAATTTTTTTTTAATATGTAATTGACAAATAAAGGGCGTTTTTTATAGAGGTATATAACTTTGAAATGGAATAAAACAAAGATGAGTTTTTTAAATTGACATGAAATTTTCTTTATTAGAAAGACAATCTTCTGGCATTATAATTTAAATATGACTTCTGGCATATGACCGCCACGTCTGTAGGCTAATCTGGAGATCCAATTTTCGATGACTTTCCAACATTTGTGGTTGTACATTGCCAATAACGCGGCGAATGTTGTCCTTCAACTAGTCAATCGTTTCGGGCTTATTGGCGTAAACCAGCGACTTCACTTATCACCACAGAAAATAGTCCAGCGGCGCTAAATCGCACGATCTTGGAGGCCAATTCACGAATCTGAAACTTGAAACTATGCGGTTACCAAACGTTTCCTTCAATAAATCAATTGTGGCACGAGCTGTGTGACATGTTGCGCCGTCTTGTTGAAACCACAGCTCCTGCACATCATGGTTGTTCAATTGATAAACGAAAAAAGCAGTAATCATGGCTGTATATTGGTAACCATTGACTGTAACGCTCTGACCAGCATCCTTTCTAAAGAAGTAAGGCCCAATGATTTCACCAGCACATAAAATACACCAAACAGTCAGTTTTTCTTAATGTAACGGTTTCTCAATATACACTTGAGGATTATCATCACTCCTAATACGGCAGTTTTGTTAATTGAAGAATTCATTTAATCAAAAGTGAGCTTCATCGCTAAACAAAATTCGCTTATGAAAATCGGGATCAACGGCAATCTTGTTTTGGGACCATTCACCGAACCTATGCCTTGTTAGGTGATCGTGTGGCTTCAATTGTTGCACGAGTTGGATTTGGTAAGCACGCAAGATCTTTCCGCAAAATCTTCCATAAAGTGGATGGACACATGTACAATTCCTGTGCACGATTTCGGATAGAATGATTGGGGTCTTCCTCTACGATACGCTCTACAGCAGCAATGACTTCTTCTGTACGCACTATACGACGTCTCTGTGGATGCATACTATCATTAAGAGTAAACGTGGGGCGAAAACGTTCCATAAATAATCGAATTAATTGCTCTGATGAACGATTATGTTGATAGTAAAATGGACGTAGTGCGGGATACGTATTTCGAGCAGATCAATGATTTTCAAAATAAATTTGCACAATTTGAAAGCATTGTTCAGGCGTCAATCTATTCATGTTGAAATGCCAAACCAAACTAAACATAAAGCACTTGAAAGTGTTGCCAACTTTAAGTTCTATACCTGTATAAAAACAGCCTTTACTTACTTCTATTTTTATATATAAAAATTAAAAACCATAACAACTTGGAAACAGTGTTTTATTTAATACAAAAGTAATCGTATCAATCGAATGTATTGGTCGAATGTACTGAATATGCTGTTCGAATATGGCAGATGTAACAATATATATCGGTAGCTGTATTCGAATAATGTGATAGCACTTGTAACTACCCAAATTCGGTTGGCGGCAAATTCGGTTGCAAAAACGAATCTCTTCTCTATGTGCAGCAAAAACGTTTGCTAAATATATGTAAACTAAACACAGCAGAAAAAATCTGTAATATCAACAAAATGTTTGCTAAATTTACTATAAATTTTGTTGAATGCAAATAACAGTATGTTTTACTAAAATTAGCAGAAATATTTGCTAAAAATAGTAAACTGCCAAATTCAGAAGCCCAGATTTTTATTCGTTAAAAAAGATCTAAAAAAACCATTGAAAATTATAAATTGTTTTTTGATATTTTTTACTGCTTGGCGATTTTGATTGATTCATTAGTACTCTTCAGTTAACTAAACCTTAGCTCGAATATAACCAAAATTTTGTGGATTTAATAGATTTATATTTGCTATTCTTATTTTCTTATTCTTATTTCTTATTTTCAGAAATTTTTCCTGCAATGTAATTTTTAAATAATTTTTAGTAGTTTTAGCAAAAAAATTTACAATTTTTTAATTTTTTTTAAATTTATTGTAAAAAAGTGTAAACTACTGATTCCAGAATGGCATATTTTTATTCGCACACAAAAAATCAAAAAAAAAAAACTTTGAATATTTCAGACACTTTTCTGTAATTTTGAAGAAAAATTAACTGCTTTTAGGCCAGCAGATAGTAAAACAAATTTAAGCAAAATGTATCTGTAATTATTACACTCGTAGTAATAAACCTCTAAAAATAACTTCAGCTCCTAAAAAATAGTTAAAAACGACTTTGAAGAAAAAATGCTAAAATTAGCTGATTTCTTTTTTTAGTATTTATAAAATAATAAAAGCAAAAATAAACATAAAACTGTTAGGTTTAGAAAATTTTAGTTACATTCGAAATAGCAATTTGTTCCGCTAAAAGTATCAAAACTGTTAGAAAATATTTGTAGAATAAACACAGCAGACAAAAACTGTAATACCAAAGATAAGTTTGCTATTTAAAATACATTTAAATTTTTGTTGACGCGTTCAAAAGTTATGATAATTCAAACATTATATACTTCTTCCACATTTGTTAAAAACCCGCAACTTTGAGCAGCGGGAGCAAAGTGAACTCCATATTAACTAGGAGTATGTTTATAACAAGTTCTACTAAAATCACAAGAGTTTTTTAAAATGTCCCCAATATAAAAAATCTAGTTTTCAAAAAAAAAAAAAAACTTGTTACATTTATACTGGTGGCAATATGTGTTTTGTAAGTTGCTGCCAGGGGGGTTACAGCGTAACTCGATTCGAAAAAAATTTTGAATTCGGATATCTTATAGCTTTCATAAGGAGAAAATCTGTAGAAAAGATTTTATTTTCATAATTTTTATGTATAGTGTACAAGAGTAGAACAATGAAATAGGAAAAAAGTAAAATTTTTATTAAGATTTTGTATTTACAATATGTCCAAGATTTCCGAACTAGAATTTTTTTTTCGAATCGAGTTACGCGGTAACACACCAGAATGGACATGTCCTTGTTAAAATAAGAAGGTTCTTAATAGAAAAAATTAACCGAAAAAATTAACCGACCGTAACTTATTATTGGGTAATTGGAAGTTTAGCTATGTAATACTTATATAACAGCCTAGTTTTGAGTTCATATCACCTCTTTATTCCCAAGACCAGTGGCGTACCCAGGGGGGGGCCCTGGGGGCCAAAGCCCCCCCCGAAATATTTTCGATTTTATATTTTATTTTTGTTTTGGTTAGTATGTAATAAATGAATTTATAATACTTTTTTGAGACTATAATTTTTCAAACTAATATATTAACTGAAATTGATCTATGGAAACACTACCATAAAGACCATCAAATCCGCTAGATGCTATTCAAGATTGCAACAAGGAACTTTTTCCAAACGTTTACATGTTTTTACATTTACTGATAGTAATTCCTGTTACAACTGCATCCGCGGAGAGAAGTTTTTCCACCCTAAAAAGAGTGAAAACATATTTAAGGAATTCTATGGGTGAAGCTAGACTTGGTGCTCTAGCTCTTGCATCAGTGTATCGAGAAAAGCAGGGACCGAAAATAACATTTATTTCCAAATTTTTAAACAAAAAAAGCAATTAGAAGTAAATGTCGGAAAACTGTTTCAAGCATACCATTTTGATCCTTATGAACTAGTCTATAATAAAATGCATTGCTTTTTAAAATTTTTATTTTTTTTAGCAAAAATAAAAATTTTTTTTTGATGTTTATTTTTTTGAGCAAAAATAAAAGATATTTTTTGATTTTTATTTTTTCGAACAAAAATAAAGTTATTTTTTGATTTTTTTTTTTTTTTCGAGCAAAAATAAAAGTTATTTTTGATTTTTATTTTTTCGGGCAAAAATAAAAGTTATATTTTGATTTTAATTTTTTCGAGCAAAAATAAAAGTTATTTTTTGATTTTTATTTTTTCGGCAAAAATAAAAGTAATTTTTTGATTTTTGTTTTTTCGGGCAAAATAAAAGTTATTTTTTGATTTTTATTTTTTCGAGCAAAAATAAAAGTTATTTTTTGGTTTTTATTTTTTCGGGCAAAATTAAAAGTTATTTTTTGATTTTTATTTTTTCGGGCAAAAGTTTTTATTTGATTTTTATGTTTTCGAGCAAAAATAAAAGTTATTTTTGATATTTATTTCAATGTCTTGAGTTGAAATTCCATAAGTTATAATTTTTTATTTTTATAACGAATAAATAACAAATAACGCAGTTATATTATATATATATAATATATAAATATATACATATAATATATAAATTTTATGGTTGCCTTTTGTAATATTTTCGAGTTTTATAATCAGTAAAACTTATTTTTAATATGACGATTTTTTTGAAGAATTCTTGTTTTAAAAATGACGAATTTAATTTCCAAAAATTGGAACACTGCTCGTACAAATAGAGATGTTTGTCTTGTAGTTAGATACTTAAAAAATGTATAATAATATATATTAATACAGTTATCACAAAAAATAACATTGCGAAATATTTGCTGTATATCTATCATCACTGAAAATCATAATTACAAAGCTAATAACTTTTATTTTTGGTAAAAAAAATTAAAACCAAAAAATGACTTTTATACTTGCTCGAAAAAATAAAAATAAAAAAAAAACCTTTTATTTTTGCTCGAAAAATTAAAAATCAAAAAATAACTTTTATTTTTGCTCGAAAAAATAAAAACCAAAAAATTACTTTTATTTTTGCTCGAAAAAATAAAAATCAAAAAATAACTTTTATTTTTGCTCGAAAAAATAAAAACCAAAAAATAACTTCTATTTTTGCTCAAAAAAATAAAAATCAAAAAATAACTTTTATTTTTGCTCGAAAAAATAAAATCAGAAAATAACTTTTATTTTTGCTCGAAAAAATAGAAATCACAAGGCCCCAAACATGCTCTACCAACAACTACAACAACATTCCCTTTATTTAAATGCATTGCTGATGGGGAAGACATTGTACAAACGATAGAAAATAAAGAAAACCAAGAGATAGCTAGAAATAAATTCACGCAGATCATAAACAATTATTTAAATAGATCAAAACTAACGCAAAGGGAAAAATTTACACTAAGCACAGTGGGTCAGGCGAAAAGATTTTTAGACAAAAATAAAGATATACTTATTCTCAATGCAGATAAAGGTAACAAGACAGTGGCTATGGACAAAAATGAGTATGAAAGTAAAATGAAGAACATTATAGGCGATATGTGTACTTATACACGATTAAGAAAAGATCCAACTTCGATTCTACAAAATAGAAATAACACCTTAATAGAAAAATTATTTAATTTAAATATAATCGATAGGAAAGAAAAATATAGGTTGATTAATAACACGGCAATAGCGCCACGGATATATGGGTTACCAAAACCCATAAAGAAGGTACACCACTTCGACCAATTTGCTCTTCTATTAACTCTCCAGCTTATGGACTATGCAAATATATCGTGGATATATTGAAAAATTTGACAATGCAGTCAAAATACAACGTTAAAGATGCTATTCAATTTAAATCACGAATTAACAACACTACTATCGAAAAAGATGAAATTATGGTATCCTTTGATGTTATCTCCTTATTTCCAAGCATACCTGTGAATCTAGCCTTAAAAACAATTGAAAGAAAATGGAACGAATTAGAAA
Organism: Delia radicum; assembly: GCA_021234595.1. NCBI lineage: Eukaryota > Metazoa > Arthropoda > Insecta > Diptera > Anthomyiidae > Delia > Delia radicum. Next base: position 92,648,327 of record CM037854.1, on the reverse strand, counting down.
AACATACCAAAATACCTAAACAACTTTTTATGGAAATTTTAACATTTTGTATAAAGGAAAATAGATATTTTAAGTATAATAAAAACATATACGAACAACGTAAAGGCATGCCAATGGGCTCACCAGCATCACCTGTGATTGCAGACATTATTATGGAGGAACTTTTGGATTATTCGATGCAAAATATGAAAATAAAACCAAGGATGTTTAGCAAGTACGTAGATGATCTTTTTGCTATTATAAAAACGGATGCAGTCAACGATACGTTAAAAATACTCAACTCATTCAACAGACAAATTCAATTCACTAAGGAGGAAGAAGTTGATAGAAAATTACCGTATTTAGATGCGGTGGTAATAAGGAATGGACATACACTGAAAATAAATTGGTATCAAAAATCCACAGCCTCAGGAAGACTGATAAACTTTTATTCCAAACACCCAAGAAAAACCATTATTAATACGGCCACAAATTTCATTACAAGAGTTCTAGATATAAGTGACGCAGATTTTATAAAGAAAATATAAACATAATAACAGAAACGTTAAAGAAAAATGAGTTTCCAACAAAAACGATCAAAGAATTAATAAAATATGTTAACTCAAAGAAAAACACACATACTATAAAAGAGGCTAAAACACCAAAAATATATAAATCAACAACTTATATACCAGGTTTGTCAGAAAGAATGAGAATAACTAATATTTATGATAATGAAAAATATGAGCTAGCTTTTAAAACAGGCAATTCTGTGGAAAAATTGTTTAGTAAAACTAAAACTAAAGTTGATAAGGAAGATAAGTCTAACCTTATCTATGAAATAAAATGCAACGGGGATGGGAACACCCCATGTGAAAAGGTATACGTTGGCACTACCAAGACAAAATTAAAGACAAGATTAGCGTCACACCGGTCTGATCAAAAAGCCATAAATAAACCATTAGAGCAAAAAACAGCTCTTGCTGCCCACTGTGTAATAAATAATCACAAACCAAACTTTGAGGATACTAGGATCATACAAGAAGAACAAAACTATAAAAAGAGATTTATGTTGGAGATGCTACACATAATTGATGTCGCCCCTCAAAAACGACTCAATTATAAGAGAGACACAGAAAATTGTGCTCAACTTTATAGACATACATTAGAAAAACACAAAAGACTTAAACAAAAATTAGTTGACAAGAACTGACAGCAAAGTTAAGAGGTTGCAACTCAACAAAAGTTTATATATTTTTGTTTTTAAAAAGTAAATATATATTATTGTTAAAATTTGTGTATTTAATAAATAATGATTGTGTATTTATTTTTGTAATTTACATCAGATTTCCAGATGATGATCTACGAGATAGATCGAAATATCGAAAAATGAATAAAATATTGTGATAAAAATTTAAAAATTAAAAACTTGGTGTTTTTATTTAACTTTTTATAATTTTTATGCAACAATTTTTCAACAACATCTGACCTTAAGCCAAACCTAAAATTCACCACATCAAAAAATAATTTTAACTTTTGCTCGAAAAATAGAAATCAAAAAATAATTATAACTTTTGCTCGAAAAAAATAAAAATCAAAAAATAACTTTCATTTTTGCTCGAAAAAATAAAAATCAAAAAATAACTTTTATCATCTGGCTTTTATGAAAAAGGAATAATTTTTACGGTCCCTGGAGAAAAGGTTGAACCTGAGATTGACACTTTTATGAAAAAAAATCGTTGAATTAATTTTAAGAGCTTTGTTAATAGTATATAAGGATCTTAATTAATATGATAGCTCACTTTAAAAATCAAAATAAAATTATTTAATTGATACATAAATTTGTTAAATATTTCAAAAAAAAAAACTTGTTTGTAGATATAAAAAACTAAAAAAACAAAGACATGTCAAAACATTTTTGCTTCAAAATTGCTATCATAACTGGGTATAACGTCAATGGTAACTTTCCCATCCAAAACTTATTTAACAGATACAAAATATTAGTATCCGACCGAACTAATTTTTTCGGCCGAAGCTGAACTTCGGCCATAATATCAATGTTCGGCCGAAGCCGAAGCTGAACTTTTTGTTTTAATAAAAAAAAAAATATAAATTGTTTTTTTAGATCAATAAATTTAAACCAAAATTATATGCTTTTCAAACAAAAAAAAATTAAAAAAACAAAAATTGGGCCCCCCCCCCCCCGAAACAAAATCCTGGGTACGCCGCTGCCCAAGACAATATAAATTCTCCAGTCATCTTATATTTGTTTTCATCAAATGTTAGATGTGTTTAGCCTAGAGTTAATTCCATGTTAGTTTTTCAGAAAAGATAGCGTGTCTAAGTAGCGTATATTTTTGTTTGTTGTTAATTTTGAATTAGCCTACGCATTTATATCTACGCACTTTACTTCATACTCGTATATGTATGACAAGTGATTAATTCGATTGGTAACTAGGTAAAATAAAAAAACTTTTGAAAAGGTTCTTTTACTACCATGTTTAGTTTTTGCTATTATTATTATTATATAGATATTTATAATTGTGGTAAATAAATAGAAATGCGGTAAAAATTAACTGGTGGTCAAATAGGAAGAAACATTTTATTTGTATCAATGTAATAAAACTGAAATTTTTATTTAACCAACATTTTATAAACTTAATATTTATGCATATTTGAAATTTTAGTAAAACTTGGTATAAACATTCTCCTAGCCAATATGTTGTTTACGTATTTTTTGTTTTTCCAAAATTCGTTATGGTTCGCTTTCGGTTGCTGCTGAAAATTCGGTGTTTTTAACAAATATATGTAAGAAATATACATTGTTTTAATTATCATAACTTTTGAACTCGTCAACAGAAATTTAAAATTTTGGTGTGATTTTAAAGTTCAAATCCACTTCTTAAAACAGTGCTGCACAATAATTTTTTTTTTTTTTTGCGAAAAGGATAACGAAATTGTAAAAAGTTAAATTATTTGCATATATCTCAAAAACACAATTTTCAATTTTTATGAAGTTTATTTATTTTCCAGATTAGATCTGGTCGGATTTAAATCCGATAAGATATGACTTTTGTGATGTCCTTATGCCCATATCTGATCAGATCTAGTACCAGATCTGTTCCTATCTGGAGGGATCTGGGAAAATGTATTTAGTACCAGATCTAAGCCCTTTGAGCCGTTTTGAAAGGCACCAAAGCAAAGTGCGATATATCACAAAATTTTTGGAAATAATTCGTCCACTTATTTCCAATTGGAATGAGATTTGGAAAAATTTTGATATATTTTTTTTTAAATTGTGAAGATATAGAAGACATTTACGATTAACACTAAATGGCACGTAGAATGTTGATGAAAACCGTAGTGGGTCAGAAAATGCATTCCATTCATGCTAGTGTCTAATAACTGTGTTTTTTTTTCTAATAGTCAAAGTAAATTATCATATAAAAATTATAATTTTTCTGTTAATTTAGAGAAAAATTTGTCATGATCTCAAACCGCACGAATAAAATCTCACATTGTGATATTCTTTTATTTGATTTCATAAATAGATATTTCTCGATACATTGAGAAAAACTTTCTGGGTGTTCGGCTTAAAAGTTAACCAAATTCAAAAAAATTTCAGAAAATCGCAAAGTTTTGGGACGTTTGTAATAAAAATGAAATATTATATGAATTTTTGTTTTTGAAACAGTTTTTCTTAGACCAGGATTCATCTTAATCGAGTTCATATTAACAGATGTTTTTAACATTCACTTTTACGCAAACCGAGAGTTCGTGTTAACCGTGTTCGTCTTAAACGACTTTTACTCTAATTAAATAGTTTGCATTGTGTATGTAAAAAATAAACAAATTTTAAATATCATATTAAAAATTAACAAATTTTGCACCACTTTCTTGATGCAAAAAGTGTGTAAAAAAATGTTGATACTCCAAAGATAAATTATCCAAGCAATGTATAATCTATAATCTAGAATTGTTCGAAAAATGTATCTTGTTTTCGCATAAAAACTGTGTATTCTTGTTTCGATTTTAAGTTGACTTTAGTTAATATTTTAGGCCTTAGTCAAAATTTTTTTTAGATTTTGAAAAATGCCATTTCACTTTTGAATTCTCGATGCTAATTTGGATAAAAAAAAAAATAAAATTCTCGTTGCACAATTTTGAAAAAAAAAAATATATTTTCTTTTTGTATTTATCGAATTATCTTCCAATATAAATGTATACGATTTTTTTAACAAATTAATTTTTATTGTGTTGTTATTTTTTAGTTTATTTTAAGAAAACGTTGAGACGTACATTTTTGAAAAGATATCAAAAATTACTTTGTATTTTCTCTAAGCAGTACTATTTAAAATAAAATTTTTGACATATAAATTATGAAGTGTTTTTCGACCTTTAAAATGATTGAATTTATTAAATAATTGAGCTCTATGTACCAAAACGTATAAAATGGTAAAAAAAAAAGAAAAAAATAGTGAAATATATTTAATAAAATTAAATTAAAAAAACGTTCAAAGTGGCCATGGTTCTTTCTGTATATTAAGGAATAAACTAAAACTAGCTTTCTTAATATTTTCGAAATAGCTTTTAAGTAAAACTACATTAAAAACATTTCAAAAAAAAAATACAAGGACGAAGTCAGAATCCAAGAGGGTAACCTTAATATGATGTAAATTCCAAAAAAATTAAAATTCTTTGGAAAATTTCCTTAATCCAGTTTATATATATGTTATCAATAACATATATAAAAATTCAAATTATACCATGGTGGATATTCTTCAAAAGAGGGAAATTTAAAAAAAAAAAATAAATCTTAGGAAGGTTTAATCCAGTTTTTATATATGTTATTAGAAAGATATCAGAAAGTTGTGAAAAACTTGCAAGGACAACAAACTGAACAATGAGAGTATCCATCAAAAGAGGGAAATTTAATTCTTAGGAATAATTATCCCCCTATAATCAGGACACAAGCACTTCAAAATAAACCATGAGTGTATCCTTCAAAAGACGGAAATTTAAAAAAATATTAAAAATATTAGAATAATTTACTAAAAAACGATATAAGAAAGTTTCAAGAAAATTTCAAACACGAAATCAGAACACAAGGACATCAAACTGTCCTTCCTTCTAAAGAGGAATATTTGAAAAAAAATTATAAACTTAAGAAAATTTCCTCACTCCAGTTTTTAAATATGTTATCAAAAAATATATCGCTGATTTGCGAAAAAATATTACAAGGATGAAATAAGGAACAACGGGGGTATCCTTGAAACAGGGAAATTTAAAAAAAAAATAAAACTTAGGAAAGTTTCCTCACTCTAGTTTTTATATATGTAATTAACAAAGATATCAGAAAGATGTGAAAAAAATTTCAAGGAGGAAATCAGGATACAAGAATATCAAACTGAACCATGTGTATCCTTCGAAAAAAATATTAAAAATCTTAAGAAAATTTCTTAACCATTATGGTGTCCCATAAAAATAAATTTGTCACAACACCGCCCAGTTTTATTAAAAATGGTTCCAAATGGATGAAATTATTTTTTTTTTTTTAAACGTAATTGTCCCATTTTGGAAAAATTGTATATTATTATAAGAAATTCCCAAAATTTTAAATTTCGAAAAAAAAATATACTTTTTATTTAATTTATTCATTTAAAATACTGAAATCTAATCAGATATGGAATTCTGACTTCAGCAAATATCATTAACCCACTTTAGCCAAGAATCCAAAATGACCCACGAAGTTGATAAAAATGCAGAAAACATATTTTTTAAAATTAATTTTAAAGATTTTTTAAAAAAGCTTAATTTACATTTCCCGATTGCTATTTTTATAATATAATACATAGTAAGAATAAAAAATTAGAAAAATGATAATTCGAGTTTGCATTTGGATCGACTCCTTTTCAGGTCATTTTATGAAAATAGCTTATTTTGACAAAAATTTTACAAAATTTTAATGCTCTCGCCAAAGTCTGCATAATTTTCAGAAAAATATAACTTAAATTTATTAAGACTATAATCATCTTTACTGTTATTTAAAAATATTTAGCCCTTAGTGGCCTGGGGACAAAAAATATGACTTCAAGATTGTAAAGTTTTTACATTCATAAAAAAAAATCAACTTGATGAAATAATTATTTTATGTAACTGGATCGATATAGGGTTAATTTTTAAACTTTTGGCCAAAAAAATAACCAAGAGGAAATTTAATTTTTTTAATAGTAATATTCTACAGTAATTAAATAAAAATTAATTACGATTGTCATTATCTAACGGTTGCAAAACACTTTCTAGCATAATTTTTTTAATTTTCTGAAAAATATCATTTGCTTTTGATAAGACTATAAGTATATTTAATTTTTTTCCAAAACTCTTTAACCCTTATCAGCCCTGGACAAAAAGAACCCATGGAACTTAATTTAAATTACGAATTCAAGATTATAAAGCCTATATATACCTCCGTATATATGTTATTAAAAAAGATTTTATAAAGTTGTAAAAAAATGTCAAGGATGAAATCAGAACACAGGGACATCAAACTAAACCATGGGGGTATTCTTCAAAAAAAGGAAATTGCAAAAAAAAATAAAATCTTACATTGATAAATATAAAATTGTAAAAATAGCCGAAAAAGTTACTAAAAATTAGTTAAAAATTACCTTGCAGAAAAAACTGCTAAATTTAGCAAAATTTTTTGTAATATATTAATAAAACAAGAACAACAAAAATAAATCTGACCTAACCACGTGCTTGATTACTAAGAAGACAAGAATGGAGCAAAATTGATGACTAATAGGTTTTTTGTTAAAGTTCTGCCTATTAAGGAGGCTCTAGCTTTTCTAAAACTTCGGGTTCTGATGAGATCTTTAGCCAGATCGAAATACTAGTATCAACCTAGCTAATATGTTTGATTTGCTTTATTTTTGTAAATATACGGAGGTTGAAAGCTCGTTATAAATTGAAAATAACATAAAAATAATCTCGATGTATATAAAAACAAAAACTAATATAACTGTAATAAATCTGTTAAATTTTAAAAATTTTAGTTGTTAGCATAAACTTTTACTAAAATTGTGTACACTTTAAAAAGCAAACAAAAACTGTACTAATAAAAAATGTTTTATAATATTTACCACAAATTAGTAGCATGCAAATAACAGTTTATTTCGCTAGAATCAACAGAAACTTTAACTAAAATATTGTAAATTGCTGATTTCATTAGACCAGACTTTTATTCGCATTAAAAAACTAAAACAATCCGTAAAAATTTTATTTTTTTTAATTTAATTTTTTGTCTACTAATAATTAGTAAATGTTATACTGATTTTAGCAAATTATTTTGTTACTTTCAATTAACAAAAATTTAGCTCAAATATAAGTAAACATTTGTAAATTCAACAGGCTTAATTTTGCTATTCTTATATTACTAATATTTAGTGAAAAATCTGGTAATTTTAGCAGTTTTTTCTGCAAGGTAATTTTTAAGAAATTTTTAGTAGCTTTGTTTGCTAGTTTTACAGGTTTATTTCTACGTGTGTAGGAAAGTTTCCTCACCCCAGTTTTTATATATGTTATTAACTAAGATATCAGAAAGTTGTGAAAAAAAATTCCAAAGACGAAATTAGGATACAAGGATAGCAAACTGAAGTATAATTTCTAAAATGCCTTTTTGCCTCGGAGGCGATGTTTACAAAGTAACTCAGCTCACATAATACGCTAGCTAATTTCAAATCAAAGTGTGAATGTCAGACGCAAAAAACAAACATTTAAAAAAAAATGTACGACAATTCCTTTTAAGTTTGTGATGTTCGTATCCCGTTTTTGGTGCGTTGACATAAACTTGGTTTACCTCAAGTTATTTATTATTACACCGGTTTTCAAATACTGTTCTCATAACTCAATTCCATTAAACCCCGCAAAACCCCTATGGAAAAAAACTGCGAATATTTAAAAACTTTACACGTCAAAGGCCTTTAGGTATAGTCAACCTAGCCCTATCCATTGTTCCTCTCAATTCATAAAACCTTGCGCAATAAGAGGCATATAATATTGGTTTCAAAAGGTGTCGAAAATTTTTCAAGTAGATCATATATTGTTTTTTCAACACAGTTAATGATAGTATATTGATATGTAAAAATTCTTGGTTCTCAAATGGTTTTGATTTTAGAAGTTTTCCAAATTAGCAGACAAATGTTCATAGAGTCGATTTGTCTGTTGTATGTAATGTCTCGGTTTGAGTTAAGTCAATTATCGTTTTTTTTCACGGATAACTGAAGATTTGGTTGATGCCAATGAAACCTTGCCGAAAACAAAATAATTGTATTTTTAATACAAAAATTTTAAAATTTTTGTACGAGTATCATAAATATTTATGAAATTACTACATTAAACGAAAATTTATAAAACGTATTACTGTGGTTCTCTGGATGTAGATTAAATTTAATCAAATTATGTCTGAAACTTTATTGTTACTATTTCTACTATATCGACAACCTTGAGCAATATCTAGCTTTTTTTTTTAACATTCGATCATCTGGGAATTTTATTTTCTAATCTTTATTATTATGTTATCATATAACATGGACATTAACTAATAATTGTTAAGTAGTAAGTAATTTAAAGCAACAACAAAAACTACTATTAACATTACCCGCTAAAATTATTGAGATATTGAAAACATTTGTGTTAATTTTCATAGTTCAATTGAAATTCGAACGCGAAATAATAATCATTATTTTATTAAATTAAATTTACAGTTATAAGTTTTGTTTTTATTTCCATAAACCATGAAGATAACAGTAAATGCATTCGATGTCAAGCCCTTAGCCCAATAAAAAGAAAACAAGTATTTTTTTTTGAATATTTACGGTTACAGGTTCACTGTCAAGGTTAAATATTCAAACAAAAACAAAAAAACTGTAAATATTTAATAAGACAACCCAACCACATACAGATGTTGTTCTATGTATTTTTGAATTCAGCTCAACTCGTCTTTTGGTATTTTCTTTTAAAACAAACAGGTTATTTTTTATATAATATTTAATTATTTTTAATAGTTCAGTTTGAAAAATTAATAAATTTTGCGAAAAATAGCTTTGTTCTAAAGTCAGTTGTTTATTCTTTTTATTTCTAAAATCAGTTTTAAATTGTTTTTTTATTATTTCAATGAAATGCAATTAAAATTAATTATAAAATATTAATATGCACTAGTAAGAATACAATTTGATCAAAGTTGATCAACGTTCGTCCAAAGAGCAGAACAGTAAAATTTATTGCTTACGTTCGACTTTAAATTTCATATTAAGAGTCGACTTTGATTGCCTTTACAAAAATCTGGATATCATGCTAAATTTTTCTAATTAGGACGATACAAATAACACATTTATGTTGGCTATATTTTTTTGTATTTTATCAATTGAAGGGCTTATTGTAAAAACTTGATAAGCCACATTTATTGATTTATGGATTTTCGCTGTTTTCTAGATATCCATTGATTAACATTTGATAGAATTCTTGCTTAAATACTAATTACAAGTGCAAAGAGTATAAACTTCCTGCAAAAGTCATATGTTTAGCGTTTTTCAACTTTTAAGAGGCGAAAATAAACTAAAAATAATATGTGGCTTATCAAGTTTTTACAATAAGCCCTTCAATTGTATATTTAAATCTTTACAAGGCTCGCGTATGCGTATTATAGGCTAAATCTAATTATTAAGAATAATCTAAGGTAATTGTTAGTTTTATATAGTTATGTATGAGATAGTTTAGTAGCTTAACACCTGTTATTATTCTCAGCGCTGTTTGGTATTATTTTGTTAAATATTGAATATTTTTATTAAGATACAGTCATAGATAAAAATAGCAGAAAAAGCTACTAAAAATTTGTTAAAAATGCTCTTGCAGAAAAAAATGCAAATTTTTTTTGCTAAATATTAATAAAAAATTTTTCTTATATTCGATGTGAATTTTAGTTAATTTAAAATATCATTTTAGTCAAAAACTTTTACTAAATTTTTGTAGACTCAAAATAGCAAACAAAAACTGTAATATTAACAAAATTTGTTGTTATATTTACCACAAATTTAGTAGAATGCAAATAACAGTTTATTTTGCAGAAATTTTTGCTAAAATATTGTAGATTGCTGAGTTCATAAAGGCAGATAAACCCATTTGCATTAAAAAAAAAACTTTCATAATTTCACATTTTTTAATGATTTGTTTGTCTACTAATATTAGTAAATGTTTTTTACTGATTTTAGCAGATTATTTTGTTACTTTCAGTAGGTTGGTACAACTGAACATTAGTTTTCAGTACTAAGTTCGCTTAAATGAACTGAATTTTAGTTGCAACACCCAAAATATTTAGAAATCTTGGTACCATTAAAATACACTTTCAATTCGGTTGTCACCTTATTTCTCTGTGTGTATAAGTAAATATTTGTAAATTCAACAGATTTATTTTTGCTGTTCTTATATTACTAATATTTACTCAAAAAATCTTTAATTTGAGCAGTTTTTTCCACAAGAACATTTTTAATAATTTTTAGTAGCTTTTTTTTTGCTATTTTTATTATGAGTTTTATATGAGTGTAGTTTTAAACATCAAAATTTGGTAAGGACATTTTATAATCCCCTTCTAAATGTCGTCCCTTTGGCTAGAAATTAAAAGGATGTAAAAATAAAATATTATGAATCTCTTATTTATATTTAGAATATACATGACCTTGAAAGCCCTACTTAGAATAATTTAACAAGGGAAATCTGTTGGGTGTTGCCTACAGATTTCGTTGAAATTTGTGTATAAGGTAGAGAAGATGAAAGTAATAAAAAAAATTGTTAAGCAATTGCATTTTTAGGGGGTAGAGAGTGATTTCAAAGTTGTTCAAAACATTTTTACTTTTTTTTTGTATACCAATGGAAAGGTCATCCAATTATATTTCATTTTCTTTTAAGTAAATCACGTGAATTGCGATTGAGTGTAAGCACAATTTTTGTGGTGAAAAGGTATTATTGAGGCAAAAAACCATTTATATAGAAAAAAAATGTAAAATGGTTAAAAAATTGTTGAGGTGAGAATAAAATATTGTTCACCTCTAAATGTCTGGTAAAAAAAAATATTACACAATTACCAGAAGATTGCAATTTAATATACTCCAATTTATATGGAAAACCACGTTTTTACTCATTACGTTTTAACCGCTAGACCGATTTCGCTCAATTTCAATACGAAGATGCTCGAAGGGATAATCATAAATTAACAAAAAAACTGAGCAGCCACGAATGTATCTTCGAGCCGAATTTAAAATCATCATTTTTAAAATGGCATTTGCGAAGTTTTTATAAATAGAAAATTATGATCAATATTTTTTTTAAAGCTAAGTTTCTCCTAATTTTATTTGTTGCCAATATTGGCATCTTTAAATGAGTACAAATATTTAAAAAAAATATTTTAAAGACTTAAACCTTAAAGTCCTTTTTATGAAATTCAGACATGATGGCGAAACACTGAAAACGCAGTTTAACTATACATGGTCTGCAGTTTTGCGGCTATAATGATTTTTCTATGTGTGGAGAAAAAAAATGGAATCTGTTGCTGGGTGTTTTCATAAATATGATGGATCTTTTCTTTTCTCTGATTCTAATAAACTGAAAGTGGTTTAAATCGGATTTGTATGTCAAACGTTACAAATTTATCTCGGCAATAGCTTATTGAAAAATAAATATTTATATATAGTAATTTTATATTTAATATCAAAAGTTTGCTATTGTAAATATAACAAATAGTCATATATCAGGCAATACCAATGAAAGTATTATTTTTTTCTGACCACGAATGAATGTGTTAAATTTAAGTTAGAAGTAGTACGTGTTTTAAATTAGATATGAATTGTAAACGTTCTGGATTTCACTTTCATATTCTAAACTGAAAATCCAAAATTTTAAGCTCTACTGAGCTGCATTCAGAGAATTTAATTTAAACAAAAACTAATACAACTAACTAATATTTCAGATAATGGTCTTTCAAATCTTACTGAACTTATATTCTGCTAGTAAATATGGAGTTTACATAATTTTCTTTATCCAAAATTCGTTACAGTTTGCTTTTTATCGCTGCTCATAGATGGGGGTTTTAAGCAAATGTGTAAGAAATATACGGTGAAATTATAAACTTGGTGTTGTTTTACGGATTGAATCCACTTCAAGTTCGAGGCCATACTCTATATTTCTTTATTAGGATATTGTTCTAACAAATAATCTATAGAGTTTGTACAAAAGACAAAGTACGGTCTTGTTTACTCCCCCTCTACATCTTGTTTTTAAACAAAACAAAACAAGTGTGAAGATAAAAAGGAGAAAAAACAAAAAGTGTGTATTATATATCTACCAAGGGTAGAGGGCGCACATAACAAACAAGTTTTCAATTTATTTTTGATCAATGGTGATAATCTTTAACTTCGAGCTCATATATTAGTTCTCATTTAGAGGGAAAACTAGTTTATATGAATGTTTTATGTTTTGCATGGGATTGTCACTTCTTTCAAAACGTGCTCTGATGCCCATCATCAACCTAGAAAATTCCCGAAATAGATCTATCAACACATTCCTAAAAGTGGTCAATTAATAAATTTGAAAACAAAAACTCTATAGATTATTGTTAGGACAATATCCTAATAAAGAAATATAGAATTTGAATAATTTTCATTTTCATTGCACAATTATTTTTAATAAAAATTATATCATTCTTGTAAATTAAATCCACTTCTTTAAACAGTGTTGCACAAAATGATTGTTTTAACCGAAAAAGATAACGAAAGTCAAACAATTCTTTTGTTCGCGAATATCGCAAAAGCCCATAATTAATTTTTCTGAAATTTATTTTGAAATTAAATCAAGTAGTTATCACATACAACATATACAAATTGGAAATCAGAGGCATTCTAAAATAAACGTAATTCTGTCGAAGATATTTTTGTTATTTTATATAAATTTAAATATATTCACATAGTACCCTACTACAAATTTCAATATTTCTTGACAAGCGTAGAAAAATCGAATTGCATGTTAAACAGCAGACCGCATGTAGCTAAACTGGGTTCTCAAATTTTCGTTATCATATCATATGTCCTTTCAAAAGAACATTTAAAGTTAAATTTTTAAGCAAATTATTTAAATAGTTGTACTAATTAAAAGATGGCAATATGGATGTAATATGAAAGATAATAATCTCTGCAATTCGACAAAATTATTAGTCAAAATATTTCAGGAATTAAATTTTTAAAACGCCCTTTTTAAAATTTGATCCTTCAAAATCCTTGATGTTAAAGGTTCGACTGTACTGTATTATGTGCTAAAATTGCAGCCGTCTAGCTTTATTAGTTTAGCTATTAAAAAGACTTTAAATAGTCATGTACAAAAAAAATTAAATATATTTATATTAAATTTTTTACACACGATTTTTTGGTTTTACAGGGCTAATTCAAATGTTTGTTATTGCCAAACTAATAATGAAATATAAGTATGACTCATTCCATATAAAACCATCAAAAAATATAAAATTATTGAACTCGACCCCCTTCAGTGTTAACCAAACTTCTATTGATCCAAAGTGACACATCTGTGATAGGTCAAAAGGAGGCACGTCGAAAAACTGGTATAAGACGAAGACTTCGGTGTATCAAAGAGTGGCAATTTCAGCAAAATATCCAACCACGGGATTGGGATTATTTAAATGGTGGCAAAACTTTGGCTGGTGTATTCTAGATATATCATGTAACTCGAGAAAAGCTTAAGTAACACTAAAGCGGACCAAAGTAACTTGGACTGTAACAGTAGAAATACTTGAACTGGTGCAAAATAATTAACTGTGTATAAAAAGTATCAATCGATGCAGAATGTTGTTTAAATTTTTTCATAGTTAAACAACTTTAATTATAGTTTAAATAACTGAGACCACATACTACACGAACAACGTATATTAAGAGCAAAACTTTTGTTCCTCCTCAAGAAGGTATAAAATCAAAATTTTATTTAATTTTTAAAATCTTTTCATTTTCCAAAAATTATAAAAATTTGAATATCAAATATTTTTAACTTGAAGATCTGTAAATTTCAAGTTCATGATAAATTCCCATTTTCTCCATTTAACCCTTAAATGTCCTCTGTATCTTTAAAGATAATTAAAATGAAAACTTCACTAGGGTGTTTATAAAACCCAAAAGATCTTTAATAAAATACATGTTTTAATAAATATTTATAATTGCCCCTTTTACTAATCCTGAAAGCCGAAAATATTAAAATGTGCGGAATTAATTAAAAACTCAAAATTGAGGATTTTTATGATATCGAAAAATGGGGAAAAATAATTTTAGAAAGTTGAAATAAAATAAATAAGTATTTAGAGGCAAATGTAAGCTTTCAAATTATATATATATTTTTTTTTTCCCTTAGCACTTAATTTTTCTGGCCCTATGTTCCAACTAGGAATCCCAGGAATCTATATATATACATATATACTTAATTTTTGTGTAACGGGCACTTCAAAATATTAAAAATTTTGATTATAAAAAGCATAAAAATAATATTTTAGTTTTTGTTTATTTAGCTTTTTACACCATTTTATTCAAATCGACGCTGTTGGGCATTTAAGGGTTAAACAATAAAATCGTATTCCAGAAATGGGTTTAATTTTTCTTTAATCATTTATTATATGAAGGAAACAAAGTTCAGTTTTTATTTAACATTAACTTTAACAACCAATCCATACATTTTTTGTTTTTAATTATGACAGCTTAACAAAATACTAACCCCCGTATTCATAAAAATATTAAACAGAATTTCTAATATATTTTAGTTAAAACAAAAGTATTTGTCTTAAAACTGTATTCAAAAACGAATACTAACTTTTACAAAAGGTTTAAGATAGGTATTTTAAGCTAATATTCGTTTATGAATACAGTTTCAAAGCTTAAAATGTGTTTTAACTAAAATGTATTTGAAATTTAAGTTTTAATTTTTTTATGAATACGGCGTTATTATTTTGTAGTTCTAATGAGAATGACAAACAAATGGAATGCTCTCATAATCAGTTTTACTCATGCCTTAAAAGAATTGATTAACACAAAGAAACTATAAAAAATGTGAATACGATTAAAAAGAGTTGCCATGTTGTTTTTAGAAAATCCACTGAAATATCAAATAGTAAGTCGTGAGAAGTATTAAAGTATAATGAGCAAAATATAAAACACTCACCAAATGAAAAGCTGACTAACTATTGTGTGAAATAAAAAATTTTATAACGATTGTATTTAAACAGAGACTTAAAAGAACTAAATATTCACAGCATATATTTTTGGATGTGATTTTTATTTTGTAAATATGATTAAAATTAATTAAAAAAAATGTATATGATGCAACAAAGTGTATCAAATATGATATAGCCTTATATCTAATTAAAATACCATTTGATCCGAAAAATGGTGGATCGTATTCTATATAAATTTCTTATATTACATTGAGTTTGATATAATTTGATACTATTTAATCAAGTGAAAATAAATTTGTTTAATTTGTATACAGGGGGCTAGATATTATGATCCGATTATTCAGAGCCCAACAGTCAAAAATTTTTGCTGAACAATCAAAAATTTTTCTTATTAATAGAACATTTTTGGTCTTCAAAGTTTAGTAACGTCATGATGCTTGTTAGGAAAAGACCGTAGCCACGTGATTGATTACTAAGAAGACAAGAATGGAACAAAATTGATGCTTAAAAGTCTTTTTGTTAAAGTTCTGCCTATTCTGGAGGTTCAAGCTTTTCTAAAACTTGGGGTACTAATGAGATCTTTAGCCAGATCGAAATACTACACTGATAGAAATTTGTGCATAGTATTAATGAATTCCTTCATTAATCCAATGAATGTTTTCATAAAAAAGTCCCCAAAGAAACGTTTCATTGAGTCAATGAAAGGTGTTTCATTAAATCAATTTTAATGAATGGTTTCATTGACCCACTGAAATTTCATAAAGTATATGACATTTTTTTCATTAATCCTATCATAATCGTTATAAAAGTTGCATGTGTTTAATGAATAAAATTCATAGTTTGTATGAAATATTTTCTTTGATATGATTATTTAAGCATAGCATTAATTTGGTGGTTATTTAAGCATAGCATTAATTTGGTGGTTATTGAGAAATTATCATTCGTTTATATTATTTATAAGGTCTTTATAGGATCTATAATATATTTTTATAAAAAAAAGAAATCTAACAGGAAAGGATTTCCCGGGGCCACCCACCAATGTAGCACAGTGGGGAAAATTCTAGTGTTTCTCAACATATTTGCTAAAGCTCATAAATTTTGAAAATAAATTTTTTTTATCCATAAAAAGAAATATTTTAATTATTGTACTTTTTTTTAAATTATGTACTTTAATGATTGAAAAAATCGTTTAAAATATAATTAACAGGCATTAAAATATTAAAAGCTGAACTAAAAAGAACAATTTTTATTTAATTATGTTTTTCTTTACATTCAATCTTTCTTTACATTTTTTATAATTTGTGTTAAAAGATGACATATTTTCTTATATGTCGGTACAAAATATGTAATTTTTTATCGGAATTCTGTAGAACGATTGACGATTATAGTCCACTTTTTGTAATTAAATTACGACCATATTGGATAAAAATGTTCCATATTGTTAACAATGTTGTTAAAAAAACAAAATTTATTATCGTTAAGCTTAACGTTTTTGTGTAACATTGTCAAAACGATAACAATTTGGGTCTCGTGTTGAACAAAACTATATCGTTTTTCTTAGAGAATCTGTTTCTTCAAAAACTGTTAGCTCTAGGCAAATTTAATTAAAAAAAAATATTTATATCAAAGTTTTGTTAATTCTGTTTAAAAGAAATTTTTCAGTTTTTTTTATTTCAAAATGATAGCACAAAATAAAAAATTTTTTTTCTTATTACAAGTCAAAATTTTTAATGAAAAAAATTTGAAAATTTTTCATTGATTTAATGATTTTTTTTATGAAATTATGAAAAAATCATAAAAAATTTTAATGAAAAAAATACCAATATTAATGAATTTTCATTCAGTTAATGAAATTTTTCATTCAACCAATGAATCGATTTTAATGAAATCGTTTCATTAATACTATGAAGGAAAATTTATCAGTGCAGTATCAACCTAGCTAATATGTTTGAGTTGCTTTATTTTTGTAAATATACGGAGGTTGAAAGTACGTTATATATTAAAAAAAAATTTTATGTCAAACTAAAATTTTTGGAATTTGATATTTTAAATTGTGATGAACATCATCACATCATCAAAAAAAAATGTTCGAGTTGATAATACAACTTTTAATTTTTTTCACAAATTAAAAATGTGTTTTATTTTTTATCATGGGGCAATACAATGGTTTTCTTTAATTCCATATGTTGATTTAATTCCGTCAATCCAATTATATATTGCGCGTCTAAGAACGTATGGTATAATATATTGTAAGATATAATTAAATATTACGTTTTACGAAAAAATGCAGTGGCAAATGAAATTGTATCTTCCTATACATGATATTATACTTAACTATATTAAATTGTACAAAACTAGATCACATTATACAAGATTATATAATATTAGTTTTACTCGTTTAGTTACTCTTATGTGACTTCATTTTTAAATTTATTGAAAAACACTCGTGGAAATAATTAGCGGGACAAAGTTTTGTATTGTGTAAAAATTCAACGTCTATTAATAATTAGAAACGAAGAACTTGGAAGAAAATGCTGTTAAACGGAGACGAGATCTTAGTTTCTAAGACGGATCAAAGATAAAGATGACAACAGGGTCACTTGGGTTACGCTTTTATGGAATAGTAATGTAATTTGTAAAATAAACGGTACTCATTAATTGAGACACGGATTATGTTTTTCTACTTATGAACTATATTACATATTTAGCACTTTTGAAAAAATAGTGCCAACAATTGGGCCGAAATAACATTTATTCCGAATGAATATTATTATTAAGAACTGCATATTCGGATTTCTAGGCCAAGTTTTTTAGGCGGAAGTTTATGTCCGCAAATAATAATTTAATAAGATATGGATCTATCAGCCGCTTTAAATGCCTTAGAATCAGATGTAAGAACAGCTATAATTTTTTGCTGGAAAAATATAATTATATGACTTATTCAACATCTTGACTACAATTGTAAATAAAAAAGATTGTGAAAAAGTTGTTATATAGAGTTGCCAAATATTTATTTGAAAAAATCAAGGTTTGAAATTTTTTTTTCAAAAATTATTAAAAATATAAAAAAGCATAATCTTTTATATTTTTTATTGTTATGTTGATGAAGAAATATGCAAACGTATTTCGCTTTAAGAAATCAGTTCATCGATTGTATATATCTTTTGAAAATCGCTTTATTTTTGAACTCTCCCACATCAGTTTATAAAAAAATTTAAAATTAGGTTCCAGCATATATTGAGGATGGGCGTGTCCTTACTCGGAATTTATTAAAAATCAGCACACTTATTTTGCATGGCATGCTTATTAAACATAAAATCCATTGTTTGAGGTTTGATGTAATTTTTAAGTTCAAGGACATTCTGGAGCTAACCGCGTCATAGCACGCAAATATACAAAATTTTATATATACAAGAAATAATTATTTTCGTTTATTTAACCTTATTTCTTATTTTTGAATATTTTAATTATTTGAGCTAAGGTTTGTTTTTTTATATAACAGTTTTTTTATTTTCGATATTTCGCTACTTCCTTTGTGTAGCATCTTCAGGAAAAATTAATAAATTAATAAATTTTCAAAAAATTTTAAAGTTTGAAAAATTTTTTTTGAAAGTTTGAAAACATATTTAAAATACTTGACAAATATTTCTAAAACAAAAAATATAAATAATTAACACTTAAAAAATCTATTATGTAATATTTGTTATAACTTAATGTAGTATGTGTTATTTCTTTTGTAATAAATATTATAATTCTGAGCTAAATTTTCAACATCTATCTTAAAATTAATTCTATTTGTTAGTGGTGTATTAATTATCTGTAACATTTCTAATAAATAACGACGTTTGTAATTTTGTTCTGTATTTAAAATTGAAAACATTTTCAAAGTCTGGATAGTGATTATATCTTGAACAATTAGAAGATAATGCTGTTTTTTGTGAATTAATATTCCTATATTTCTGATCTGATCTATGTCCAGCTAATCTAGTTCTCAATTTATTTTTCGTTGTACCTATATATACTTTATCACAATTCTCTGCAGTATTTCCACTACATGGTATTTTATACACTATATTTGCCATGTCTAATTTCTGTATTCTATCCTTTGTCCTATTATATAATTTATTAACTGTATTGAATGATTTAAAAGCTATTCTATATCTACTAGTATCGATGATATTCGATCTTTCTAAACATTCTGATAATCCCGGTACATAAATCATAGACTTGTAAATTCTCTGTTCATTCAAGTTA